>VZTZ01020187.1:100370-186486 GCA_013400955.1 Drymodes brunneopygia | reverse complement strand
AGGTGGCGCCACCGGCTCCGCGGCGCGCGCGGGGGCGGGGCCGCGGCCCTACTCTGAGGGAGCCCTGAGGGAGCCGGGACCGCCCGGGAGCAGCGCCTTGCGTAGTGCGGTATTTCCGAATAAAAATCCCCTCTAAAGCTGCCGAACCACCCAGTACCTGGCACACTGCATTAAAGTTAATGGCTGTGGTTTGTAGAGCTGTTCTGCTTTCCTTAATAACGTTAGGGGAGGAGTACTGTGGAGTGAGTGATGTTAATTTCCATTATATTTCCTCAAAAAGCAAACTGCATAATCAAAACTGATTGGAAAAGCGTAACCTTGAATGAAAATTTATACACGTGCACACACAGAGAAAGGGGAATCGGCAGGTAAATTAGTTTATACCACAAAGATGTTCCCCGGTACAGCTATGCAACATATCACATCTCTACTTAGTGTTATAACATCCAAGCATGTGATTTCCATGAAAAAATAATTCAAACCCCAAAAGCTGCTGCTGTAAATTGCTTCTAGTTGCTCTTCGAAGTGGAAGCCTTTTTCATAATTTTTCCTCTCCTGTTTACTGACTTTACACTTTTCTCCTTGTTTTCCCCTCTTTTCTCTTAATACCATAGGGGAAAAAAGTCAAAAGTGTACATGACTTTCAAAGGGCTGCTGTTCACACTGGAAAGAAAACCTATTAAGTACAGAATTTCCCAAGAAAATAATATGAGCAACTATGTTTCAGAAAATGAGCAGCCCAGCCAGGGCTCGGACAGAGCTTGTCCATTCTTCAGATTGTTCTTCCCACTGCGACTGAAACATTGGTTTCAGCTTTACACCACAGAAATACACTGTCTCATTTTGACAGGGAAGTCACCTCCCCATTGTAAGACAATGTTCCTGGGTGCTGACATTTGTTCTTAGTGACACAAGTTATTCAGATATCAAGAAAGTGCCATGAAAATGGTCCAACATTTGGGAAAGATGCCTTATGGTACAAGAACTACAGAGAAAAACCTATGCAGCTCTTTGGAATGATGAAAGATGTGATTTATTGTTCAGTTTTGGGGATGTAGCTGAAAGTTAATGTACCTCCCATTACATGGGTGTGGCCAGGAAGTGAGACACATGAAGGAGTGAAATCACCCATGTGAAGGCCATGAGCAGGGCACAATTTCTCTGTTTGTGCCAGTGGCATGGCTTGAGAAGCTTGCTAATGGTTTTCATATTCTGTAAATACTCCAATGAATGGGATATCAAGGGGAGAGAGAAGAACTAATTAGCCTGACTTCATCTGCCCAATTTCCTCCCTGGTTAAATAGGGCTGACAAATGTCTTGCATGGAGATTAAAGCTATTTTGTAATGGAAAATTGTAATCAGGGCCGATCATCTAGCTCTGTAGAAGCTCCTGTCAGCCTGGTGGTAGCTCCAAAGAGTCCAGTGGCTGTTTGATTCGACATGAATGGCAGAACCCTGCATATCGTGATAAATCTGACAGGCCTTTTAGCTGGTTGAAAATAAATCCCAACAATGGCTAGATGTTTAGCTGGTTAAAAAACAATGGCCAGACGTTTGTCACTTCCTCAGCTGTCAGAAGCGGTCTTGAGAAGGCAATATTTTTATATTCATTTTCTACCTTTCTGGCCTATTTTTACCAATGAATTTAAGAAAGATGGAAGTGAATGAGGAATAAAATCTGTAGGGTCAGAAGTTAGCTTTTCCAGAGCAGTACTTCATAAAAGAAAACTGAAAATACATTTCCTCCCCACCTCTTTTTTAAAAGAAACATTAGAGTCAGTGCTGGGCTCACCTATGATGGCAGGTAGTGTCGGAATGGAGCTGACCCCAGGCCTGTATGTGCCATGGAGCTGCATTCCTCACCCATCACCTGTGCTCTGTGAGCTGCCTTCCAGCACTGCAGCAGGCTTTTCATGACAGACCCCTCAAATGCTAGTCTCTAGTAAGGCTGTGATCCAGGAGGAAGATTAGTTTTTGATTTAAAGCTTCCCAGGTTAAGCTTAGGTTATCTCTGTCCAAGTGTGTGTCGCAGCAGAGCTCTGGGGTACAGCACTCATCAGGGAGTCCTGTGGAGACTGGATTGCTTATTTCTTCTGTGCTAGGGCTGGCTTTCCTCCTTTTTCTTTTCTTAGCAGCAGCTATGAAGGGACTGGTTGAATTGGTCTCTGTCTTGCAGACAAACATATAGCAGAAGAACACATGCACCTGCCCAATGTCATTTTTCTTTTAAAAGATGTCTGGAGTTTTCTGTTCCCTTGTACAGGGCTGCATCACAGGTTGACTGTTAGCAGGGAAGATGCCTACAGTGTGCAGAAAGCTTGGGCAAGAGAGGAAGAAGGAGAGGATTGGCAAACCTGACAACACTCACAAACTGCAAATGCATTTCCCACAACTCCAATACTTTAAAGCCAAGGTCTGGGCTCAAGTGTGTCAGCAACAACCTCATCGCCACCAAATACTGAGTTCTGTGTTCAGTGTTCTCTTACACAGGTAGCAGCAGTGCTCCTTTTGTTACAGCAGTGATGCTGATGATGCCAGGGTGCTGCTCTGATACTGCTCTGCTGTGACTTCGTATGTCCTTTTCAGAGGTGCTTCTTAGCAGGATCTGACTCTTTGTTCCACAGCAAGTGTGTCTCTATTGTTCCCAGACACATGACCTTGTATTTGTATGCATTGATTCTCAATTAAATTTGAGCTGCTTCTGTCCACCTCTGGCTTTGAGCAAGATGAGAGCACAGGATAGGCCTAATCCTCATTGATTAAAAAGAAAAAGAAAGAAAAAGTAAAATCACTTTTAAATTAGATTGCAGTGGCTCCTGAACTCACTAGGAATAAAGTTCAAGACTTCTTGTCAAGCTCCTATGGAAGTGGAATGGATGGCTCCTTTACATCAATTCTGTCTTCTCAGTATAAAAGTCAAGAAAATAAGCAGGAGTTATGTTTTAGGCTTCCATGCAGAAAGACAAGGAGTGCAATCTCTCTCGTTTTTCTTCTGCTCAGGTTCTGTTCAAGATACGATGTGGAGCCAACTTACAGCAAAGCAATTTGATTTCTCAGAGACATGAGAACTCAGAGGAAGAGGAACATCAGAATGGCAAGGTACCAAGTGAGACATATCAAGTATCAAATAGAACATAGGCTCCTCCACCTCCTGTGTGCTATTCCTGCCACAGTGAAACGGGATTGTGTTGAAACACTGAAATACACTGACCTTTTGAGCCCCAAATCATGTCTTGAGGAGGCTGAGCCCTACACCTCAGACAGACATGTGAGTCCTCCTCAGCATGCCAGGACTCAGGGTTTTGAAGTGAAGCATGGTGTAATTGTAAGATCAGCCCATTTTCTTTAGGGATACAGTTCTGTGCTGTCTTGTTAAGGAGCCACAAGAGTCGATGTAATGTTATTCATTAATGAAGTTCAAGGGTGAAGAAGGGCAATAGGGATGATGACAAGAAATAACAGGAGCAGCAGATGTGACCTGCCAAGCCAACTGGGCTAACTGGGCAAGAGCTTGCAGGGGCACAAAAATGTTCGCATTAGACAAGGCTTTTCTTCAGACTGTTGAAGAGCTGTTTACTTGTTCTGCTGATTGCCTCTGGCCAATTTTAATCCTGAGAGTATGCCTGCCGTGTTCTCTGCTTTGATCTCTTTCCTTCTGACTCAAAACACAAAGATATTATTAAGATAAATTAGTAAAGACAGCTCAGAAACTGGGTGGGAAATGTTGATCATCATCTCTCCTGGAGATAAAGTAATCCCCATGCTCAATCAATTCAGAGTATGTAACAGCCCTGAACAACTCCTTTGAAACATGGGAAAACAATGGTGCTCTATGAATTGACTGTATTTGGCCTAATTATAGAAGACCTTTGGATAGGAGTACTTAGAAATAAACTGGAGAGTGGGCTAGAAATGTGCAGTGCTGCACAGGCACACAGAGTACATGGTTACATGGGCTGAGTAACCTGTGTGCTGCAATATTAAGTACCCTCTCTCTGTGCAGGCCTGGTTTCATTAATTGTCATAACCAAAGGAGTGGAAGTGCTCTGGAAAAAAAAACTATATAAACTCTAGTAAAGAAAAACACGTGAGAGTGTCTGAATTGTGTGGCACTGTTTCCATTTGAGAGCAGCCCTCAGGAGTTGTTTGGTTTGGAGCAAAATGAATGAAAGTTGCAGTTTGGGCTTTTTGTGCTTTCAGTGTCTCTGTGCTGAGATGACAGACCCTTTTTGGGAGCACATAGGTTAAACTGGTTAACTTGAGCAACTGGAGGTGACAAATACCCTAAAAAGAGAAAATAAGTTGGAAAGTTATTCTGAAGAGAGGGAAGATTAATAGCATCAGGATATTTAGGTAATAATTTAATTAAGAAAACTCAGACTCAGCGTACAGCTATAATGCAAACCACTCTAACAACTACACTCCTCAGTAATTTCTACTTCTGGAATAATCA
The DNA here is from genome assembly GCA_013400955.1 of Drymodes brunneopygia. Lineage (NCBI taxonomy): Eukaryota > Metazoa > Chordata > Aves > Passeriformes > Petroicidae > Drymodes > Drymodes brunneopygia. The sequence continues at coordinate 182,032 of VZTZ01020187.1, read as the reverse complement.
CTAATAGAAACAATCACCTATTGACATAATCTCTCATAAATGGTATGGTAAAGAATTGCTGAAGGTATACTACCTTCTGCAAACATCAATGTAAATCTGAGATACAAAATAATTAATGTGCAGTAGCTGTGAGTTTTATAATTTATTAAAGTTCATGAACATTTAACATTGCCTACAACCTGAAGGACACACATCAGCAGCATAAAGCACTAGGGTACATTGCAGAAAACAGGATGGGGTGGTATCTCAGTGCTTATAGCAATGTTCATAACTCTCCACTAGCCTGGCAGGGAGGCTAACCATATTAAACAAAAATTTGTGAGGATTTTTTTTTAAATTTTGTTCCCTATGGTAACTCCAAGACTCCACTTGCACTTGCAGGCGTAATGAGGAGCTGCTTTTCAAGCAGCAGTGGGTAGATACCTAAGCATCTTTTGACAACTTGTACCACAGGGAACAGTGAGGAGTTGTTGTTAATGTAGGCATCTCTGCATTTTTGTTTTAGGGCAAAATAGAAATGACAGTGTGACTGGGAGCTGGGATCAGTCAGGATAGGGGCAGCCAAGGGTTTAAGGAAATCCTCTCTGGAAGTCCATTAAATTGGGCATGTTTGTGACCTTGAACCTTCAGTTACACAAAGCTGAATTTTTGTTGGCTTCCAAGTTCTATTCAGCCCAGTCTAAAATGAAGAATAAGTGAAGTGAGCACAAACAGCATGTGTTTCTGAGGCACAGGAGTTGCTCTAAGAGTGTCATAGGGAGCTGCACAGCAGAAGCTGTTTTGAAGCTGACTTGAAGCTGGCAAGGTCAGGACCAAGGGAAGAAAAATAAAGGAGTGGCAGCATGAAGTATTATGAGTTTTTTCCCTCCCTTCTTCCTTTTTTTTCCCCCTAGGCTTCTCCCAGAAAAATATTGATGAAAAGAACAGCATCCCAATGCTCACTTCCAGAGTATGATTGAGTTGCAGTTGAAAATGGGATCAGGAAGGTAGGACAGCTTCTTTCTTGCAGCTCATCCAGCCATACATGCAGTGCTTGCTTCAGGTGACTGTTCACTGGGATCTGGCATTCAGGCCTGATGCAGTGTTTCAGTGCAAGTTAAAAGGGTCTGTGTCAGAAATGACAACATTGGCTTGGAGGTGAGTTTTGTGGATAATAAAACAGTAGTGTGCATTTAAATGGCATATTTTATCTATAGCTGTTGAACTGCTTTGGCATAACAGCTTAAGGGGCAATACTGCCTCAGTTTAGCAGGAGGAACAGATCACCAGTAACTTCCTCAAGGTCATGCAAAGAACTGCTGTAGAAATGGGAATAGAACCCAATTAAACTGACTCCTAGGTCTATGGTCCCATTTATGGCTCAGTATTAAGCCAGGTCCTGCTCCTCTGAGCAGAGAAAGAAACATTTCCCTGTATGCTCTTGCCTGAACTAAAATACATGGAAAAGTCAGTAAGCAGCAAAAGAAATCTTGCAAGTTTTTCCTTCTTTAAAGCAGGCTGACTTTCATCGAGGTGGGAAGGAAAGAGTAGAGTCTTCAGTTACTGGGTCAGGATAGATACAGCTGTTGTTTAGGAGAAGTCAATGTCGTCCAAGTGAGACTGAAGGGACTGCAAAGAGGAGGCTGGTTGACCCAAGTTCCCTTCTCTGGCTGTAAGGCACTGTGACTACATGATAGAACCTTTCAAGGATGGACTACATTTGTAGGCTTCCATGCATCTAAACTTAGTGTAGCCCTGTGGCTCAGTATTTACTGTACTCATGGTAACACACATTGCTGTTGTTTGTAACAGCCCAGAGGGTCTGCAGGAGCTCTGTAAGGCCTCATGACTTACAGCTTTGTCTGGGCTTGTCTTGGCCTGTCTAGGGCTTTGCTTTAGCTTGTTTAGCTGGAACAGCAATTTCCTAATGACCAGGTGACTGTTACGCAATTTGTTCTTTTACTTAGCTTTGTGTGATTTAAGCACAATTTTAATTTAGCTGAGAGTTACAAGTGGTTATTTTATGTGGAATGAAGAATGCAGGGCCCTAGCAAAATGATGTGGCGTAGAGGACTGTAAACATGGTATCATGGCACAGGTCTCCAAAGGAAAGCTACTGAATGCACTCCAGAGGAGTACAGATCTGAGATGTCAGTAGAGGGCATGGGATGATACTTGAGCCCCCAGAGCTATAAACAACACGTCAATGGTCAATTACTAATGGTTAGATAAAGGCAGATCTGACAACTGGGTGCAACTGCCTTTAGGAGTAACAAAGAGAAAGGATCCAGTGTGCATAAAATCTTATATATGGTGAGAGGCCAGCCAGCTTAGGATCAAGGTGGGCAGTGGCAAAGTGAGTGTAAAGTGGAGAAGGCATATAAGTACTATGAGATGTGTGTTCCAGTTTCACCTTTATCATTATTGAGACTTAATAGCATTCTCCTATTTTTCTATAATAATTAGATCAAGATTAATATGAAGTGATTGCGAGTTAAAGAAGTTGAGTGCAAATTAAAGATTCTGTGACAGTAACAATTGGCTTCTCTCATAAGTTGTGTCTTTTTATCCATACCAGGACTTTTGAAAAAAGTGCATCCAAATACCTTCCTAAAAAGATTGTCATCACACATTGAGAATTTTAAGCAAAAAGCTGTGGGGGTGAAATATCTCAGAAATTCCCTAAGTCAATCCTACATGTTTTCCTTAGCCATTTATTTACAAGAAAATGGATTGCTTATTTGATCTGTAGGAGGTGAAACAACGTAATAAAATTCTGAAAAGGCATCGCTATGATTTAGCTGTTTCAGTCAAATATGAATCTTCTACTCAGGATGTTTGCTATCAGTACATCAATAAGATTTGGGGAAAGTTGTTTACACCTTATTTTTTTGAAGGAAAGGAAGGTGAATGGATCACTGGTTATTAAGAAAAAATCTGAGAAATTTGTTATTGAGTCATCCATTGCATACAGTAAATATTTCATTCAGTTATTTCACGAGGCTGTATTCATACTATAATGTGTTGTATTTTGGTTTGCTACAAGAATCTTGCAAGAAAACAAGATTTATTGCTATTTTTAGAATATGATTTGAATCATATGCCTTTGTAATAAGGTTTGGCACATATACTGTGACTTTATTTTCCCTGAGCAAGTATGAATATTAACATGCTGTATCATAAAACAAGCCTCTAATTAAAAAAATCATATGTAATTTATAACAATTTGATGGTTTTATTGGAATATATCTTGATTTTCTGGTTCAGTTTAAATATACTTCTTGAAAAATCTTCTAGTCCATCAGTCAAATTTGCTGATAGTGAAACTTTCACTTGAAGAATTTTAATGAGAAAATTCACTCAATAGAAAGAGTTCTCCAAATGAAACTTTGGTTTTAATTCTCATAGTGGAGCTGCTGGCTATCAAGTAATTTTCCATTAATATACAACCTGTATCCTCCACAGTTACACTGTGAAATAAGCATTTTGAGTACCTAAGTACTCTGAGAAGTGGAGTTTTGGATTGATTTCTGATGTCAAACTTGAAAAGTTCTTGTAATGTGAGTTTTTTTTTCCACATCAAATATTCCCCCTGTAAGCATCTTGGTCTTGACCTGCAGCTCAAATTTCTTCCCTGAGTTATGATACTTGGCTTGCAACTCTGTACTGCAGTACTGGGACTTTGGCTGAGAAAGTAGGACATGCAGCAATGGGAGATTTGGATTTACCAGCACCATATGACTTGTTTGCAAATTCCAGGATTGGGTAAGTACCTTAAAAGCCCATGAAGATTAAAAAGCGAGATGAGACACTGGCCAGCCATCCTCATTAGCTACTGCTGATACTGCATAGCAAAATTTCATTAAGAACTCTGTAGTGGCAGGTCGTACAAAAGTATCTTGCATGAAGTGATCAGTGTCTTTCCTTCCTGCCTGCCTCTGAACTACTTGTCTGATTGCCTCTGGAAATGGAGTTTATAAACTCTTACCTGACTCCCATGTGCTGCCTACTGGCCTACAGAGTGTAGCTGGAAATGAGGACATCATTTGAGGAGTTTCAATTTATATTTCTCTCTCCCTGCTACCCTGAAGGTTTATGTGGCCTGCAAACATCTTAATGTCTGAAGAGTATATGTACAACATCTGACATATTGCTGAATGCAGAGGAAAAAATATGAGTCCTTTACTGCTAAGCAGAGATGACAACTTTGTAGTAATATAATTATGCTGAGGATCCCTGTGTGTACTCTTGAAAAAAAATTTTGTATACTCCACTTATCTTAGGAAGAGCATTAAATTATTTCTGGATTTTTTGCCGTAGTTACCATTTGCTACAAAAACATGCAGATGATCAAATAATGATAGAAAATGTAATTTAACAGAAGTATTGAAGCTGTGTACAAGTTAAGAAAAAAATGTGCATTTTATCTTCCCTGCTGCCCTTGATGGCATCTCCTGTGTTGGATCCCAGCTCCCTCCCTCAGACAGTGTCTGCCACCATGTCACCTCTCGTTCTTGCTGAGCCACAGAACAGTTCTGTTGGTGGACAGGAGTTGAATCTCCTCAGAGGGCTGCCCACACTTCAGCCTCACGTCACACGATCAAGGAACTTCCTGCAGTGTAATTGCTACTCACCATAATGGCATCCGCCCTGTGACTTGGGAATCCTGCTCCAGACTTGACAGTGCCTCTCCGGGCTCACAGGGCACTCAAGGCAGCCCTTCCCTGCAGGCTGTAATAAATCTCATTGGAGCCTCTAGCCCATTCCATAGTATTTTAGGACCGATACAGATGTGACGTCAGATGCCCACAGCGTGGGGACTGCAATACGTAACCGTCCCAGACAGGGGATGTAGCTTTGAGGTAATGGGAAATCAGAGCTGAAACAACTGAGCTTCTTGTTGCTGTGGCATTGTCTGAATGCCCTCTTCTACCAGCTGAGTTTGCTCTTTAAATTCCCATTTCCCTTTCTCTTGCCCCGCCCCTCCTTCTGCCACTGGCAATATAAACAACTTCAGTCCTGGTTCTTGTCGGTGACAGGAAGAGAGCTTCTCTTTTTGTATAGACCAGATGCAGTAGGACCATAAGGAAAAAGAGAAGGCTGCCTCTTCCTTTTGTTCTGAGCATCCCATGACATCCCATGACTAAGCTGTTGCTTGCTGCTTGCTGTGTGCATCTGTCTGGATATGTGTCTGGGTAACATTTTTTCTAGTCTCCCTTGAAAATGGCAAAGGCTGGGAGCTTGTCTTGGTCTCAAAGAGAAGCTGCCTCCTCCTCCAGCATGTGCTTGCTTTTTGTCAAGGAATGTGGGCCCCTGTGCTTGTCTGTCTTGTGAATTACCTGGAATACACAGTCGATGGATAGTTCCTGTCAGCACATTTCACCAGACAGCTCCAGAGGGGAAAAAAAGAGTTTAAATAATCATCTCTCTCCCCTGTGCATCAGGGAAGAGCAATAAAAAAATGGAGATGAAAGACTATTGAAGCCTTAGGACATTTCATCTCTTTTCCTTGGGGCAGATTCAGGTCTCTCTCCTATAGTAAACACATTTCAAGCTGTTCAGTTTTAAATTTATTTAGTGACAATACTTCTGAGGCTTCCCTGGAGAGGTTATTTTGTAATTTAATAGATGCCACGGTTGGGGAATTTTCTTTTTTTGTTCTAATTTTCTAAGCACTCAGTGGTTTTCATCTTTAAAGCACATTACAGACCTTAAATAATCTGCAGACAGTTACTGAGAGGTAGCGAAGCCATCACCTCTCTCACCCTGAGCCTTTCTGTTAATTACTCTGTGGGAACTCTATTCAACTTAACATATATTTCTGCAGTTAACTCACAATTTGTAGTATGGAAAAATGGAAGGTCAGGCACAGATTTTTTTTCTTGGTTTTGTGTTTTCATTTTTAACTGTGCCACTTACTCATCATTTCAGATGTCTCCTAACATTCAGCCTTAATGACATTTTTGTTTTGCCATCTGCATCTCATTGTTTTTAGCTCTACCCCAAACAACAATTCTTCCTTCACCTGTTGAGGTGCACAAAGTGTGCATGGATGGTTCATTTAACATGTCCTTGTCTTTGCAGGTTTCTCCCTCTCCTGGTGCTATCATGCTTGTCCTCCTTCTAGGCCATCTTCTGCACTGAGATCAAACTCATCTGGCACCTCCAAGGACCTTATAGTCACATCTGTGTTTCTTCTCCCAGCAGCAAAAGCTCCTTCATTGCCCAAAACCACTGGAAAAATTACTGCTGACTCTCCTATGTGCCACTCCCTGTAGAATGACAGCTCCACTGTAGCTCAGAACAACCTCTGTGCCTAAATACTGGAAAAACATATCAGAAGGACACAGGTCTCAGGAGATAAGAACAGTGCCCAATAAAGTCCTTATGGAAAGAAAAAGTGTACAAAGACCCTCTACTATGTACAGTTAACAAATTGAATGTCTCTAGTTAGCCTGTTGCCCAAAATGTTCTAGAACTGGCCTGGGGCCCTGCTCAGTTGGCCTTGGCGAGCCTGTGCCCTTGACCCCTCACCCTGGCTGCTGGCACTTAGGTGAGGAGGCTGAGGTGTATGCTGATCTGCCTTCTGAGAGTCCCCCTGCATTCTGCATGAGTCCAGAGCCAGTGCCAACACGGAATTTAAAACAGATTGGTCAGAACTAAGTTTTTCAGGTCAGAAAGGCAGGGAGGCTGCCTTGAGGGTCATGTGGTGGTCCTATTTCACTCCTTTGCCTGCTTAAACAAAGCCCCAGACAAAAATTCCCCAGCCTTCCATTCCACTTGGCCGCTCATGTTGGAGGGCATATATATTTGCACTAGATTTTGATATGGAGATATTATAAACCAGTCTTGACCAGGAGCTCTGGTCCTGTGGCCCTCTCTGTTCAAGCAGCAGTTAGAGGGCTGCATGCTCTCAGGCAAGAATTGCCTGTGCTGTGCTGGTGTGAATTGCCCTACATTTCTGCAGCCTTGCAATGTGTACACAGCTAAAAATAGCTCTGGCCTTTTAACCGTCACACTGCACACCCAGCACTTACCTGAGCGTAGGCAAACATGGGCACATGCAACTAGGAAATTCAAGGTAGCGATCAAAAGAGCATTTGTCTGCGTTGTTCTCCTCATAATTCCTCTTGTGGATTTGGCTGTCATTTTAAATGTAGCAAGTGCCTGTGTATTCAGCATGTACCACTCCAGATGGCAAGTTCATCTGTTTTGCATTTTGTAGTCTTGTATTGCAGGGCAGTGCCTAAAATTGTTGCCTTTTTAATAGTTAACTCTGTGACAGGGTTGCATACTGCCTGAATCGCAGTAAATGGCCTTAAGAAGTATTTGCTGTAGGACCATGGCTTTGTAATGTTCTAGTCGGCCTGCTGTTTTTACTTGGGTTAGCCTGCACAATGCAGAGCCATATGTTAGCCTGACACACCTGGCAGAGAAGATCAGAGTTTAGTCTAATGTTAAATTTCAGGTCAGTCAGAAAACAGAGTTTCAGTCTCTGTCATAGATACATTTAGGTCAAAGTCTGAAAGCAAAACCCTCTTTGTATTTGTATATTACTTGCTAATTTCCTCTGCAGCATGCCACATAATGAAATACTGCTCACCAGCTTACTGGCTGTGAAACTGGCATTTCACTTTTGGAGTGATGGTCTTGAAAGAAGGTGTGTATCCTGCACAGTTTCGCTGATAGCATATGCCTTCCCGCGGCACCTCCTCTGGGAGGTTTGCACTCCATTTCAGATTTGTCAGCAAGATTAATGCCAGCCCTCTTGAGCATCATGAGTCCAGAGACAGCATGTTCCCCTGAAAAAATCCCTAAGTCATGCTACATTACCTGTTGTAAATAGACCTCCAGAAGATATTCCATAGTGTGTGAGTGTGGATATCTGTCCTGGGAGAACATGGTAGCATGGGGCAGTTTTTTGAAGTGTTATGAGTAAGTGGACACCTGAAGGTGCATCTCCCTGTACAAAGCTGAAATACATAGCTGGGTAAAGACCCTGTGGCATGAGCAATATCAGGCATTTTAATATTGTGTCCCCTGATTTGGAGCACTCTGAACTCTTGCTTCCATCCTTTGTCTTTACTACTCTCAAAATCTGTGCAAAAAGGCAACAATGCCTTTTGGAGTGATTGGTTTACTTCAGTTGTTTACATTAGCAAACCTAATGAAAGCAAAAATACTGTAAGCAGTATTCAAATGGTCACAAATACTTGGGGTTTTTTGGTGTTAATCTGATCTAGGGCTGGCATACAGTTTCTAGAGATATGAACCAAGGCATTGGAAGTAGCAGAAAATATATAGGCAGGTGATCATTTGATTAAAATGCATGGTATTATAAAACATAGCAAACCATTCTGTTAGCATTCAATCAGCAGTTAATTTTACTATTAACTTTGTAATGTAAACAGGAAAATTGCAGTGAATTTGAATTTCCATTGAAAGGTGCCAGAACCAGCAACCTGTCTGTTGCTCTGTGGTACAGAGTTAGAAGGAGAATACATGAAATTTTTCTGCCTCAAGGGACTTTGAATATGCTTGCAGAATAGACTGTGATAACAAACATCTCCCCAGGCTCTTTGGCCTGGTTGTGTCTCTTACTCTCTGACACTGTGTTAAAGATGTTTTTAAGTATAACTTTCTAAAGTATGCCTGCCTTGAGAAGAGCTGCTTTGCTTTTTTTGTCCTTTAATTTTCTTCCCTTTGCTTGGCACTCCTGGAAGGGAATGAAAGGGTTGAAATAACCACTTCTTGCCTTGAGTTTAGTTTACAAGTACTGTTATAACTAAATTATCTGACCGTCCAGCCAGAAAGAGCAGAAAAGGCTTTAATAAGTCTCCCTAACACACCAGCTGGGACTGCTGAACTTGACTAAAGGAAGCACTATAGATGCATGACCGGGTCATATCTGTTTATCATGTCTGGTTTATCCTTTTGTCAGATAAACATCCTATACCAGTCAGTCTCTTTTCAAATAAAAGAGTGTCTACACCTCCAGTTGTTCTCCCTATCACCTCACCATGTGGTCTAACTTTTGATCATAAAACCCAAAATGAGTTAACTTAGATGTGAGAAGTAACAGTTGGTGTTCAAACATGGACCATGCCAAAGCTTGAACATTATGAAGACAGAGGTTTAAAAGGCTCAACATAAATGAGATCTAAATGGACACTTTTGCTAATGTGATGATAGCTAGTAAAGGCTGAGAAGTGAAGTTTACATTTACACAGCACGCAGCTGGAATGTTCCCATGAATCTTCAGAACTTTTGTCCTCCACAACTGTGGATTGCCAGGTAATAGATTAAAAAATAATCTCAAAACCATTAGCTAAATGCCCATCCACTCCAGGGTACATCAAACTACAGAACATTTCTGTAGTACACAACAAAGTGGCTCAATCAATATCCTGCAGATGAACCTTGTGCCTCAAAGAAAAGGGACAGGGTTGCTCTGCCATTGACTCTTGTCCTTACAGCTGATTTTCTTTATGCCCTCCTTCTGGCCAGGGAATTACCTACAAAGGGAATGGAAAAAGAGGAAGGGACCAAAGCCCCTAACACCTCTAGTACAAAGGCCCCCAGATTTCATGTACTAAGTGAATATAGCAGTAAAACAGCAGAGAAAGTATTGCCACTGTGTTATATGAGGCATGCAACTTCAAGCACTCTGTTAATAATGTTGCTATTACATTTAGTAGTGCAGCTTAATTTTAAGAGCTAGATTTGCTCAGAAGGTCAGTATAAATAATTTAGAATAAATACTCTAATTAGGGTAGCCATGAGAAAAGTATTTAGTACTTTTTTTAAAACTACACAGCATTTCCATATTTGTTGCTTCCTCACAAACATGTTTTCATTAACGTTCTTTTTTATTGAATGCTAAGATTATTGCAAATGAAGGTCATAACAAAAGTTTTATACAATACAAAATTGCAAAGCAACCCTGCTAATTACTGCCAAAACCTTACTGCACGCATGGCAAGGAAAATATCTAGCAAGACTGCTGGAACAACACCCTCACAGTCTGACCAAGTGGACCTCAGCATTGCATGTATAGGCAACCAGAATGTGTGGGGGCTCCCCGTGGCTTGTGTGCAAGTAGCTGGGAAGAAGTCTGAGAGAGAGGAGAGAAGAGTGACTCAGCCTCACAGAGCATAAAGCTGCCTTACTCCCAGCAGATGTGGTTAGGATGAGCATTTGCCTCCCCAGAAGCTGAGTGTTCTGTTCAGGGTGAACAGTTGTGTTTTCATTCATTTCAAGCCGTCTGCATTCCTCAGCTTTAAGAGTTACCAAATAACTCCCAGTGAGTTCTCTGCAACTTCATGCTTCACCCTTGACTGTGTGTGTGTGGGGGGAATGTTCAGGAAGAAAATGGATTTAATTCCCTCATTACTGCATGGCCATGTACATATAGACAGATAGATAGAGAGGTATGTGCCTTTTCTGCATGGAGAAATTAGAGACACTTAAATAGACTATTGAAGTCAGTTTTGTTAGAGTAATACAACCCTCCCGGATGCACACAGATGAGACAACACCTGGCTAGTACTGATTTTTTGGATGTCAGTGATGGGATGAAAGAGGTAATTTCCTGTCTTGCAGCAGTAGCGCATGTATGAATTGATTTTTGTGAACCGCATTGAAAATAGAACATGTAATACAAACATATTATTCATGTGCCTTTTGCTTTCAGAGTTAAAACCATAAAAATTTGCTGTAAGACCAAAGCTATAGTAGTTATATTTTCCTCTTAGGAGGAAAAAGGATGGGTTTATTGCTTTAATATTAAAATTATTCATAGGGTTAATGGTTGAACTTGATGATCTTAGAGGCCTTCTAAGCCCTCAACACATCTATGATTCTATGTAAGCTGGTTCTCAGCTCTTGAACAGACTGAGATATTCCTGAGATTAACACTCAATGTTTAAAATCCATTCAATTTAGCTAGTGCTAGTGATCTTTAATAAGTGCATATTCTCTGATGAAACAGGGAGACATGGAAGTTGTGAGGGAGAAACTGCAGCAATTTCCTTTTGGTGTGTGCAGTGCTTTTATCCCTCCTTGCTCTGGGGGTGTGAGCCCATGGAAATCTGATTATAGTGCCTTTATGCATGAGGTATTCCAAATTTCTAGTGTGGGAGAAAGAGAAAGAAATATAGACAAGAAGTTTTTGGTGAAGGTAAAATATCATGGCCCTATCCAAGTACAAGTGTTTTTCCTTTTTTTGTGAATCTCCTGCATTGATAGTTGATGGCTTTGGCAGCTAGGCCACTTGCTGACCTTGGACAGATACACGATAAGAGAGAAGTTAAATGGCCTGCCTGCAGTCAGAAAGCAGAGTGTCTCATTCCCAAAAAATTCCTTTCTTTAACCTCAAGACTGTTTTGCTTTCCCAAAGGCAGTTGCCTTGCTGCCTAGGCAAGAGATATGCCTACTTTGATGTTTACTGTTCAGAAAAAGGTGTTTCAATCTGTGCTTAGACTGCTGGATTCTGCTGATGCTTTCTAATGGCTCTGTGACAGGTGTGGAGGAAAATCAAAATTGTTATTACTAGGCTAAACTGCACTATATTGGAACCCTCAGTCACCATGGAAAATTTTCAGTCCAACATACTTAGCAAAGATGGAAAATCATTGTCTTGAGATTGTAATTTCTAAGATCTGGAATAATATTTCTTTTGGGTAAAACTCTGTAGAGAAAATGTATCTCCCAACTACCTTGTAATGCCACATGAGATTCAGTTCTAGACACTGACTTTTATAAATATTGACTCCTCCAATATTAGATATTTCAATCTTTGTAATTTAATACTATTAATATATTACTAATAACTATTAGTTATATAATCCAATAGTATTATGATATATTTATTACAGATGCAATACCCCAGTGACAGATTAAGTTTTGCATTCTCTGGGATGTAACTTTACTATGTCTTAATATTGTAGTGCTGAAAATTTACTCTTCAAAGCAAACAGCTTTTTGAGTACTTCTGAAGCATGGTCAGCAGTCTTTAGTGTTTCTATTAAATTTTGGTTTTTAAAATTTGTGCAGTCCCTAATCTGGGGAGTTTAAAAAGACCAGGATGCTTTGGAAGTTAATCTCTGGGCAGCTTCCCAGACAACAAGGTAAAATTGGGCAATGCTCATTTCTTTTGTTAACATGGAGATGTGCCAAGAAGGCAGTGATTCATTCTTTTACCCCAAACACTGTGTTGATTGAGTTTCTTTGATTCAGCTGTGAAATGAAATCTCCTCCTACAAAGCAGCGCTAGCTCGACATTCAGGAAGAGTGGACAGAGTAGTCAGTGAATGCAGTAAATGGCTTAATTTCCATCAATAATTTGAAAGTATTTTTTAAAATCTGCTAAAATTGTTTAGTTTATGGGTTTGTTCTTAAAGTTGCCTCTGTCAGTAGAGATCAGAGTAAGGAAATGAGTACAGACTGCCTTGAACCTGAGAATCTGAAACAGAAACACAGCCTTGAAAGTTTTGATTGTTTTTTTTTAGGGCTCCACATCATCTGATTGTAGCAAGGGAGGGCAGACACCTGTTTGGATTTCCTGCCAGATTTCCTTAAGTCTGAGAATAATTTTAGTGCTGGGAGTTTGGTTTGGGCGCATTTGCAGTTTCAAGGAGTATACAGCTGTGGAAGAGCAGTGACAGAAAGGCGAGGGTTACATGGAGGAGTAATTATTCACAGCGATAGTGCAGGAAGAGACAGGATGTTTGTAAGGTTGCTTAGCAGCTGTATTCCCACAGTCCAAGCTCTGCTGTGTTTCCATTGAGGATCTAATGTGCTTTCTGTTAAACTAAAGCTGTTTTTGGTGTAGGGGGATGTATTTAAAGAGAGAAGAGCTTATTGGGCTTTTCTTATAATTAAAACACAGTCACGGTCCACTTACTGCTATTGATAATACTCAAACTGAAAGCTGAGCTGATCATGTTAGCCTGCTTTTGAACCAGTGCTTGTTACAAGAGGCTGTGTCTCTTTGCTCTAACTTGGAAGTCTTTTCACCTTACAGCTTTGCTGGGAAGCCTGATGGCCAGGTCTGGGTTACCAAATGCACTGATGTGACTAGATGTGAGGTGCCTGGCGATCTCCACCTGAGTGAAGCATTTGGTGCTTCACTGTTGACCAGTGCTCCTCATTACTGCTGCTTGACAGGTAACCCACAGGGATCCTAAGCAGGGATGTCTGTAGTGGATTCTGTCCCTGGCAGCCCATCCTGTCCCTTCTGATTTTCCCTGCTGCCACTTGTCTAGCAGCTGCTCAACAGTCATAGTCCACAGGTTCTGAGGCAATTGGCACTGATCTAAACTGCCAGCCTGTAAAATGAAATTACATATTCCAGGAGCTGTTTCAGAAACTGGTGGTGTCCAGGCAGCTGCGGGGCTGGAATATAAGCTGTCCACCTTGCAGCAGCTGAACTAGACAGCACGATGGGAACCTCCACGAAAGGAATGAAGCAGATAACTGTGTTGGAGATAGGTTTCTGTCTCCCTGTATGAAAACAGAGTTAGCAATACCAGCAGGAATTTTAGAGGTGGAAAGCCCTGTATTAAAACCAGATATCACTATAGAACCTCACACATAAACAGCATATAGGCTGAGAGTTAGAAAAAAGTTAGTGAAGCCACAGGCAAAAGTCAGGTTGTGTCTCCAGTTTTTGTAGCCTTTCAAGGTCCTGATGTGTAACAGTTTTCTCTTTGTTTAAAATGAGCTTGTTCCCACCTTGGCTCAGTGTATGTGTGTGAGTGCAACTTCAGTAGGCATGGAGGAGTCACAGAAAGGCAGTGGGGAGAGACAGGCAGGTATAACTCCTACTCTTATTAACGATATTTTTCTACACTGCAATTCTAGCAATAAAGGTAATGGTTATCCTTCTTCTGCTGCCTGGCATAATGGGTTCTGGGTATATAGAGCAAACAATGGTTCTCCAGGGGGCCTGGATACAGCTCATCCAGAGCCTCGATTACTGCTCTGAATATTGCATATCCTCTTGTGTGGCATTGTATCTCAGTGTTCCTGTGCTGGCTGCACATCACCTGGGATTTTCCTCTTTATTTTGCCACATACCACATACCAGAGAATAGGTCTTACACATGAGAAATGGTGTCACCTCTTTCTTCAAATATTAAGAAAAGCCAAACCAGTGAACTACCTTTAAATCATGTAGGATGTAATTGCTCCCTCCTGTACTTTTAGCTGTCTCATCTTCCGCTATTACTAGTAATCCATGCATGCTCTGGCCTGTGGGACCAGGAGGGTCTGGGGATGGGGATGGGAGCGTGGGCAGTGGATATCTCTGTGCCTGTGTCATTGAACTCAAATGATGAGAGACTTAGAACAGAGAGAGTTGCCTGTGCCTGGGATGTGTGGAGGAAAAGACAGGTCTGATTATAGATTTACCCATCTGTTGCAGTACTCCAGTTGTACAAGTTATGCCACCACATTTTTGTGATGACAACTATGTCATAGTCTTCCTGCTGCACGATGCTTTAACAGAAGATCTGCTTTCCCTCCCTGTGATCTCAGGTGCGTGATCTCACGCATCAACCACTAATGACTTGCTTTCAAGATGCTTGCCTTAATTTTCGGGTTTTGGATTCATATTTAATGCCAAGACATCTTTTATTCATTCACTGTGTACACAAGTGGCTGTAAACAACTTCAATGTTTTTCCCACGTCTGGAGAATTTGCTGCTATTCTATTATGGAAAAACTCTCCACTCTTCATCAGTGGTAATGGTCAGGTTCCACTCTAATGTTGTTTCGACATGTTTCAATTTTCCCTTGCTAAAAGAAAATATTTACTTGTTTATTATCAGCCATAAAGCCAAGATTTTGCTGTTCACATAAATAAATTGCTTATTATCATTGCAATTCTTTTTTTCCAAAGCCTGAGAAAAACAACTTGTAATGGAAATTAGCAATGGCTATTACTGAAGAGGGGAACAAAGCATTTTCTTTTTGTTATCTATGCTATTAATAGTTACCAAGAAATGTCAGGTGACAAAGTAGAAAAAGATCAATAAAAATCGAGTCATGTTTTAATCTTTCTTAGTCTCTTGTAATGATGAACCAGAAGAGACCCTAATTATGCAGTTACATGACTTAAATAGTCATGCTATTGCAGATAATTACATTTGCAACTTGTCTTGAAAGTGTTAGTGGAGTTAGGGAGCTGATTCTAAAATAAATTTCTCATTTAATGCTTCTATACAGAGGCAGGTACATCTCTGTTTGAAAAAGTGAAATTAATTTCTCAAGTAGTGGTAACACCACTTTTTAAAGTTTAAGGCATTGTGTGCCTCAGAGGCTGTTCATGTCTGTTTTCAGATTTTACTCAGTTGGGAAAGCAAAAAAGAAGGAGGTTTTCCTATGTCACCCAAAATGGAGAGTTTATCCCGCAGATTTACCGAAAGAACATAGTGTTTTCAACAAAATTACAGTTTGTAGGCAGGACACTTCACCAGTCTCTAGATTGCACTCAGAACTTAGTCATTTCCATTCCAGTAATTAGGAGAACCAGATACGGTTTTATATGATTTTGACCATGGCAGAACAACAATTTGTTGCTTCAATACTGTCTCACTAGGAACCTCCTCTGTCTTTTGTGTACTGTAGAGAGAATGCAAGTGCTAATGCTGGAAGATTTAAGCAAACATTTTGCTTCCAATTTTAGCTCTCACTCCTAACACTCCTGAATATTTATAGATATCTATCTTTATAGCTTGAAATTACAGCAATTTTTTAACAGTTATTGAATTATATTTCTTTTTCTCAGAAATCTTTTGCCATTTAATCTGTGTATATTGTACAAAGAGATCTTGAAATGCCAAGTGTAAAGGGAACTCAGAAATATAATATGTAATGATTGTTAAAGTGCATAAAAAGTCATAGGACTTCAGCAGAAGTACAGTGGGATACAATGAGAGGATCATCTTCTCAGCTGTTTCTCACATTATATTTTTTGTTTATCCTGGAAGTCACTTACAGTCAAATTACCAACTTGTGCCTAAGAGTTAAAGAGAAAAAGAATATTTTCAAAAAATGTGATTTCAGAAATGTCCCTTGTAGACTGTACTTACAGGGACCTGAAAGATGCATCCTTATGCAAATGCTCTTTCTTTTATTTTCTGAGGGTGGCAACACCTCAAACTTTTAGTGAATTCAGAACCACACTTTGGTCCCATTTTCTGGCATGTTAAGAAGATGGGTCAAAGTGCTGGATCAGAAGGAAACTGTGCACCATCTGTTTTACTACAGTAAACAGTGCTAGGAAAAGGTCATAATCAGTATAAATAGAATCATGGAATAGTTTGGGTTGGAAGGGACCTTTAAAGGTCATCTAGTCCAAACCCCCTGAAATTAGCAGGGACAAACTAGATCGTGTAGTCCTTGTAGCTCAGTGAGAAGAATAGATGCAATATCATTCCAAGTGTTTTTCTTCCGTGTGATGCTTTTCCTCACTGTGCCAAGTGCCTGCAGGTAAAAGAAGACAACAGCATTTCAGGGAAAGCCAGTGAGATTAAAAGGCCGCCACGTTCCTGCTGTCGTGAGGATGATACTTTGTCACCATATTCACTCTCATGAGTAAAGCTCATCCTTGTTCTGTTGCTGTTCACTTTTTCAAGCCTTTCAGCGAACCAGCATGAGAGGCTACACATAAGTATTCAAGGCACACCATGACGTGACATGACTGGAAGGGGGGCTCGACTTGTTCCCTTCTAAATAGGATTGAAATTGCTGAGGATCTAGTTCTCCCTTTTTCCAAAGGGCCTCGAAAGGTTTCACAAAATTAACCATATTTAGGGGGCAGTTAGCATCTGGTGAAAGAAAAGTGAAGGATTAGCCCTCGGCAGAGCCAGTGCTGTTGCTTTTTCCCCTGGGCATCATTGCCTCTCAGGATCACCCTGAGCACCGCGCCTTTTCTCACCAGGAGCTGTGGGAAGGAGCCTGTTGCACTGAGGACTGGGGCAGCAGATGCTTTCCCGGAGGTGTCTGCTGTGTGCCTGTGCCAGTGCCTTGTCCTGCTGGGCTCTGCCCAGCGAGCAGGGCAGCCCAGGTCTCCCAAATCTGCCCTGCAGGCTTCCTGCATACCCAGCCACCATCTCTGCATTCCACATTATTAGCAGGATTGTGTTCAGTACTGCGGGAGGCAGCGGTTCTTTTCTGAGAGAGTGTGATGGATTTGCGGTAGGGGACCTGTGGCAGTTGGTGCTTGGCAAGTGCTGTGAGAGGCTGTGGGTTGAGTGACTCAGGGAAGCTATTAACAGTCTCTGTTGAAAAGCTTATATTGCCTCAATAACATGGATCATTAATTTTGCTTTTTAATCATTAAGAAAATGCCTTTGTTTGATGAAATGTTTGGGACAAAGTTAGATGTAAGAAACTTTTCTGCTTTTCTTACTCATGTGGCACTAGCTATTAACTAATTCACTAAGCTTTTAACTGACCTCTTTTTCATAATTTAAAGCTGATGGAATGATTCTATTTGTATGTATACAAATTAGTTGTTCCTAAATAATTATTTCGAGCTGTCTTGCTTTCTGAGCACTCTGTGTTTGTTGATGAGAAACCCAGAGCAATAGAAATATAATGCAAGCAAATTAAAGGAAGCCTTATAAGGATCTACCCAAGGCATTTATCCTGTATAAATACCAGTTCCTAATGAAATTAGGAGGAAATAAATGGAATTCATTACTCCCAATATACATTATTTTCTCCTTTTCAAAAATGTTTACTACAAGATTAAGATGTCTTCTCTCTTTCTCTCTCTCTCCCTGTCTTACTATACAGCCTGTTGTTCGGTGCTCAGTGCCATTTTCAGTTGGTTTCTTCTCCTAAAAATCAAATAGGTAAATAATCAGTCTCCAGGACAGGCTGTGATTCATAAAGGAAATAAGCAGTGCACCATGTACAAAAAATTCAGTGGATGGGTTAAAGATAGGAGATGCATCTCTCTGACTGTTTTTCTACCACCACGCCATGCAGTGGACTTAAATAGGTATTGGTGGCCAACCTACATCCTTGTTTTGTCTTAGATGTATGTGGTTGTACAAGAGTCACCACCAACAGCAGGATTTGCAGCTCCTCCCAAGAGTCTACAGCAGCAGCTGAGGTGCTTTGCCCACAGAGGCAGGGCTGGACCCCAGGCAGCTGGACCAGAGCACCAAGGGCTGATGCCACAGTCTCTGTAAGCTGACTGTCACCAACAGCGCTCTGTAGAACAAAGTGCATGTTTTTATGTCTGTTGCAAATTATGATTACTGCATCCAAAGATGCACAAATGGCAGCTGCCTATTCCCAGAGTCAGGTGTCACCCTGAGCAGGTAGGAGTGAATGCCTCTCTGGAGACACTCTCTGCTTTCCGACACAGTACAGGTGCCCTTTTCATTCCCTTGTTCCCCCCAGGCTGACAACACCTGCTCTACCACTGCCTGCTTCTCTCCTGGATCCCAGTCTGTTCCACTTACTGAGATCTCCCTTGTGCCAGATTAATTATCTAATTATACTATCAGTATAACTCCTGAAGGCTTTTTTAACCATAAAAAAACCTTACAAATCCAGTTTCTAAACTTATTTTGAGCCATAGAAAAGAAATAACCAAATTACAAGCAAGCAGTGCATTTCAAAGTATGACTTACAAAATTGTTGCTGTCTAAATAACCTGAAACTCTAAAGAACACCAATAATGTTGTGGTGAACCTTAAGCACAGCCCTAGAGAATGTAAATTGTTATAGACAGAAAATGTCTTAACAGGGGCACACCTGTTACAGGACAGGGAGGAGTTTTCTTTGGCCTTTACTAAAGGCTCATGCTTTTCCCACTGCATAAAACATCAAGAAGCACAATGATGAGTAAAATCCATTCATATGGTTCATGGTTCCTCACAACCTCAGAAACTGGATTTTATATTGCTGTTCTATCATACTTAGTATGGATATGCTCCAGTGCTGACAGCAGTGCAAATGCAATTACAATGCATCTACATCTCCCATTGCCTGTTCTGCTGCTGCTCTTATTTAGGCACTTTCCCAATGGAGTCTGGCAATGTACGGTTTTTGACATGGTAAATGAAATCATAAAATCAGACAATAGTTTAAATCAGAAGTGGGTCATCTAGTTCAACTGTCACTCAACATAAATCCAACAGAATCACGTGATACTGGGCCTTCTCCAATCAAGTTTTGCATTTCTACAGAAGAGTTTTTTTCCTGTTTAACTGGGATTTTCATTGGGTCCATTGCTTCCTGTCCCATCGCCATGTGTCCCTGAGATGATTCCGGCTGTTTCCTCTGTTGAGCCTCTTAAGGCTGAGCAAACCCAGCTCTCAGCCTCCTCTTGCGTGTACTGAACTGTAGTCCCCTGACCAATTTGGTAACCCTTTACCAGGCTTACGTCAGACAGGCAGCGTGCAGTGAGCTTGATTGTGCTATGAAGGAGGGAGGTTAAACACTGCTGTGTAGGAGTGAGAATGGGAGGAAAGGTGGAAAAGAACTTGCTGTTTCCAGGTTTCATAAAAATAGGAAGAAACTCTGGAGATGCTACATCCAGACTGGGGGCATCCTGTGGCAATTGAGTGAAGAAACTTCTGCTCTGCTCTGCAAGGGCACCATTTATATCAACCCGGCCAATGACTACTTAATTTGTTAAAAGCAAAACAGAAGAGCTTGTGGAGTCCTCTTTGGCATGAGAGGGTGGCTCAGAAATGGGAGGAGTTCTTGAGAGAAGTGAAGGACAAGGATTCAGAGGCCAGGATGGAATGAGAGCTTTAAGGGATATACACCCTGATTCACCAGTTTTGATGAAGCCTGAGAGGTTAGTGTACAGTCTTAGGGTAATGAATGAACCTGATTGCCCCACGTGGGTAATAGAAATGGGCAAGGATGTGCAATGGATGGTAGAAACCATCAGCATGGACTGCTGGATGACATAATCTAAAGTTACTTTTGGTCTCTAAACTTCCCCTGTTCAAACACAACACCAAAAGGATCACCAGCACCAGGATTAGAGCCACATGAGAGGGGAAATATCTCCTTGTCAAACTCAGTTTCATTGAACCCAGCTGCTGGGTTGTGACAGTGGTGCTCAATATTCAGTTGTCTCAAAGAGGAAAGATTTCTCCCATGGCCTCAGGTCAATTGCAGGTTCAATCAGAGTCTTTGATTCCCCTTCAGTGCTCTTTGCTCTGCTTGTACAATTCACAGTTCTTCAGACTTTGTATTTTGCACTTGTAACCCATGTGCTCTGATGGTGCTTTAAGGACAATACAGTCAAACTCTTACTGGTAAGTAAACTTTATTTTGTCAGCTGAGAGACTGCCTCTAGCATACATGCCATAAGTCATGCATAGACAAGGAGCCAGCCACGGCCTGTGGGTCTGGACTTTCAAAGAGACATAACGCTAAGCTGCACTGGAGGTTGAAGTGGTAGAAGTTCTTGGAAACAGGCAGTGTGAGTGGCCTGTGTTCCCCAGGTCTGTCTCACACAGGTTCCCATCCCTTCTCTGCCTGCTCATCCTCCTTGCCAGGTTGCCTCAAGCAGTATGTCAAAACCTTCTGGTTTTTTCTGTAAGGTAGCTGTAGATAAACATGTTTCTGATAGTTATCACTGCAGGGTGTTTAGGTGGTTGAAACTGCTGTGCAAATCTTTGAGCCCCTGCCTCCCAGCTCTCAGCCCTCCTCACTCTGTATTTGCAGCTGGTGCAAGACAGAAGATGCCATCTTAATTCAGTGTGGGTGTTGCCTCAAGCTTTCTGTATAATGCTGGCCATTTACTCCAAAAATCAAATTCTGCTGTCCTTTTGCTTGCATGATTGTTGAACATGTCTCCATGAGATGCAGCTGTCCTGTAAGAAGTGTCCTCAGACAGTGTGGTAAAGCTCATACAGATTCTCCCAGGATGAGAGATGGGGCGATGTCACCATGAATATCCCTGTTGTTGGTTAGACTGATAATCACACTCCTTTTTTTTTTTAAGTACTGGTTGACTACCCCCGATAATTCCAGTATTGAAAGCATTTTTGGGATGAGTCATGCTGCTACAGTGCTCTAAGGGCAGGATCACTGCTGGAGGAAGTGACCTCTTCCCAGTTTAGAAGCTCCATGACATTCTACAGAGAATGGAGGAGCAAAAGAGATGCTCTAATTGACTTGCTTTCAGTGCCTGCCAGTGCATGTAAGTGGCAGTGCAGGTCCTCTGTATTTGGTATACTCACAGTCACACCAGAATTGCTTTTTCTATGTGATTCAGGAAGAGTTATTTTAATTACAGCATGTTGGTGAGGTTTGAGGTGTAAAAACTGGCAATTGAAATGGAAGGATTATTCCCTTTTCATCTACTTTGTGTGGGCTTCAGGATATCTGAAATCTTAAGGGTCACATTTTGATTGCTGTCTATTTTAAATGGGAAACTTGCAGGTTTACACTTCAGTAAAAATGACCCAGTTGTGCATTTCTCCTTTCACAACCAGCAGAACCACAGCTGCTCTACGCCTGTGTGAAGCACATTCCTTCTTGTCTCTTAGCTTGTCTCCTAGCAGCTGGCTTGTGGGTGTGTGTATATTTTTTTAAAAAATCACTTAAATGTGAAAAAAGCAGATTGATTTTATAAAAGGAAAAGAATTCTTTATCAATTTTTCTTTCTCACTCTCCCCTAACTGTAACAGGTGTGTAGAGGTGAGAAAGGCCCATCCTTGCAATCACAGCAGGATGTTGGGATAGCTCCACGCTTTCCCTGTATGTATGCCAAGGCATTGTGTAGTCTACCAGCTTGTGAAAAATCAGTTGTGAAATCTCTACCATGACATTGCTACCAGTGAAAAAGGCAAACCCCATTTACAGTACAAAAGTATGTAGGTAGATTTTTGCCTCTTTGAGTTCCTCTCAGCACTTATTAGTTATGAAAAAATCTGTGCAGTGGTTTACATAGATCTTCCTGCAAAATTACATAATTTTATTTTTCAGGCAGTTTCCAGTCTCCCCCAATTAAACCAGCACTTTTACTGTGATACGTGTCCTGCTTAAGAGATGAGAGTTTTTCCTATTTGATTCATGAAATTTTATTTTGGCTTTGAATTTTTAAACAAGTGTAATAAATTGTGATGAAGTGCAGTGTTCACTCAACATCTGGATACTTTTGTACATTTCTTAACTCTTTATGATAGTTAATACCAATTTACTATGTTTCCAAAATTTTTACAGGCCATCTGCATTGCTCTAATTTCTTCCCTGCAATTAAAGGAGGATTTTTTAAATCCTTTTTCCCAGCTAGGGTTCCAGGTGTTTGATATTACAAATGTTGGGATGACTTTGGCTTGGTGAGCTCCTGAAGCTGCTACGTTCCCTGAGGTTGCCTTCCCATGGTCCCATCACAGTATCTGCCTCCCTACTCCCACCAGTGGGACATCTCCAGCTGGCAGCTGTGCAGGGCTGTGCCAAATCCTGCTGGGATTTTGTTCAGGCTTAGGCACTTGAATTTGCTCTGTTTGTCCTTTTAGATCTGCGCATGAAAACAGCACTCTGAATGCTAAAAGGTCACTGCTATTTGCAATTCCCTCTGAAACTAATTATTATGGCTGTTTTCATAGAATCATAGAATTGTTTAGGTTGGAAAAGACCTTTAAGATTATCTAGTCTAAACATTAGCCCAGCACTGCCAAGTCCACCACTAAACCATGTTCCTCAGTGCCACATCTACACGTATTTTTAATACCTCCAGGGATGGTGACTGCGCCACTTCCCTAGGCAGCCTGCCCCAATGCATGAACAGCCTTTTGGTGGAGAAATTTTCCCACTGTCCAATCTAAACCTGCCCTTGTGCAACTTGAGGCCATTTTCTCTTGTCCAGTTGCTTGTTACCTAGGAGAAGAGGCTGACCCCCACCTCATTACAGCTTCCTTGCCGAAAGCTGTAGAGAGTGATAAGTCTCTCTTGAGCTAAGCACCCCCAGCTCCCTCAGTTGCTCCTCATCAGACCCATGCTCCGAACCCATCCCCAGCTCCATTGCCCTTCTCTGGAAATGCTCTGTGAGAACACTGTGGGGAAAGGTGTCAAAAGCTTTACTATAGTCCAGGCAGAGAATATCCACAGCCTTTCCCTCATCCACTAAGTGGGTCAGCCTTTCACAGAATGAGATGAAGTTGGTCAAGCAGGATCTGACTTTTACAAAACTCATGCTGGCTGTGCCTGACCCCCTGGTTGTCCTGTACATGTTGCATGATGGCACCCAAGGGTATCTGCTTCATGACTTCCCCAGCACTTCAGTCAGGTTGACAAGCCTGTAGTCCCCAAAATCATCATTCTGATCCTTCTTGTAGAGGGGTGTAACCTAGGCTAACCAACCTCCAGTCAACTGGGACCTCCCTGGTTAGCCAGGGCTGCTGGTAAATGATGGAAAGTGTCTCACTGGGCTCTTCTGGCAGCTCCATCAATATTCTTGGGTAGATCTTGCCTTCTGCGCTCTTGTAGGACCTCATTGCAATGTTTTGTGAGATTGGTTAAAACTGTTAAATATATATATATATGTGTGCGTGTGTGTGTGTGTGTGTGTGTGTATTTGGTTGGGGTGGGAATACCTCTTGTCCACAGATACTGAGGACTTCTTTCAGGAGTAGTGCTTAGCAGATAATGAAGTCTCTGAGCCTCTACTGCTAAGTAGCTCAAGACAGATCCAGTACTGTCCTGTGTAAAGGTCCAGACAGTGGCTAAATCATGACAGAAATAGAGACAATAAATTCCTTCAAAACCTCATGAGGAATCTCCTTTTCCAGAAAACACAGTGAGGTCACTTTGCCTTCATTATGCTGTTTTGACTGCTGTATATCTGTGGTAAAATTTAAACTAGGGCTATTAAACTTATCACTAAAATTTAATAGCAAGGAAATAAATTAAAAATCTAAGTACTCCAGAAAAGGATGGCTCCCGTTTCAAAGACTAGGCACATGAACCCATTTCCCAGAACATAGACAGACAAAGTGGACCAAGTGGGCAAAGAGGACAAAGTGGACAAAGTGGGCAAGGGCAAAATTTACCCTGGTGACACTGCTGTCCTGAGAGAGAAATTAATGTTGGGTCTGTGAAGTGTCCCATAACAGAGCACCTCTCCTCACTGGCATGTGGCTGTTCCTGAGACCAACCTCCCCAAGGAAGAACTACTCTTTGTGAATCACTCTTTATGTCAGCTGGACTGTTGCTTTCCCCCACCTGATGTTTAATAAGACCTGTGTAGAACATGTGCAGAGTTGTTGGATGAGTACATATTCCTTAGTTTACACCTGCTTCTTATTCTTTCAAGTGTCCCTGAGGGTGATAACTTCTGTCTTTTTTTATGAGTCATCACTTCATCTTTTGCGTAAGTAAAAGGCAGATTGACTCAACCTTTTCACAGCCCTGATAATATATTAAGTCTTATTTTCAGGCTAGAGATACCCATGGTCATAAGAAAAACAGGAGAAAAATCTCAAAATTTTTTTCTCCATAAGCTGTCCTTAGACTTCATTGAATTTCACAGAAGTAGGAAGAGTCATAAACATGGGTTCGTGTTTTTGGTTTGACTATTAAATGTATATTCATGTTATATGATCTTGAATGTGTAAGAGGAAATTGCACTCAGAACAAAAGTACTTATGGGAGTGGTTTTTGTAGCCAGCGAATGCTTGCTGCACATGAGCATTTATATTTTATTGCAAGATGGATTAGAGGTACAGAAAAGATTTTTTTGAAATAAAATAACGTATTCAGCTTTTTCTGGATTTGCCTGATTGTTGCCAGGTAGACCCCTCAGCAGTACCCTGTGGAGACATTAATGCAAATTTATCAACTTCAAAAAAGAATAATGAACTTTCATGAGCTGATTTGTACTGACAAGAAGAGCACTTTCAGCATTAAAGCTATTGCAGGGGAAAATCTTCTGAGCCCTGTGGTAGAAATGCACTGATAACAGTTTTCGCTTGGAGCTTACCATACTGGCCAGGGCTGAATTGCAGTTCTGGGGACTTCTGAGGGGAAGAAATTCAAAATAAGCTGAATGTGAGCGACTCTCTGTGACTTTGCTGGAAGTCTGCAGTGTGAAGATTGAATAGCCTGGATGAAGATGAAGATTTGGGAATGATTGAGAGAAGTAGTGCAAGCTGTTCCTCTGGAGGAAATTCTGAGTTATGTTTACTGAAGGCTGTTTCATCTTCCCAGCAATCCTATTTAAAATAAGGTTGTACATACTTGATCTCAAACATTGTGGTTTATGTGAGATATGTCCAAAAATGCATCCTAAATTTCTCTGACTGTATATGGATATATGTTCTACTGCCTGTGAAACACAAAATGATACATTGGGATGAATTTATAGGAGAGCTAAAGTCTACCTGAAAGAATTACAGCTAGAATTACAGAAAAAGTACTCTAACTTTTGTTAGCTGAAGATCCATCACATATACCACCAGGGAGTAAATAATAGCAGTGTAGGACACAACACTCGCACCTTGTTCACTCAAAATGCAGCAGAGCTGTCAAAGTGATCATCATCTAACTTTGTGCTGAAGTATTGTTCATGTAAGTTTGATCATTTGAGTTATATTCTTGCATGGTCTGTGAATGTGGTCTGTGATTAAATCCTACCAATAAGGAAAGACACCCTTTGCATCTAAAAACATGCTTTGCAATTTATGATATAAATGATAATATGATTTTGCATTAATCAGTAAAGACAGGAGGACTGTCAGATCAAAACCAGTTTTTAAACACTACCCTGGACTTCATGAGAGAAGACTTTGGTCTCTTCAAGGATCTCCTTGGTACAGTGCCATAGGACAGAGCCTGGAGGGAAGAGGGGCTCAAGAGACCTGGATGGTTTTCAAGGATTGTTTCCTCCAGTCCAAGTGCAAAGCATCCGTACAAAGAGCTAGCTCACAGAGGGTGAAAGCAGGGAAAGGTAGCCTGGGAGGAATATAGAGAAATTGTCTTAACAGCCAGGAATCTGGTAAGCAAAGCTAGAGCACTGGCAGAAGTAAATCTGGATGAGGACAAGGGTAATGTACATCAGCAATAAAAGAAAGACTATTGAAACTGTGGGTCTTCTCAGAAAGTATATGGGAGACCTAGTTACCCAGGACACAGAAAACATCAAGATACTCATGAGTTTATTGTCTCTCCAGCGAATGTTCCAGACACAGCATCCAAATTGCAGAAGGTGATAGCAGGAATTGTGAGAATGAAGAACTGCTCATTGTAGAAGACCAGAGATGGGCTTGTGCAAACCTCATGAATTTCAACAAAGCCAAGTACACAAGGTCCTGCACCTGGGTCAGGGTAATCCCAAGCACAATTACAGTCTGGCTGAGGAACAGATCAAGGTTAGCTGTGGCTAGGAAGACTTGGAGGCGTTTGTGAATGAAAACCTGGGCATGGGCTGGCAGTGTGTGCTCACAGGCCAGAAAGCCAACTGTATGCTGGACTCCATCAAAAGCAGTGTGGCTAGCAGATTGAGGGAGGTGATTCTCCCCTTCTGCTCTGCTCTCGTGAGACCTCTCCTGGAGTGCTGCATCCAGGTTTGTGTCCCCTGACAAAAGAAGGCATTGACCTGTTAGAATGAGTCCAGAGGAGGGGTACTGGATTGGTCACAGGACTGAAGCACCTCTCCTATGAAGGTAGACCGAGAGCATCTGGGCTGTTCAAAATGGAGAAGACTTCAGGGACACCTTATAGAAACCTTCCAAAAGGCTGGGGACGACTTTTTACAAAGGCATATAGTGATAGGACAAGGGGGAATGTCCTTAAACTGAAGGAGGGTAGGTGTAGATTAGATAAAATGAAGAAATCCTTTACTACAAGGATTGTGAGGCACTGGAACATGTTGCCAAGAGAGGTTGTGGACCCCTCATCCCTGGAGGAGTTTAAGTCCAGGTTGGATGGGACTCTGACTAAACTGGTTTAGTGGAAGGTTCCCTGCCAATGGCAGCAGGGTTGGAACTAGATGATCTTTAAGGTCCCTTCCAACGCAAACCATTCTGTGATTCTATAAATGGAGATTATAAAAATAATTTTACTTTTAATAATGAAACTCTTGAAATAAAACTCCTGGGTTTATGTTTATATTTTGCTGCTAGAAACAACATCATGACTGGTGCAGAAGAAAGAGAACTGCATTGTAGAACACCAGATATCTCTGGATATCTCTATGTCTTCAAATAGCTGTAACTTGGTCATGATAGAAAATTAAAAAGTACCATTTTTCAAGATTCATACACAGTTAAAATAATACAGTGGGAACTGAAGTGACTGCCAAAATAGATTAGTTACTTTTTTCAACTGAGAAAGTAATTAAAGGCTCAGCTAAAAAATGCATGCTTCCTTTTGTGGTCAATGATTCCTCAAACAATTTAATGTCAAAATGCTTTTCATAGCTTGTTACTAAATAGTTGGAAGAGAAATCATCCATTGTGTGTCTATTTTAAAGACAACAATGAAGCTGGAGAAAGAGAATTCATATTTACTTTCACTCAATTGCTTTTCTCTCATTATGAAAACATCTTGTGAGCAACTCATCATTTCACCTTGAAAGCTTTGCATCATGGAATCATAGAATCACACAAGAGACTATTCTGAGTTGGAAGGGACATTTAAAGGTCATCTAGTCCAACCCTCTGCAATGTGCATCAATATTTTTAATTGCTCTTTTTCTTGTCTACCAAAGGAATTTTAGAATTACCAGGAGTTCTATCTTATTTTGTGAACATGAATGCACAGAAATGTTGAGGCATGTCACCTCTACACAGTCATTGCAGGGATCTGAAATTGGTTTTCAAACTGTGAAAGATAACAAGTCATGCAAAGACTTCCTAGTCGACATCTTAAAAGATTTAAAATATATGAAATTTAAAGTTATTATAAAGGGGTAATGATGAAGAGAATTAAGTAGCTAAATACCATTTAAATTTATTTCACACTATATTCCAAATGCTGAAGATACATCCTTAAAATGAGAACCAACAATTCCCATATACCTCCAAATTTATAACTTAATCTGTTAAGTGAAGAATAATTTACTGTGGTGAATTACTAGGAAGCCAAAGACCTGTGGCATGATTCAGTGATTTTTTTAAAGTTTTTTGATTGGGGGGGAACCCAACCAAAAAAAAACCAAAAAAACCCCAACCAACCAACCAAACCAAGCAAAACTAAACCAAACCAAACCAAACCAAACCAAAAACTCGAAAAGAAAAGAAAAGAAAAAAGAAAAGAAAAGAAAAGAAAAGAAAAGAAAAGAAAAGAAAAGAAAAGAAAAGAAAAGAAAAGAAAAGAAAAGAAAAGAGAAAAAAAGCCAATTCTGTAGGAAGACAGAGGTTTATATGTTGTGTTGGGGGTAAGGGAATGTATGATTCTGTGTCACCAGACTTGTCTTAGAAAAAGGCGCACTGTTTGATCTTTGAAGAATAGCTATCTTGGCATCTACAAGCTAACCAAGATTGTGACACTTCTATAGACTTTCATCCTTAAATTCAACAGCAGAATAATTAGTTTCTTGTGTAAACAGAAGTTCATAGATTGAAGACATCTGCTACTTGTTATTTGTAAGGCCAATCTTTCAGTCACACAATTTAATCTGTATGCATAAATGCTTTTATTAATTGATTTAAGAAGAGATATTGAAATAAACAATATGTTAAAATTTATATTAAGCACAGTTTTAAGAAGCTTCATCCCAACTGTGCCCTTTGCTTTGTGATTTCTGTACTGTTTCATCACAGACACTACCTTCTTAGTGAGTGCCTCTTTGGTAAAAAGAGCTAAAGAGAATTGTATCTGAGGGCAGGGTATCTTCATATACTGTCTACTCAGATAAAACCTCAGTTTCATTTTATCTAACTTAAAAAACTTAACTGACATATCTAGGCAGACTCAACCTGGGTCAATAGAGAAAGCACATCCCAGAGATGAAGAGAGATGTCATGTACCATGCTTTTCTGAAAGCGGATGAAACACAAACTACTTATCTGTACATTAAGAAGTTAATACACTTCTATCTGTGACACAAAGTTTAATATATATTAACCTATTAAAGATGTCTGTACAGCCAACACTTTTACAGTTTAGTGGCAGGTAAAAAACTCCATCCAAATGGTTCAGAAAATCACAGTGTAGTAGAAGATGCCTTCATGAGGATGTTTACATTGAAAAGTGGCTTTGGCCAAGAAAAAAGGACACAGGTTTAATCAGCCTTCCATCAACCTAACCCCTACACAACCAATGTTTCAGGGGTGGGCATCAGGAGATGCCCTTTTTCAAAACATTCTGGTCTTGCATGCATGTGGCCACAACATCTGAGGAATAGCTGTTAGCATAGGATAAATGTCTATTCTTTATCAGCGTGTACATGCCTGTTTGTTCATGTCTTTACATTAAATTAGCTTAGCATGATATTAAAAACTGAAAGGCAAAAAGGTAAGAAGCAAACTGAGACAGAGAATGCCAACTCAACCAGCTTTACTAGCAAACCCAAAGCACCCAGCAAAACAAATAGACATCAAACTGTGCCTCAGCAACAAAAGGAAATGAAGCTAAACAGCCTGTCCAGTCACTGCTTTCATGGCTAGCAGCAGCACAAGACCTTACAAGACATATGAGAAAGCATCAGTCAGGGAAAGAAAAGAATCCCAGTCTCAGCACTATGCAATTCACATAAGGAAAAACTATTAAAGTGTGCCTGAATGTTCTGCACTTGAAAGTAATATGTTTCTAGGAATATATGCTTTATAGCACTTGATCTTGAGGCATCACTAGCAGTTACATTCAGATAATTTTCTTACCCTACTGGAGGGGCTGCTGATATTACAACAGATTGATCAAGAAAATCTGGCTAATTTTTCAGAAAGAAATACTGTTTCCACACAATAGAGCTGAAAGCAGGACTTACACAGAGCTAGGAGGGGAACAAAGAGCTGACAGAGTCCAAGGGCTGACAGGTTGGACAGGAACCAAGGTCAGCGTAGTGCAAATCCACGCTGTGATCTAGTACCAGATGCCTCATGAGGAAGGTACCAGAAAACAGCACATTGCAAGTATGGTATGCCTTCCACTCAGAAATGTCTCTTCCACTGGCAGTGGAAATTGCAAATCTGTCGTTAGGAATCCCTTCAACAACAGAAATAAGGAGGACTTCCAAATCACCGTGCCATTAGTGCGTGATACCAGGTATTCTTTGTCTAAAAGCTACAAGTCTTCAAATTATTGGAAATTCTTGGCCACATATTCTAGTCTTTTGTGTTGTGACACAAGAAGAATCTTGTGGAAGTACCTACGGAGGGTTCAAGACACTCTGCTTTTTTTTCCAAAGTACAAAATATAACATTAAATTCATAATGAAACTAAGATGGAAACAGCGTGCATCAAGAAGGGTTTTTGAGGAAAAATTGTATTCTGTCTCAGTAGTAGATGCAACCAATTCCTAGGCAGCTGATGGAGAGTCCACAGTTGTTTGATGTCTTTTTTTAAAATTTAGGTATTCTTAATCTCTCTTACTAAGTTTGGAATGTTTTTTTGATCTTGTCTTTCATGACTTATGCAGCAGTATGCATCTTGTAGCTGTGATGCTGTTTCGAGGAAGCAGTTTATTTTTCTCATGTTTATTTTTTTTTTGATGGCAGTTATTTTCTTACAAAGATGCTGGGTTTGCTGGAACTTGTTATACTGGAGTTTGTGTCTTGTTTAGGCACATTCTAGATTTACCTTTTTGTTGTTTTTGCAATTTTTAGGACATTAACAGTATTATGAAGCAGACAAATGTTTTTTCTAACTTTGGGGCATTTCAGATGTATGTACATAAACAGACAAACATATAATAAATATATAATATGAATTACATTCATTGTATGATGCATATGCATAGCTTGCATAATATTTCCAAGACAAGGTGTACTGGATATTTTATTAGACTATATTACAGACACCATATTACTATATTACAGACACTGTATTACAGTTAAACAATGGTTTTCAGCACTTTTTTATTTCATTTAGCCTTTATTTAGCTTCAGGACACAATTGACATTAATGGCTGAATCCTGCCAGAAGCAAAGCCATTCAGTATCCTCTGAATTCCTTTGGAATTTAGGACCTGAAGCACCTTGCAAGAATGAGCTATACACCATAAACCCACAAACCAGAAGAGGCCCTGTGGCTCTGCACAAACTGATGTGAAAGTCTGGAACATTTCTGGTGATGGGTTGAACCAGTTCAGAGCAGAGCAGGACAATCATGTCCCTTGAATGTCTGGTGATGTCCTGATGCACCCTAGGATATAATTGGTTAAGCATTTGCATTCACCATCAAATCAGACAGACTATTAAATTATTTTCTTGTTTCAGTTTTATAACTCAGTGGTTCTGGTTCTGAAATAGTACAAATACATTCCCTGCTGTGTGCTGTGCTACAATGAAGTGGTGAGGTAACCTAGAGGTGAGCAGCCCTGAGTTGTAGAGCCAGCAGAGGCACAGCCATCCTACTGATGGGTGAAAAACCTCTAATTCAGCCTGGTGTCTGATCTCTGGTGTGGTTATTTTTTCTTGATTCTTGTGAGAATATCACTGCTTTAGAGGTTAGCTTAACTCTCTGGGATGTAGAAGTGCTTTCATGGCCTGCGTTGCCAGACCACAGGGAACACAAGTCTGGCAAGATGAGATTGACTGAACATAATGCAGTGGAAAAAGAGACTGACAGTGCCTGAGGGACGTGGGGCCTGATCTTCAGGCTGCAGGATGGACATGGTATGGGATGCAAAATGATGGGAGCTTTCAGGTCTTTTCATCAATTATCCTGAAATTGCCTCACTCATTACAATGCAAGCCTTTTAATTGTACAGCTTGATAAACATTCACAATTTCTCTAGAGAAAATATATTTCTTTTAAATAGTGAATTAAAACTCAGCATAAAATTCGTTATAAGTGTGAAATGCTGGTGAATGATGCCATTTGGAGTCTGAAAGTAGAAAACACATGCTCCTCTCTGCTCTCTCTGCTGTCTGATGAGATGGTTATGTTGGGAAGGGGCAAGGTCTTGCACTGGAGCATGGGCTTTCCTCCTCTGTTCCACGAGCAGTCAGCT
The DNA here is from genome assembly GCA_013400955.1 of Drymodes brunneopygia. NCBI lineage: Eukaryota > Metazoa > Chordata > Aves > Passeriformes > Petroicidae > Drymodes > Drymodes brunneopygia. Next base: position 149,949 of record VZTZ01020187.1, on the reverse strand, counting down.
GTAGTGGGGTGCCTTTTTGCCCTCTCAGACAGGGGTGCAACCCAGACCAAAGGGTAGGAGGGCCAAGATGAGGAGTGTAACCCTGCCTGGCTGCAGCACATTGCCTCTTCGCCTGCCTTGTACTGTCAGCATGGCACTGCTTAAGGCTGTCCTCGAAAGTGCTCTTGTGCTTCTGCTCTCATGTTGGCCTCAGGAGAGGAAGACCAGGACAGTGCCCCAAACTATCTCTGTCTCTGTTATTGCTTCTCTGTTTTCATCAGCTCAAACTCCTTGTGATGGTACACCTCAGCACTTCGTGAGACCCAGGATGGCCATGACTCTCCAGCCAAGAGAGCTCTGCTGCTCAGGCTTCTGGTCTGTTACTTGTATGGTAAATTACTGATATAGGAGATGCTGAATATGTCACTGGATTGGCTTCAAACTTCACTAGAAAGTAAAGATTACTTAATTCCACATAATTTCGACTTTCTTCCTTTGTTTCAGAATCTGGCCAAGCTGACACAGGAGAGTGGGCAAGTGCCTGGAGCTTTGATGGGGTTTGGGTCAGAGTGGTTGGTACCTGCAGGAAGGACTGTTCAGGTGCTCCATAGTACTGCTACAGGGGCCTGTGGGTGTGCATCTAGCACACAATGGAAATGCTATGGATTTAAAATAGAAACAACTTTCTGCCAGGCAGACTTCTTCCTAACCCCTGTCTTTTCATGGTTCCAGTTTACAGTGTGGTCTGACGGACATCATGCCACCATTGAGGAAAGTGAGTTGCAGCGCAGAGGTGAGAAGGGGTAGGAACTTCCTAAGTCTGTTTTTGGTTTATTTGCTTTGTTTTTGTTTTTTTTTGTCAAAGAACAGAATATTAGTTATTTATTCCTCAGTCTGGGGAAGCAAGCTAGTGTCAAACACTACAGCTTGCAGCAGATCCCCTACTCATCTAAACCTGGTACAGTCATTGACACCAATGTCAAGGGAGTATTAAATAAAAGTGTGGTATGTGGTTTAACTGATTACATAAGGACATATCAAATGAAAATCAAACCCAAAGCTACCTCCTCACTCTTCCTGGCACTTTGCTCAGAAAAATTAGGGTTTACTTTTTTTTTTGAGATTGTCAAAATTTTACATACTTTGAAAAATGGAAAAATCTTCCATTCTGAACTAGAGAGATACTATTGTCTTCAGCTAGGATGCTTTCATCATCTTTACTGTGCAAAGCAACAGCGAATTGCAAGTACATGTTTATTTTCTCTTACCAAGGACAGATAGCCCACAGTTTTACATTTCCAATGGTGAAGAAAGGACCAAACGTATGAAGGAGAAATTGTCCATCCAGCAAAGCTACTCGTCCAGACATGCTGGAACAGGAAATGGAGCTCGGGAAGACTGGTTACAATATCAGCCTTGAGTTCAAGAAAGGAAATTGTCTTTCAGACTGTGACTTATGGCCCATAAAGACATGGTTATTCGTAGTGCACTTGACTAGTCCCTGTTTAGTTCCAGGTGATAGTGTGAGTTAACAAAACAGTTAAAAATTTTGCATGTGCTTTTCCAGCACATTTTCCCCTACCAGGAGTTCTTACAGTTGACAAGGTTGTTTGCAAGGGGTGAGGACAATTCTCGGGCTATGGTTAGTGAGGGAGATGGTTCTCAAGATTTTCTCTGACTTGAGCTGCAGCTCTGGCTGTGGGGAGGATAAGGATGTGAAGTTGCTGACTAATGACATTTTCAGCTAGAGATGAATCTCCAGCATGGGTTTTATTTTTTAAAAGCACAAACATTTATTTATTCATTCCTTTACTATGTGATAATGTATGCAGTTAATGTTGAACTTCAAAGGCACTTTCATGCTTTAAGGGAGAGGTGTCAAATAACGCTGTAGAGAGGTGTTTTTCCATCTGTTTGTACTGTGTTTATTTTTATGTTACTTTTTGTGGGGCTTTTTTTTTTTTTTTTTTTTGTTTTTTTTTTTTGTTGTTTTTTTGTGGGTTTTTTTTTTTTTTTTTTTTTTTTTTTTTTTGTAATCTGAGCTATTTCTGAACTGATTATTTCACAACTGCAGGATCTATTGCTACACACCTTGTGTCTTTGGAGATTATTTGTCTGAGTCCTTCTACTGTAGTCAAAAGCTGAAAAGAAAGTCTCATCAACAACAAAATAAGTAGCAACCTGGGGTAACCTCTGCAGGGGGAGCAGCTTAGAGTGTGCCACAATCCAAAGAGTCCTGGGGAAGAGGGATACAGTGTGATGCTGGTAGTGCTGTCACAAAAGGCAAGTACTAAGTCTTTTGTTTTATCATGAGCATACCACTGCAATCTCTGTTCCTCAGAAAAGTTGTTCCTTTCCATGCTGCCATCTAACAAATGCCCAGGAAGTGACTGTTACTTAATGCTGATTGTCTGTGATGGGGACCACAGGATCTGAGCACTGGGGAAGCCTGTAAAGAAGCTGTGGGGCAGGTGGTTGTTTCTTCCAACCTTCTCCTGTGCTGGTGCCATGTCTGGGTCTGACATACTCACGAAAATCTCCAGTGTTAGAGTCTTCCTTATATTTTACTGTTATACCATTCCTTCTGCTACATAGTTTCCCCTCAGTTGTTCTTTAGATATTTTATTCTGAAAGTTAAATCCATTTGTTTTAATTTGTCCAGCCCAATGCAGGTATGGATAAACGATTGTTCCTTTTCACTTTGCAGCACCCATTTACATACCTGAGAGCTTTATTATATTACTCTCAGCCTTCTCTTTAAGCTAAGCAATCCCTCTGCATTCAATTTTTCTTCATATGACATGATTTATAGATCTGTGACAATTCCTAGTGCTCTGTCTGTTCACCTCCTCCTGAATCACAGTGCCCATGACCTTCTGCATCTTCAAGCTACAGTTCTGTTTTTACAATTGAGCATGGTGATGTCTTTTTCACTACAGAAAAGACATTGCTGAGTCAAGTCCAGCTCTTGCTCTGCACTAATCCTAAGATCACTCCAGCACAGTGACTGTGGTGTAATTAATTAGTGGTTTCACATTTTGTATTTGGTGATGATCATTTCTGACTGGGTAAAGCAACTTGCATTTTCCTATAAGAGTAGCACATTTTTTGTAAAATGATCTGACCTTTGTCCTCTGCTGCGATGTTACTAGGGAAGAGTGTCCTGTTTAACCTTTCTGCAAATCAATTAGCATTGTCAGTGTACTTAGGGTGTATGGGAGACACTCCCCTTCCCCACTGGGACAGGGGCTGATTACTTCATTCCTACCCAGCTGTGAGGTTTTTGGATAGTGCTAAGGTCCTTTGGGAATCTGCAGTGTGCCACAGGATAACTATTCACAAACTGCAAGCTATGCTGTCAATCATTGCTAGTCACCACAGTATTTACTAACCAAACTGTCATGGAATAGACCTTAGCCATTTACTTTACAGTCAAAAGACAGACGAAAGCATCCTCCAGACAGCAGGAGACAATGAGTGTCATCCTGAGGCAGGCACATAAATCACATCAGCTGAATCATCCTCTGCAACTGCCTGTCCCTCAGAACTGACTTCAAACAGAGCATGGGGTGACTGTCTCAGACATAGTCATGGCACAGATGAATCCTAGCCCCTCTTTTTGGTGGTCGTTTTATGCAGTGGAGTGAAAAAGGTTTGTGAAGAGCCTCATTTTCCAGTGACCTGTGAAGAAGGCTCTGTTTCTGGTTGTGTAACCAAAACTAATCTAATAAATTATCAGCTATGGGAAACTACAGCTTTCATTCAAATCTGTGACTGTAGACTTGATATCAATTCATCAGTTAGTTCTCTTTACTCTGGGAAAAAGTGATCTATTCAGTGGAACAACCACCAAAGTATTTCTGTGGACTCCAGAGGCCAGTATTCAAGCAAAGGAAAGACACATGTTCAGACAAGGAGAGGAAACTGTTTCATGAACAGCGTTATGTTTGGTTCTTTGATGTTTATTTGGTAAAACCAAGTTGCATTAGTGTAGCTCACTGCTCTTGTTGGTATATTCAGTGCATTTCCCTGGTATGCATTCTGTACTTAGGAATGGAAATTATTCAGTAACACCCTACTTCATGAACATTCTGATTTCAATGTAATGGCTCATGAACTGTGTTAATGTATATAGAATAATCTATTAATGCAATAATAACATAGTGATAGAATTTATTTTATATATATGTGTGTTTATCTCCCTCAGAGCCTTTCCCATACTGAATTTTTCTTACCATCTATAGTATTGTTGTGCTGGAGTAATCCTGCTGGGAAATTCTCAGTCACTGTCTCACTGATGGTATACGGTTTTCCTTGCTAATGCACTCACTATTCACTGACCATAACAGCAGTAAGCCGTTCTCACAACACAATTCACTAGAGACTCTTGTTTTCCTTTTGTGATGAATTCTTCAGTAGTCTAGAAGCTGCAAGGAGAGATGCCTTGAAACTTGGTTTTCTTTTTGTCAGAGGGGTGTTCCTACCCTATTGACAGCAGTCAGCATCAACATATTTTCCAGATCTGTCCGCGTTGTTTCCTCATGCTACTGGGAGATGTGAGACCCTGTGAAACAGCAGAAATGAAAATGTTTATCTGTAATAGCCATAAAGCTATATAAATTTTTTTTTTCTGGGGGATAACTGACTAGTTTGAGGACAGAAAAACTCTCCACAGGGTAAACTGAATTTTTTCCTAAGCACTAGTATGTTGTGTTTTTGTGTTTTGCTTTTTAGAGAGCTTAAAGACCCTGTGACACAAGATACTCTATAACTATTAGGTGTTACCATTGATTTCTACAGGGATGATGCATCAGTTAGCAGAGCTTCATCTATCATGACTGTAAGATATTTCAAATTGTAGCATGTGAAGTATAAAGGCTTGAATCTATTTGTTATCCAGATCTTGCACAGTGGCTGCAAAATCCTCTTTGACCTTGAAAATCCCTGAGTTTGGGGTTTCCAACCCAACTGTTAGTAACAAGACTGAGGGATATGCAGGTGAGATAGTAGTCCATGTGAAAACTTGCACTCTTCAGTGCCTAATGATAAGATTATTTCAAGAAAAAGAAGTCACTGATATCTGATATCTTTGTTGTCATGTAAAGCAACAAGGGAAGACATCAGCCCATACAGGTGATTAACTTTCCCTGCTCCCCCAAGGACTGGCTGCTCACAGACAAGGTCAAAGGCAGATGATAGCACAGCCTGAGAAAGCTGACCCTGTCACTGCTTATCTGTATGGTAGATAAATGTCTGTTTGAGAATGCAATGTTTTGTGTTCTCCACTGAAGCATGCCCACTGTTCACATTTGATCCTGGGCAACTGGCTCTAGGTGGTTCTGCTTGAGAAAGGTGGTTGGATTGGATGATCTCCAGAGGTTCCTTCCAACCTCACCTCTTCTATGCTTATACCTGAAAAACACACAAGCTCCTTACCAATTGTTCCCTGAATTGAGAGGATTTTGATTCAATGCCTAATAAGTGTTTTTTCTAGCATCAGCCTGGGATTATAGCACACTGTGTTTGCATGCTGACAATGTGCACAGTTGGTGTCATGTTGCTTATGGCACCACGGCTTTTACTGAATGTGTGATAAATGCAGTACAGTATGAAGTACTGCAAACCACATAGTGATTATCAGCTAAAATGTTTTCAATTATGTTATCTTTGCTTTTTATCTGTGCTTGTTCGTTTGCAAAATGCAATCATTTGCAATTGGCCTGCCTATTGTTAGCTCAAGTTGGTTCTGTTGAATATTGAACTCAAATAATTTGAGAGTGTTATTCAATATGATGCCTGGTTTATTAGTCTCATTTTAATGTGTTGGAAATCTTCATAGAGAGCTTTGTCTTAGTGGCCATTACAGGGGAAGATCAGTTTCCAAGCCAGCTGCTGTGCTGCAAGCTACATTTTCTGAGAAAATGATAGAAAAACAATTTAGGAATATATATAGCTTGTCAATCTGTGCTTTTTGCAGTCTATGATATGAAGGGTCTTGTAAAGACTGAACTCATCGCTTATCAGCTGGTATAAACAGGTCATGCTACATGCCGTGAATTTTAGATTGTGTGTCATTTTCATTTATTTTTCTGTATTTTCAGTGCATCCCTGAAGTTTAAGCACGAAAAAAGGCTAGTTGAATAACCAAGTGGATTTATCACCCAGCAGGTATTTGGTGACAGCTCTTGCCACAGGGATTATAACTCTTCTCTTGTCACTTTCTCCTTCAGCACAAGCTACACAGCCTGGGAATTTAAAACACCAGCTAATGAGGGATTAGAGGCATGTAATTTTTAGAACTCTTGTACTGTCAGGAGAAAAAATAATAGTAGGTTTCCTCTGTCATTCACACCAACCTGTTCTAAATTAGCTGGAGAGACTGCAGTGAAGGACACTTCAGTGTAAAACTCTTATTTTCATGTCAACTACGTGGCATTTCCTGGTCAACCTCTTTGCCTCCTGTGATGAATGAAAAGGCACATTCAGCTCTAGAGGCAGCTGAGGGGATACTTGATTGCTTTTCGGACTGCGGTCTAAGATGCAGCAGAAACTGTGGTCCATATATGCACCATTGTTCTTGTTAAATGTGACTTCAGGCTCTCCCTATGCAGAGCTCCTTGGTGGTAAGGACTGCAGATTTTGGTATTTGTGGTTCCAGTTTTTCCTAAAAGGGTCTTAGAGATGTACCTTGCCAAACAGCAAAGGAGATGGCAAAAAGAGACAGAGCTGAGCAGAGTTACTACAGCTGGTTTTACCCACACCACTGTGAAGTTAACTCTTCCCATTTCCAGGATGGGGAAGGGAAGTGTAGTAACTGTGCTTCTGCTTTTGAAAACAGGGTCTATGGCTCCTGTTAGTTTTTGTGTTTTTTCCCAGGGCTCTCTTTAGAGAACTGATGTGAAAAGTTATGGAGAGGTTTAGACATAGTGAGAGTTAAAATGCATAAAATCCTGAAGATGGTATTTTAAAAGAGTTCATCTTCCACACTGGTAAAGAAGAAGGTTTTTAACAAAGGAGTAAAAAAAATGGTCTGACAGCAGTGGGCTACTTTGACCTTGAATTCATATATCATCCTTAATATCATGATTCAAGCAAGTAGGATAAATAACTCCATGCCCTTCGGGCACAGATTGCTGTACACAGCAGGTACTTTCCAGCAATGCAGATATTCTGTCAATCTCCTCAGAGACAGAGAGACTTTGGGCCAAGCTCAAACTCTCTTATAAACACAGTTGAGATTCCTTCTTTGGTGTTCAGCTATTTTGGCTGACATTTGTACTAATTTGTATTTTTAAAAGTCTGTTCAGCTGGACTGCTGCCTACATCTGGAGTGTGGAAAGTTGTTACATAGGAGTGCTCTGAACAGACAGATAAGCAACCCCAGCCATGAAAAGCAAAGCCCCTTTGACAACTTCAGCATTTTCAGGCACCGATTACTGGCAGTGACAATCACTTCTAATGTACTCCCTGCCTGTAGGTATTGACGTGTTTGTTCTGATTCTCAGTCTTTGTTTAGGGCTTATTACTGTGATCACTTTTTCTGTTGTAGGTTTGCACATCAGCAGTTTAATTACAAAGACAGTTCTCTCTTAAATGTCAGCTTGCTATATTTTTGCTGTCCCTGTAGCCATTAACGCCTTAGTACTGATTCATGGGCATGATTTTACACAGTAGACCTTGCTACCAACCTTGACGTCAATATTTTTTGTCCTTCTCATTTAAAACAGGAGAAAAAAATTAAAAGAGCTCCTGTTTTTCCTGAGATACAAAAATGTTTGTGTCACGTTTATGTATGCACATTTACAGTTGTGTGTGAGGCAGATATATATTCATGAAAATGGGGGACATTTATTTTGATGAATGGCAGTATGTTGCTTAGAGATACATCAGGTCATATCAAATTGTCACTAAGCAACTAAATGTGATCTGACAACATTATGAATTCTTTTTCATATGTTTACTGGTTTCTTAGAAGTGCAAGTATTTTTTTGCCCTGACCACTAGTAATTAACTGTAAAAATTTATTTAATGCTTTTATTTTCACTGGTTTTGTGGTTATTATTAGTCTCCCCAGTTCCTCATAACTTTTCTCATCTCAGATTTCCCAGAAGGCAATGCACTCAGTTGCTCCAAATGTGAATTACATCTAAGTGAAAATAAAAAAAACTGTCTTTTTTATCATGTTTGGTTTTGTTGTGCTAACTCTCATCACTTATAGAGTCCTGGCTAGAAGGTCTATAGAAGATTCCCATGGTGACATGCACATTATATGTTACTCCTGTGATCCACTTAGTCCTTCTTCCAAGCCATCCCTTCTCAAAATTTGGAAGATATTTTTCTCATATAAGCATTTGCCCTCTTCATACAAGCAACAGGCCATGTACTTTTTGGAGTGCATGGCTGACTTGGGGTGCTACTCAGCTTTGCAGGTGCAAAAATATCTTGTGACTCACAGAAGTGACCATTATTATCCAATCATCAAAATTATTAGAGAGATACCTCTGTCTGAATTAAGGTGCAAATGACACCACATGGCCAAGCCAAGAGTACAGATTTTATTTAACAGTAAATGAGGGGGGGAGAGAGAGATAGAGAGGAAAGGGTGTGGGGGAGAGAAAGAGTGACAAAGAAACATATGAAGTAGAAAAAAGATACCACCACTCTGTAGATTCCGATGACACCCTGTTGCTCCTCTTCTTCTGGTCTCAGTGGTTGCAGACTGTATCCATCACGTGGTGGAGGGAAAGAGTCCACAAAACTCCTGTACTGGTCCATTAGCACCAGTCTCTTACAGCACCTGGGTAGGTACTGCAGGTGGTCAAATGTTAGCAGCTCAATCTCTTACACTTGTGGATACATTCCTCTCCTTAGACCGGGGATACTTGGACAATAGTACCACTTTATCTTATCTCAAGGTTCTTTTGTAATCCAAATTAGGAGGCATATTCAGGAAGGGGTGGGCTTCAGTAGACGAGCAGCTGTTTCTTTGCAGTTTGCTACAGTGGACAAAAGGCTTTTGGTGATTTTTACAATGATTAAGCCACTAACCATTTCAGTCTCTGACAGTGACTCCAATGTAGAGCAATCAACTGGCTTGAAACCTTTTGAAAATGTGAATTCTTTGGTAGAAAAGCTAATATGGTTGTAACTTGCTCAGAAATCTCCAGCTGTCTGCCTCTGCCTTCCTCTGTGCCATCCTGAGAAACAGGATGACAGAAGTGCTGGTTTTCTGTGGTGGACTCACCTCACTTTTCTAGCTTTGGATTTCACAGAGCCCCTTTGGCTTTATGTTTCACAAAAAAGTTGAGAAACAAGAGTGAATGTTTCATGTTTGGGTCCTCTTGGGTCACTTGGCCAGAAGACACTTGCTCATCTTAACTGAGGCTAAGAATAAGGTAAATATTAATTCCAGGTGGCATGGTGATGAACCATGCATAGAATAGGGATGTTGCTAAGAATAGACTTGCTGCCTTCCAGTAAAAAAAAAATTAATAGAAGTTTAGAAGGGCAGGAATAACCATTAACTTAGCTGGCACCCTCCCAGCCTTTGCTTGCACGATTTCAGTCTTAGTTCTGGTCAGGCTTTCTGAGCATTATTGGAGTGTAAATGTCACCTAAATGAGTAACAAATCAGGCAGCCCCTGCCTGCTGAGAAGTAGAATCACCTGTCCTAAAAGAATTCGCTTGAAACTAGGACAATTTCACATTTCTTTCAAACGTGCAATCATTGACATTGCCCTTAAACGGTGCCGTCTGTGTGGGCGATACGCAGTCTATTTGTATTAGTGCTGCCAACATGATTTCAATGCTGTGGTCTGCACTGTTTATCTTGCATGCTCATGTGTGCTGCTGTGTGAAGCTGATCCAGATAAAGTAAGCCTGCTGTGCCTTTGTCACATCTCCCTCCCCTCCTGCATCTGAGTCTTCTGCTGCAAGCTGTGAAGGTGGGGTATGGTGGCAACTGCCCTGAGCATAGCTTGGATGGGAGTGGAGGGTGCAGCAAGAACCAGGCAAGGAACGCCATCAGCTCTCATGGATGGCAAACCTGCCCTGCAGCCTCACTGACCCTGGGCTGAAAAGGTTAATAATTGCAAGAGGGCTGATGTCATCTTGCAGGAACACAGCTGTGAATATGTAAAACAGCACAGCGTGGCAACAATTTCCACATGGTAGTCACTGCTTCCTGGTCCTCCCTCTACCCTGGGACAATGTTTTTTCCAGGATAGCTCATTAGGATTTGACTTGTTCAGTGCTGCACAAGCAAACAGCTTCTTGTGGGGAGGGATCTCTTTTTATGTATTCCCTCCCTGAAAAAACACCATTAATACAGAATTGCTTGTTGTGTCTCCTGTCTCTTACAAGGTCATGTTAACTGCACCATACCTCTCTGAAAATAAAAAAGAAAATAAATCTTAGAAAATAAATCTTAGAAAATAAGTCTTGCTATACAAAGTGTTGTAAATCTGAGGGTATCGGTCTTTTCCCATGGATCAGAGGGGAAATCTAGTTCAACAGTGCTTGACTTATCTTGACTCTCCTTCTTGCTTTATCCCCCTTTTCTGCCTTTGAAATGATGAAAAGTGAAATCCTGACTGATTTTAAGACCGACGTTTTAAAATTCACGTTTAGACTCCTTAGACAGGGTCTGTTTTGCTCCATTTACCGAAGTCCTTCTCAATTTAGCCTACTGATTTCAAGAGTCCTCAAAGAAGTATAAACTCTTGTAATTTAGGTGATTTAAAGTCATGCAATTTTTTTATGTGGTAGGAAGATCTAACTTATTCCATCATGGATTCATTTCTACATGCATCTCTAGAGTTCAGAATATATATCTCAGGGAGAAAAGGCAGGGAATCCAGACTTTGCTCTTTTACACCACTTGTCTTGGATTGGATGGCATTGGACTAGACTGGATTGGATGAGATTGATAGTACATAGCCATCTTAAAGTAGTAGGATTTGTTCGAGAAAACAAACAGAAATGCAGAAGCAGCTGTGTCAGCTGTAATACAGTTCCGTAGATGTCTGACTGATGGAGAATGCTACCACGTCATGACCCACAAATACCACACTTGGGAAGAGAGAAGACAATTCTTGGTGCAATTCTGGTTCCTGGGGCTTGCTGTCTACACTGATAATATTAAATCAGTATCAGGGCATAGACTCCAGCATCTGTAATCACCCATCCTGCTGGGCACAGTCATTACCATTTTGGCCTGAGCTGACTTGTACTGTCTTAGCCAGGTCTAGATTTAGTGTGGGGTGGGGATGATTTTCAACAGGCTGCCTGCCTGTCTGATACCCCATCATCATGGAGGTCAAAGGAGTGGTCAAGTGGCTGTAGGCTGCTCCCAGGCCAAGGAAAAGTCCCATGAACATTTAATTTGCTGGAATGGATGCAGTTATGGTGTTGGAAGCACACCTGATTTCTTGGAATAAATTGGATATTTAATGTAATCACCAGTGTAATGAACATTGATTGCAAGCATGTTTACATTTGCTGGGTCTTACACACTGAATATTGCTGACCACCATTCATCTTCCAAGAGGGAGCAACACTTTGATGACCTGAGCCAGCCAGATGCAACAACAGCCATCACGAAAGACAAAGCAACCTGCCAAGCTCCTTCTTGGACTTGATGGGAGAAGTTGTTTCTAGAAGACTTTCCAGCATAGGTTTACATAAGAGGTTTTATTTATTTTTGGACTGTTTTTACAAATTTTGATAAAATGTTTTTCCTTCAAACAGCTTTTTGGCCAGTGGCACAAGTTTCTTGCATATATAAAAATAACCAGTCAGTGGAGTTTTATCACTTCTCCTCGGGTTTTATACTGAAGAGCATTGAAAAACATTTAAGAAGTAACAGCAGAAAAGAAAGAGATGATCTTTTTCTTCAGCAGCAGAAAGAACTGCATGAATCCCTCTGCCTGTGCTTCAGGACAGACTGGCACCTACATTCACCCTGGAGCAAAAATTTTCTTGTGTCCAAACAATTTCAAGCTTGGAAAGAGGAGGAAGAAATTGGGCAGATCAGCAAAGGACCATTACTTGATTAATAAGACAATAGTGGCTGCAATGTTGAAATTGTTTTAGCTATCACCTATTCATGAACTAGAGGCGTTGGTGAGCCACCAAGCTGCCACTGGTCACTTCTAGTCCATGTGTGAAAGAAGCTTCTGCTGGGATTGCTAAATTGCAAAAGGGTTTCTGTGAAATATATCACTGTGAATGCACATAGGGATTTTGAGGAAAGGGTATCTATTTTAATCCAGCTTTCTTCTTGTATTTTTGTGAGTTCAAACCCCTTTTAATACTTTTAAAGTCACAGCTTTTGCTTGTTGTTGTTGTTGTTATTCTTTATCCCAGAGGAGCAAGCCACTCAAAAGAGTCCCAAAGCTTTCTGTCCTGTACTCAAATCTTTGTGAAAGCTTAATTGCCTCTCATATGTATCACTGTACTTTTACAATTGCTAGGAAATATATTTTCATTCAATTTCTAAGAAGAACTAATAGTAATGGATTAGCTAGATGAGACAGAAACAATTAATAGAAACTTCCAAGAATTCAGAGGTCTGTTAGAGCAAGGATGTTGGTTGTCGTTGATAACATTTTGCAAAGTTGCAATTAGGATAAGACAAAAAAATATACGAATTCAAAAATATATTCTTTGTAGAGCAGCAGGTAATTTTTTTAATCCATGCACAGCTGTAAAAAGACTTTTTGATACAACCACTCAGGAGGAATGTCTTACTATGTCTTGTGTGTGTGCAGACAACAACCCACAGCCGCATGTGTGATTACCATGACGAGACTTGGTTGCTGTGCAGTTTTGGTCAAAGTGGTGGTCACAGACCAGATCTGCCAGGTGGTGGAGGAAGACCAGAGAAGTGATGGGGAAAGATCCCTGGGAAAATCCAAGGAACACAACATCCATTGAGTTTATATTCATTCAGTGTCAGGTGGGAATTCCCAGGTATCTCACCCAGAGCAGGGAGCTTCACACTGGATGATGTAATGCTGTGGATTATGTCCTTGACATCCTCTAAAGCAACACAGCTGCCCATCACACCAGCTCTTTATGGCCCCATTGCGTTCATCAGCAGAGGTGAACCACCTCAGGCCACACCCCAGTGTCCTGGTACTTCCCTGGGGAGAGGAAGGTCGGGCCCCACAAGGGAGGGCAAATCAGCAAGAGAAGAGGCACCACAAGGATCTCTCTCCTATCTCTCTCATAGCCCATGATCCATACTCTGCTTTATCAGATCAGAAACTCGACACCTCCCTTTCAACAAAGCAGCCTGGCTCTCCACAAATAAGGGAGTGCTTTGAATCATTATCCCTAAGAAGTTCAGTCTCTCACAATGAAACCAATAATTTGACAGCGTTTCCAAGCTGAACTGTACTTGCTTGGAACCCAGACTGCATCCCATAGACCACTATAATAGAAGACAGATACATAAAGGAAAGAAACCAGGTTAAAATACAGAAATTCAAAAGAGGTCCATGACAAGGAATGGTGGGTGAAGTGTTACTGGGGTAACTGCATGTCTCTGGAGGGCTGAATTTAAATTTTGCTTTGGTTTCATCACAGGCCCTATTTGTTTGTGCCACAAAATAGCTGACAAATACTGCCTCGTTAAGGTCCAGAGTTGGAATAATAGGAGATCTGTAAGCTAAAAGCACTGGAAAATCTCCATGGACACTCTATTTGATGCACACTTGGCACTTGCTAGCATTGTTACAGCAAATGGCGCATCACTGCACCATAAACCCCAGGAAAATAAATGGGGACTAGAATTAAAATCATGTCTTATGTGAAACAGTGGGAAACCTGAATCATTCAAACATAGAACAGGAGAAGGCAGTTTAGTCATGCAATAATAGCTTATTTTCAAGGTAACGAGATCTGGCAGTAATTGATTCCCCCAATACTGGACACAGGAGACCTCCATTGATAGGTCTGAAAGGTTTGGCTAAAGGAGTTATTCTTCTTCCAACTGTGTGCCTCTGTTGCTATGGATGATTTGCTCTCTGTCACATTTGAATGCTTATTGTATGAATATTTAGTCCTTTAAGTTCTGAATGGATACAAGCTTGGTATGAAAAAGGGAAGAGGAAAGTAGCTGAGGAAGTCTCTTGAGCAATTTGCATCTCCCTCACACAGTCAGAAACTACGTGCTATGCTGTACTGAGAGTTGTGAATTCCCATTGCTGCATTGTGGAAGCAGGAATTGGGAGTTCACCGTTCTTCTCGCCCTTGTCCTCAAGTTCAGATGGAGCCAGTCTGTTCTTAGGTCACATGGAGCTAGCTGATGTCTATGGCCATGCCATGTATAGGCTATTTTATTTCTAGAGGCTAGTGGGAAAAAAGCCTATTGTGTATTCTGGATTTTTTAACATTTATTCAATTTTTAAGTGCAAATACTTTTGTGATTTTATAAGTATGTAAATGAATCTACAGAACTCCAAAGTATACTTTCATTAGTAATCTAAAAGTAAGTACTTAATGTAAAATATGGTATTTTGCATTTCTTCAAGAACAGAAGTCATTATATATTTTCTATTACAAAGACAGATAAAAAGTAATACAAAGTCCCAAGATTTCAGCATGCTGTTTTCTCTATAAGCAATGCAATGTTGGTAGTCAGACTATGCCCTCCACAGCAAGCATCCAGTCATTTCTCTTAAAGAAAGGGACATTGTGTTATGTTAGATTTTTGAACAGTGCAGGAAGGGCAGATACTCAGTGATTTTCTGTGCCTACCTTCATATTCAACTTATTTACTGACAACTCTCTTAAGCTTTGGTTGAGGTTAGAGAACAGTTCAAATGTCTAACTGCTCTCTCAGAATTTAGCCCCAAGTGTGGCTGTCTCAGTGTAGTGGTGTGCCCTGGAGGATTTTGTGCCCATCTCCTTGCAGATGAAGTTTGTCAGCAGACACCAAGAATAGCCTTGGTATTTATGTCCTTGGCATTACTGATTTCAGTCCTAGCTTTAAAATAAAACTGAAATACTGTGGAAATATAAAAATTTGGTAAGGCTTTTTTCCTCTCTGCTGGGTGAAAAGACACTCAGTTATAGCATGCATAGCCTAATAGTCTCCTCTGTGGTCTAAAGTGGGTCTGAGAAGGTAAGGAGACTCCTGTGTTCTTTGTAAAATTCTCTAAACATCACAAGTTACATCATGGGAAAGTCTGTGGTCAATGTTAAACTGCTCTCGATAGCTCCACAAACAAACTAAATTTCCAAAATTGCTGAGAAAGGACATGCTCATGTCAGTGGCAGTGCACTCCAGTGTGTAATGGTTGAGTTTTCTCCTCTTTTAGCAGGGTCTCAGTGTAAAAACACAGATAACTGCCTGTGTAATTTACCATTGGTAGTTAATTTAGCCTTCCAGAATCAAAAGGGACCTATAGGAAAACTGGGGAAGGATTTTGCACACGGGCATGTAGTGACCGGATAAGGGGTAAGGGCTTTAAACCTAAAGAGAGTAGGTTTTGGTTAAATATTAAGAAGAAATTCCTTTCTCAGGGGGTGGTAAGACACAGGAGCAATTTCCCAGAGAAATTGTGGATGCCCCATCTCTGGAAATGTCCAAGGCCAGGCTGGATAGGACTTTAAGCAACCTGGAAGCTGTCCCTGCCCATGGCAAGGGCATTGGAACTAGATGACCTTAAGGTCCCTTCCAACCCAAGTCATTCTATGATTCTACACATTTCTATGGATTTCATAGGCTTTAGTAAGTCACATGCAAAAAAGGACAAAATGGTACTGCTTTTCTCTTCGTGTTTGTCTGTTTTACTGATTTAAATTGAAAGCTTTCTGAGCTGGGACCATCTTTGCAATTTGTGTGTACATGGACTCTCATAAAGAGCTTAAGGTCTCATCTGGGTTAGAGAGACATTGCTGCACTACAAATATTTACCAATTATTTACAATAATTATTCCTTCATGGAGATGCACTGAAACACAGCAAAGACTATTTAGGGAAAGGAAAGCTTGCTCTCAGTTGGCTGAATTGTTTGTACTGGCCTGAGTAACAGTGCAGACTGGAATTATTTTGCTTTACATAATTGCTCCTGTAGCTAAGGAAACTTCAGAGCAGCTGCTGACTTATTGTTGATTTGTTTGCTAGTTAAATTTTCTAGAAAAAAACAAAGAAAATAAATTTGAGGAAACTAGAAGATCAAAATGGGCACATTAATTATTTCTCTCTCTTTTCTTTATAACTGAGATACTCCACATGCCTCAGTGAATTATTGTTGAAGTATTTCAAGTATTAACATAAAAAGCTTTAATTGAAAATATATCTCCTGAGAATTTCAATTCTTTAGCTCTGGGCTCAGACCTCCAAGATTTTCATACATATTGCTGAAGGCTAGTGCACTGGGACATACAGTCTTCAGCAGTGGATGATGCAAGTAATTAATTATTATAAAAAGTACTCAGTTGTCAGATTTTGCTCCCCACTGAGCTTGGTAAAGCACCAAAGCAGATACATTCTTGCCCCAAAGAACCTTCTTTTTATTAGCATGAAAATGGGGAGAGAAAGCTAAGCAGAGCAATGAGGATAATTTTTTAAAGATAATCTTCACAGTGCCTTCATTCTCAAATACTTTCCAATTTTGCTTTATTCTTAATTCTTGGATTTTATCAAAGAAGTAGGCCTTACAAAATTGTACCAACTTCCTTTCAGTATGCCTGCCTACAGTATATCAAAGATACCATGTTTCTGAAAGTTTCAGAACTGAGAAATTCTGTGAAGAGCAAAGATCTAGTTTTTGTCCCCTGTGTACAGAAAGGCACTAAAAAGAGAGACAACATTTAGCTGTTGGGAAATTTACCATAAAGGCATGCCTCAGAAAAGCTATGTGTATTTGGGCAGGATTTTTCAGGAGAAATCAACAATACATCTGGAAATGGAAATATGAAAGCTCTTTTAATAATTAAAACTTCACTGTTCTATGGTTTTGGTCTTATTTTATCTAAGCTCATAAAAAGTTTGGATCCAATATGGATTAAAATTTTAAGGGGTGAGCTCTGAAACTTTCAACAGGGTTCCCAGCAGGACCTGCTGGGTTCAAACACTGTTGGAAACCCAAATAGAGACTGATCTGCTCTGAAAAGTCATCACCAGGATCAGATGTCCTCATTCATCTGGAATGTAAGTCCTCATCCTGGCAGGCCAAAGAATTTTTAAGGGCTGCATTAAAGCAGATGTCTCCCATTTTCTTCCTCCATTTCTTAGGAGAAGAGCAAACTGTAGACATCAGCTCCCTACTGGACATAACTGAAATCATCTCCACCATAAAATCTGGATGAGAAAATATTTTCACAATGGGACTTTTGATCTCACACAGAGGTTTGAACCTTCAGATATCAGTAAAGCTAAAGCCATGCCCTAGATGTCCCAAAGATGTTTTTCTCTCTAGCTTATTTACTGTAGAAGAATGTATTATAATACCTGAAAAGATAACAGAAAGAACAGTTGTCAGCCATCAAATGATGTTTTTTCTAATGAAGTTCCTCAGGAATCAGTAGCAGCCATGCATCTAGCCAACAATTTTATCAGCATTCTGGAAGTAAACCACAAATAAAATGTAGATGATTTGTAATGAAAGCAGGTCAGCTGCTTTTAGAAATGTGAAGTACTTGGTGACTGCAGGAAAGGATCACTCTAAAAGCTGTTTTCTTCTAGGGAATTCAAGGCTTTGTAGCTAGAAATAGGAGCTGTGAAAACGTGGAAATCATGAAAGATCTGATAGGGAACAATACTGCAATGTAGAAGGCTAAAGCAGCTAATGAACAGTGAATGGGAATGGAAGAATGAGGTGTTTTTTGTTTTGCATGTGGCATTATTGAGACTGATATGGGAAGGCTGCATCCTCTTGGCAGTATTTTTAGCAGATCCAAAAAACTGGAAAGCTCCAGAAAGAAGCACAAGGAAAGGACAAAATCCTCCACTTACCAGCTTCAGCAAGGGACATTTTTGGCTAGGTTGAAGGAAATATTTTTTTTTTACAGTGGTAAAAAACTTGGAGGAAGTCCTTTACCTTCTTTTTCTTTTTGCATTGGATATGTATCAGTATTCAATCAAATGATAGGATTTAAGCATGACAGACATCTTCAATAAAGTTCATGGGTTGGTGCTGTCTGACTCCAGAGACAAATCTGATTTAATCCTTTTCGTTTCATGCAGGTATGGATATTTGCAACACTCATCTCTAACAGGACACTTTTTATCAGTAGACCTTGGAGCACATTACAATTTGTTTTGTCATCTCCTCTGTTTCTCTTTCATAGAAACTGAAATGCAGAGAAGTCAAGTGAGAGAGTTTTCTAGGGGCAGATGTGGGAATAGAGCCTGTACTCCCTCAACACTTCCCTCCTGAGCTGCTCGCCTGATTTCTGTGCCTCTTGCCTTCTCTGAGTAATACCATATCTATTGCAGCAGCTTTCAGCCCAGTTATTATCAACTCATTATTTCTATTTTTTAAAATGAATGGAGCTCAAGTGCCCGTTGCAGATCAGCACCAGGTCACGAATCACATCCCACTGCAAAATGGGTAAAATCGCTAGTGCATCAAAAGGATGGTTTTCTCTGAAACTGAAGGTGAGCTGGATATATCTTGTGAGAAGGCAGTGCCCAGAACAAATGTGAAGGCTCTGATCTAAAGCAGCTGGTAGCTTATAATTATGGTAAATATCCCAATACAATTCCACCTACTTAGGGGTATCAGATGTTAACAAGAGCAGTGAAGGTGAGAAGGGTTACACTTAGGGGACAAGACTATGGTTGGTTTTCTTTTCAGTTCTGTTTTTATCTTGTAGGGTAAATGTGAACCAACATTTTAACCTTCCTATAACTGTATTTTCATACTGAAGAAATATGAATAACATTTCTCAAGTTTTTAGCAGCTCCTTGAAATCCTTCACTTGTGAGGTGTCAGAGGTCAGTGATTGTGTTTGTTGTTTGGTTCTATTTTTCCATGACAATCCATAGAGAAGCAGAGGATAACACAAAACAGTTAATTCTCTTAAACATGTTGCTCATAAATATCTAGAACAAAATAATAAAAGGGAGACTCAGATTTATTGAAGACCATAGGATCAATAGAACATATATATAACAACATTTGACGCATTTATTTTAAAATAAATGTAGTGGTTTAATTTGTGTGTATGAAGTATGCCTGACATTTTCTGTTAATTTAAAACTGTATGAGATAAAAGAACAATGTGTCTCTTTCTACTGTTTTTGAGACTTTATTTTTCCAATGTTAGATATGATGATCTGGGAAACCCTGAATCTATGTGCTAGAACCATTTTGTTAGCTGCTCTTATAAAACTCCTATCACAATTCACAGGTTTTAGCTAACAACAAAATGTTATTAAAGTGTGTGAGCTTTAAAAAGCATCTGTGCTTAAGAAGAAAAAGAAATACCAAACAATTACAAATACAACAACAAAGCACAGAATGAAAACGGTAGAGGTACATTACTCTTTGCAGTAATATGCTGTAGAGTAATGGCTTAATTTCCTGAGGATCAACTGAAGTTCGACATTTTGAAGATAACTTATCATTTTCTGTGATTTTTTCAAAGTAATATCTTGAAAAAGTACCCAGCAGGCTTATCAAAAAGTGGCTTGAAGACCAGATATCTATAAAGCTCCTTCTGCATTGTAGTCAGTGAACCAGGGCAAGACTAAGGAAACAAATCCAAGACCTGTGCACAAAGTGTGTACAAAGTGTGTTTAGCTTCAGTGATTACTGGGACTCTGAACTGTCATCCCATTAATTGTTAACTTGGGTAAATACACTTCAGGCTACCTCAAAATGAAAAAAAAATTGAGGCTTATAGTGGCCTCTTGGATATGCCCTAAATATTAAAATTTGTTTTTGGTGTGTAGGGATGTACGGTGGGATCCTTCAGGAAAGTCCAATCCATGACCAAAGGACTGTCCGATTCACTTTGGAGGCTGTGACACTTCAAGATCACTTTGGAAGTCTCTTGGCTGAGACCAATATGTGTCCTGTAGGGTGCATGATGCCACATATGGACAGTGTACTCCCAGTGTACTCTGTGCAATGTTGCACTGATTTGGGTGGATGTAGGACTGGGGTCCTCAATGAGTCCATACAATACTTGGAGGAAAAAATATTTTTGAATCAGTGCTTTGTGGGTGCTCTTTTCTTCTATAAAATTTGCAAGTGCATTTGATTGTTTTCTGCATGAACTAAAAGTGAAAATTAATGTATTCTCTAAGGCTCTGTCTTGTTTTCTTGTAATCAGTAATGGGATAGTTAATAATTATTGTGTGTATTTGTTATGTAAGTTTTCTCTTTGCTTTCTTTTATTTTGCTGTAGCAAATATTGTTCCACTAGAAGAGAAAATGTGACTGTGAACAATGTTTTCCTACATTTTAAACATCTTTAGTATTGATTTACTAATTGTAGACTGAATTTCTTCCAGTGAATTTACTACCATGGTGATTCTTGTTCCTTCTTCTTAGGTAGTGTATTTCTTATAAGTTAAACAGATGAAAAAGTTTTCTAATTGTAAGTAGCCAGTGAAAAAAGATGAGATATATCTACAGATATAGATATATAGATATATGGTTATGGTACTGAAAAATATTAAAAACCACAAGTATTTGAAGCCAAACAATGTAAGAACAATATAAATATACTACAGAAGCCCAATTTTTTAACTTTTTAACTGTATCTTACCTCAGTGCATATTAGTGAAATGATCTCCCTGGTCCATGTAGAGAAGCATATATGTGGAATACTTCTGTATGCAGCCCCTTTGGCCTGCCTTACGTTGCCACTGTTTAGAAATTTCTGCACAACAACCCTCTAAATTAAAAAAAAAAATCAGCAGCAGCTCAGTGCATCTCATCTTAACCCCTGAAAATGGCCAGAGCTCAATGTTTAGAGGCAAAACCGGTGAGATCAACAGCTTTGAAGCAGCCTGTACAGGTGAAGTGTCTTGATGGAGTGTGTTTTGAGGCTCAAGATTGCCCAAATGATGTCATATCCCTAATGTGATTCTGAATGTTTCTTTTTTCCTTCAATATGTAATAATTTTGATTTCAGTTATGTAACATTTGTATGCAAAAAGACACCCTCTCAGCCTTGAGAGTTTTTTAATGCTAGATTTTTCTAGTTTCCAGTTGGGTAGTTCTGAATGTGAAGTGGGCTAATTTCCACCTGCTGCTGGGCAAGGTGGAAGAAGAGAAAACCAAGACATTATAAATTTTATTGTTACTTCTCAGACATCAAACTAGCAGATTAGAACTAAGGTCTTAAATTTAGTAACTGTTTGCGCAGGAAGTCAAAGTTACCTGAGGGCCTCAAAATGTTTTTCCTGTTCTTGGTTGTTGCTCACCAGCTCTCTTAGGAAGAATTGCTTGTGAACCTTACCCTCCCAAGAGAGTAGATCTAGATACTATCCAGATGTGGTTTATCTTCTTGTCCATGCTGATCACTGTTGTTTTTCCGGTAGTCTTAAAGTTCAGGAGGCACAAGCTGAAACCATACCAACGACATGGTTGCAGCTGTATGAAATTCCAGTTTATCAGAACTTACAGGCCAATTTTCAAAAGCATTTGCCATGATGAGACTGAGAGAAATCCAAAAACATCACAAAAATAGTAACAATAGTGGCAACCAAAGTAATTTTTCTCATGTCAGTCCTCTTTCAGAATAGCTATTCATGATATGGAAGAAGGATGTACACAGAGCCTAGTTTAAAAGCTTTAGTTCTCTAATATCCTCATCCTGGGGATACTGAGAGCTTCTCTGCTTTCTTTGCAACAGTTTTTCCAGCTCAAATCATAAAGAAATGGCAAATTAGGCTTCACTATTGAATTTTTTCTTCTCCCACTCTCGGGCACAGCACAGAGTATACAAAACAAAGAATGAAAAGCGGGAATTGTCTTGCTACTAATGGAGCAGGCAGGTGGTAACCCCATTTTCAGCTTCTAATGTGTATGGGTGATTGAGAAAGGCTGTAATCAACCAAGTCAGAATAAAGTGCCTTTGCACTAAGCGATCCCTGAATCATGCAAACCCATGGTTGCCTGGCAATCTTTTTGAGCTTTTGATACTGGTAATTTGTTATGTATTTTTCACACAGCACCATCCTTGGATGATTACTGTAGCTGATGCCATACAAAGAAATCTTTAAATTGTCCATGTTAGATGGTATTGCTGATAGGATTGCCTGCTAGCAATCTTCTTATTGTCCTGTGATGATTCCAAGTGGTTTTTTACAGAACATGAACATGAGCTGGAAGCCTGGGAGTTATTGGATGAAAGTTCTGATCTCAGCAACAACAAAACATATTGTATGGTGGTATGTGAATGGCAAAAATCCACTGTGTTCCCCTTATCACTGGCTGTTCAGTGGAGAAATGACAAGAAATGATGCCTACCTCATGCAGATGCTGGTAGACTGTATTATTGTAAGGGATGGCAAAAGTTCCTGCAGTCAAGCTGTGTGCGTACACAGATGGTTATCTGGACATTTTATTCGTTTTCTTACAGGAGGTACTGAGACCCTAACAGATAATTGTCACCTCTGCTATTGTTGCTTTGAGTTTCCTCACCTTCCAGATGCTGCTGTGGCTGACACACACTTTTAAAAATAACCTTCATTTTTCACTTTTTCTTTCTTGTCATATGCTTCCACCTCATTTTACTTTCCATTTTGCAATCCAGATCTCATCTCCTTCTCCTCTTTTTTTTCCTTTTCTCACACCTCTGTTTTTTCTCCTTATGTCTCCCTCCTTTATATTGTTTTCCTTTTCCTTCACAGTATTTTGTCCTCCCTTCATTTCTTGTCTTTCACCTTCTTTTTTTTTTCTACCACTAAATTCTCTCCTCTTTTGCCATTCTATTCAGTATGTTAATAAAACCTTTGACCATTCAAACATTTTCTGCTCTGCTCTTCAGGCTTCTGAATTATTGCTATAGTTCTACCAAAACTTAATTACCACATCAAAGAAGAGCTGTCCTCATTTAGGCAGGATTTCAGCCTTTCCAGATTTTTTTTAACATGTTTGACCTAATTAGAAGTCCCATTTAAAATGACGCTTGTACAGAAGCAGTAAGAAATTGTACAAGTTGTTGTCAGGATATTGACCATGTCTTACACAAAATTTGAGAAATACAAAAATGTTAGACTTTTTATTGAGATGTTGAATGGTTAGATATGATAACATTCATCTTTTATGATAATAGCACATTCTTTCTCCATCAAGTAAATATGTTCATTTTAATATAAGAAGTAATAATCATGTTTCAAGGCCCGCAATTGCTCTACTTTATGACAGCAGCCATTATTTTATGAATTACTTGCAGCAAACCCACTTTTTTTCATCACATACTTTTTATGGCTTCCTTGTCTCTAATGAGGTAAAATCGCTTTCCACAGAGCCCTCATAAGAACTGTATATAATAAACTGGTGAGTACTATGATTTCCCTTCTGTAAATATCAATTGTTACATTCTCCAACTACAAAGTCTTTGTATGTAAGTCTATGCTGTAACTGCTTGTTATTTTAACTGAATCACTACTGGTCCCTTCCAACCCCATTTCTGAGATGGTGAATCTGCAGTTATTAAATCAGTTAAGATTAGCAGTAAAATGAAACATGTTAACAATCGCACTGATTAATAAATCAGGAGAATAATTCACTTAGGAAAATGACAAAATCAAAAGTGCCTGGGAATTGTAATCAGGACCACACGTCCTTGTGAAATGCGCAGGGATACTCAGGCTGACAGATACAGCTTGTTCAGCACGAAAAGAAATTTCTTCTGCAGGCAGGATATTCTGTGCTCTATGTCATGTAAGAGACCAGCACACTGGGATCTCGCTGACCTGAAGAACTATAGGCAGCAGCTTCTGCTGGCTTCATTCTGTTGACTTGGACGGAGTTAAAAGAGCAGAGAATTTATTACTGCATCCAGTTTCCTTAAATCCCTAGGAACATGAGGATGCCTCAAAGGTATGTCTTAGAACTCCACAGCAAAACTTTAGTGTATAAATAAGACAGGCTGCTGTGAGAATGAAGCACTTTACCTGTTCCTTCCTTCTGCAGCTGAGCTCCACAGGGCAGTAAGGATCCTGCCTCGCATATTTGCAAGTCTCTGACATAACCACTCATAAACCCAGTATTTTTCAGAACTGTTTTAGTCTCTGCCTAGGGTTCATTGAACACTGCTATGACAAAAAGGTAAAAAGTATGGTGTGGTTTTTTTGGTTGGTTTTTTTGTTTGTTTGTTTTGTTTATTTGTTTTCTAAATGGACTATTCCATATCTGGAATGGCTGGAAGAAAATTAGAACCAACTGAATAATGTCGTAACTCTGCAAACACTCACCTTGAGTAGGTTATGTTAGGGTATGTTGTCCATTACAGTATCTACATGTACAATAGCTATTTAATAAAGAATACCCTACGAAGGTCAGATTCAGAAGAAAGGCAGGCTGTGCTGTGTATATGTTTGTAGCTAATTTAGCTGCGTACAAAATATGTGCTTTGAATAGAAGGAGATTTTGATGTTACAATTCACATTCATTTCAGTGGTCACAGTAGGGTCCCTGCATCTTCCAATGCACCAGATCAATAAATCAGAGATTGAATAAGCCTCACTGAATATGTTTCTTGGCTCTGGTTCATTTTCTCATGAAGTCCTTGGCCATCTGTTTACTGACTCCAGCTCAAGGGGGAGCAGACCAATAACATAAAACAGCACTTCCATGCCAAATAGCCTGAAACCAAATGGCTCTAGATTATGTATGGATTATGAATTTATAAGCAGAATACTGATTTCTTGAATCAGTAAAAACCTAAAAGAAATGGGTCTTCATTTGATTGGAGCCTGAAGATATTACAATAATTTAAGTGTGCAATGATTCATTTCAAGTCTTGGAGACCTTACCATAGCAATTTGATACTTTTCAGTGTTTTCTAGTTCTTTTTCTGTGTGACTGCTGATGTAATGCATATTCTGATTAAGGAAACCTCTCCAGAAATGGCTGGTTTTTGGTGGTCTCATGTTTTATGTGTGATGACTGAGTTTGCTCTACAACTTTCAGGGTGATGAGCAGTTAAGTTCCAGTTATTACAGTAAAGCAACCACTAATGACTAGTGGCTGTAGCTGTTTGTCCTGAGGTTGGAAGATCTTAGTTATTTTGGAATATACATTTTCAGCATTTCCTCTATTCTTGGCCTCTTAGCACAAATGAGGGATTTGTTAACAACATATTCCCTTATACTGGCATCCTTCTGAGCATCACACATGGCAGCAGGAATGCTAACAAAAAACAAACAAATAAACCAAAACATAGGCAGCAAAATTCCACAAATTCTATAGAACCACCCTCTTCTTTTGCCATATAAGATGCATATCAGTAAAGGCAGACCCTTTACTGGATAGTAGGCTGGCAGATTTCCCAAGAAGTACAGAGCAAAACTAAATATTTTTCATTGAATACCATTAAAATAAATAGGTTTTTTGGTATAATTTTGTGCTGTAGCAGATTAGCTGTGGGAAGCGACTTATGCAAGAAATTATACTGCATATTATGGAAACCATTAAAGTAAATGTTGCTACTATTCCATTAATTTAAATGGGAAATTAGGAGTGTGATAAAACATTAAGAGACTTGGCTTGCAGCAAACACACAAGGACACTTCTTTTAGAAACAAAGGATCTTGGTCTGTTCCAAGTAGAATTCTGTTTGGGAGACCTATGGTCATACACAGAGTATATTCATTTTCCATGGCTCACAATCAGCTGGAGTTGCTCAGCATCCCCCAGTGAAACATTAGGTAGCTGTAAAAATGAGGCCTAGTGCTCCAGAGATATGTTTGGGACATAAGTATTTTCAGAGCTGAGTCAAGCTATTCATGGAATTTTCCAGGAATGAGCAGTTTTTGGTAGTATGATAATCCTGATTGTGTTCACTTTTTGGATTTTAACAAGTACCAATTCAGCAAAATTATGCGTGACCTTCCCAGAAGACCTCACTTTGAAAGTTAGTGCCTTAAAATATAGTCTTTCTTTCTTAATAGCTAGTATGGAAAAAAGAGATTTTTCAGTGCCATGCGAATGAACTCTGGGAGCAGGCAGTGGATATAACACCATAACAGAGAGAGCTCATAGGCACGCAGGGCAGAATTTATCATTGCTTACAGTTAAATAATGAGTTTCTCTGGGGTAAGGATATGACAATGCAATAGTATATAAATAATTAATACATCTGAATGCATTTTTCAATAGCATTTCTATTGTGTCTTTCACTTGTAATGAACTAGCATCCATACTCTAGAAGTGCTAGATACTGTGCAAACACATGAAAAAGGTTAGTTCCTTTCATATATGCATTTTCTTTTTCCTGTTTGAACACGAAAACATATTGCTCTGTTGAGAGCAAGTGGAATGTGCCTCTGTGGAAGTATTCAAATCTCAAGTGGACAAGGCCCTGTGCAAATTGCTCTCAGCTTGAAGCCTTGAGCAGTGGGTCTAGAGGTCCCCTCCAACATAAATATTGAGTGATGTTATTCTATACTTTGAGTTATAGATAATTATACACTTCTATTGTAATCTCAAGGGCATACAAAAAAATACTAAAAATGTATTGTGTTGCACAGAAGGTGTTTGAGGTGTATGGGAATAGCCAGAACTCATTTTTCTGTTTACTCAGTGATACTGATCATATTTCTTGACTCCTCTCACAAACTCAGTTCCAGTCAGGCTGAACAAACTTCTGCAGAATAAACTTTCTTAAGGTGCAGAAAATACAGCAAGCCAGCCAAAAAAAAAAACCACCAANCCCCCCCCCCCCGCAAAAAAAAACCCTCAATCACCTCTTAGATGCAGCTGGAATTTTTTCCAATTTGTGCCTTAAACACAACTGTAAACTCTTTGCTTTGTCATGTTTAGGGTTTTGCTTTTTTTTTTAGTGAAGTTTGCCGCTCACAGGATTTTCCAGCAAAATAAAAGCAGGATGAAGAGAAATGTGCCCTTGACCTCAGGTATGATAAGGTTCTCCTGTCATGAGGCTATGCTGTGTCCCACAGATGCTTTTTGTGTGTGTTTGCACTAGTTGAGAAGATTTGCTCTATTTGCAGTCCCCTCAAAAGATGAGGATGGCAAGACCACAGAAACATCAGATAATTAGGGATGCTCTTGGATTTGAAATTGTTGTATCTACCAGATATGATAACAATGGTATTAGTTCTGCTTCCATACCTGGCAGCTATTTAGTGCTGAATGCAGCTAAGAAAGTGCTGCACAATGCATGGAGAAAATTGCACTCTGAACATCTTTAGAACTATCAGATTAGTTTTGTGTTAATGCCAGGAATGTGATTTTCTGAACTGTTGAGGAACAAACAGAAAATAGGAATAGTGTGTGAAAGAAGTAATGAAAACTCTTATTTTGTTTTAGATAGCCAAAGCAGATTTGCCATCATTTTTCTTTGTTCCTTTGGGGAATTGACAGCCAACCTTTTAACATCAACTATAGTTTTCAATGAATTTGTTGCAAGTTAAGAAAAACTCTACAAAGTTATACTTCATAGCAATTCTCTCTAGTGGAGCAAAACTGGGAACTCCCCCTTTGTCAAGTGGCTGTGCAGGACAAGCAGTTGCAGCAGAAGGTGCAGCAGCTTATACCC
Source organism: Drymodes brunneopygia (assembly GCA_013400955.1). NCBI lineage: Eukaryota > Metazoa > Chordata > Aves > Passeriformes > Petroicidae > Drymodes > Drymodes brunneopygia. The sequence goes on along the minus strand of VZTZ01020187.1, from coordinate 122,271 downwards.
ATTCACTGTTACTAACTGGACACACCAGAGCTCCCTTATGTATCCCCCTACCTCCAGTAGGTCTACAAATGGGATGCATGATGTCACATCTTCTCAAGGTCACTGACAGCCGTGGGCTTCACACTGTTCCTGGTTCAGTCGTATTGTAGTTCACCTCATGTTCATGCCCATTTTGCATCCAAGGAGAATTCATATTCTCACTGGGCTAGGCTATGAAGTTGCAAATATGAGACTTTTTTAGTGCTATCTTGTTGCACAGTTGGACACGAAACAATCAGGCAACTCTAGGAGGTCAGCTACCAAGGCCGGGCAGAGAGCAAAAAGAGTCCCAGCCTCTCTTTATTCTTATATTTATACCTTTTTACAGACAGTTATGGATTGGACAGAGAGATTACCACCCCTCCAATTCCATAGATGAGAAACACAGTCCATCACATTCTCCACCCCAGAAAGAAGAATGAAAAACAACATTCAAAGTACAAAACAATCCTTGGCCGGTTATAGAAACATGAATTGTTTACACATCTATGAGAACCTTTGCTACCAACTATAAACACAGCACTCTAGAAAAATCAGGGCGACACTATCTTTTTGCTGTTTCTCAACATTTTCCTCCTAATTTCTTGTTTTGTGCTGATAGTGAATATATTTAGTGCATTTTATGCAGCATAGAAGGGACTTTATTATTCCCACAGCTCTAAAAAGGTGGCCAAAGTAAGGTGGCCTTAGACTGGAATCAAAGTTGTCTGCAAATATTACTTGTTTGCTATTGTTTTTCACAGACACAAGGGTTTTTATACTTTGATGCATTATGGAAAAAAAGAAAAACTGCAGAACACAAGGAAAAACTCCAAAAAAATGCACAGATTGCATTTTAGTCTTCAGTTAGTTTTTCTATTGTACATAAAAACAAGTAAAAGAGTTTACAGGAAATGCTTCTTGCTATGGCTTAGCTACTGAAATTAATGGGACTGTAATACAATTCAGAAACTTGAAAATGGAATTTATCTTATCATACTCTTTGGGTGTAAAGAAATGTATCAGGCAGACTATGTCTTCCAAAACTTCTATTGTAATGAATGTAGTATTCATTATTTTTCCTAGACAAGTTTATTTTAGAAAAAGAAAATTAATACAAATGGGTTATTAAAAGTCATTTGTGAATTCACTCAATAGTTTGAAAGGATAAGAAAAATGTCTTGTCCATTGCTAGATAAAATGGATATCTTTAATATTACAGAGAGATGGTTATACAATACAGACTGATCTCTTTCCTGTTCCTTACTACAGTTTTCCAAAATGCTTGGGTACCTGCATTGTGGCTTTCTGGGTCATCTAAGCCATGCATTGCAACTCCTTTCCTCGGGTGTACACTGATAAAAGACCTGTCTGCATTTCAGGTTCGGCACAACACAGCTTTCATTTTCACACTCTCACCTTTTATCCAAGCAGGTCATGAATGGAGGGAATGCAAGCTGTGTTTGTCATCTCAGTCTGAGCTTTGGTAGCTGGAAAGGGAAGATGCCTCATGGGCTGCAGGACAGCAGTTAGCTGTTTGCTCTCTGGGAGAAGATGGCAAATGGACCCTTTCCCAAGCCTTGTGCTCTATGCAGCTCTCGCGCTTGCTCACTGTCTAAAATGCATCCTGTCCCACATAAAGCTACAAAAATTAGTGGGGGAGGAGGGGTGCAGGGAGGGAATAAGAGGAATGAGGAAGAGGTGAGATAGTCAGCAAGTGGCAAAATACAATTTTCTGTAGGCAATTAACATTTTTCCATTATTTTGTGTGAGTCAATGAGCACTTGGAACCCAGTCACATAACATGAATGAAAAGAAGGTCCCTGACTGTTAAAGCTTCTTCTTGATGTGGGATCTGCTCTGTGGCATTAGAGGGTGAGACATTGTGCTCCAGCAGAGACTTCTCTTGCAACTCTCAGCTGTGTGTTGTCTTGACAATGCCAAAGGCAGAACTGCATAAATCAAGCTGGTTCAGAGCTAAAAAGGTACAGAAGAGTCGTTGGTTAATATCCATCAGAAATAAAACCCCACACCATCTTTTATTCTTTTGTCACAGAACAGAATGGGTCATATGTAACAAAATCTAAGGAATGAGGCCATCAATTCACAATAGTGAAGGGGCTGTAGGCCTTTGTAATGTTCCAGTGGCTGAGTCTAATAAAAAAAAACCAACCCACCTTCAAAGCCCTCCAGCATTTAAAAGCATTTCTCTCACTCTTCCCCTCCTAGAAGCTCCAACACAATGCTATTGCATATCCCAGGAGGGCTGCTCTCATCTTGTCAGAGGTGTTCCATAGGTTATAACAGGTACTCACAGCTGTTGAAGTAAGATTTGGAACTCACAAATCCTTTCTTTTAGGTATGTGTCTTACTTACTGGGTCACAGAGAGTAGCAATAACTAGATTATGTGTGGAAGATGGAGCACCTACATTGTAGTTACTGCTTTGGCAAATGGAAATCTGTTTTATCAAAGTGGAACAGTTTCAACGAAGTAAAATACCTTAATGTGAGTCTCGTCCTTTTTCCTGAAAATTCAATAAAAAGCTATTTAGAAACTGCTCAGTATTTCTGGTTAAAAAGTTTCTTAGATACTGCCCTCTGGGATTATCATTCTTTAGCCATCCCACTTTCCACTGCTGCTGTTGCTAAAGTGTTCTTAAGATAGCCAAGCAGCTCTATTTATGTCCGAAAGAGATCCTCTTTTTAATTACACAATTCATATTATTCATTTTTCATGACAGTGCTTTGTAAAAGTTTGAAGTGCTATGTTCAAAATGTTATAACAGCAGAAACAGGAAAAAATGAACTTCCTGGGAATGTTGTGCTATCATCTGACATCAGCTCCCCAGAACCCTGTTGTGACTTACACAGAATCATAAATGCCTGTCAAAAATGGCCTTGAGCATTCCCAGGGGTTTGGCATCTACCAGTTCCCTGGGCAACCTGTCAAAAAAAATTTCTTCCTTATATCCAACCTAAATCTACCCTCTTCCAATCTGAAACCATAGCCCCTTGTTGTGTCACTACAGGCCCTTTTCTCTGTCTGTCTTATAAGCCTCCTTGATAAATTGAAAGGCTGCAGTAAGGTCTTGCCAGTGACTAGACTCTGGTTTACTCTACTCTACTCTACTCTAGGCTGAACAACCCCAATTATAGTAGTTTTTACTTCACAGGACAGGTGTTCCAGACCCCTGATCATTTTTCTATGTTCCTCCTCTGGATCTGATGGGTGTCACTACATGCAACTCACCCCACAGGTAGCTCTGATTCTTCCTTCTCTCTATCTTCCTTTAAAAGCAATTGTCTCCAGGCGTGTCAGCATTCCTTCTATAGAAATGCTCTGTTATTCAACCTATTATCTTAAACTTTAGAAAAGCAATACAACAACTACTGCCCACACTGAAATGTGGTAATGACATTAGATCTGTTTGTGCATGAACAGAACTGAAGTCAGGACATGAATCACGTGACTTCTGAACTACAGCCCAACTTGTAGAAAAACAAACTAGTTTGAAGACTAGTCCAGTTTTCACAATTGCCATTGATGGAGACCCCAGCACAAACATGTTTTCAGTGGATAAGTGTTCCATTATTTATTAAGTGTACTTGTTTAGATTCTGCTTTCAACACCAATAAACCTTTTCTTTGCAAGATCTCCGCTGGTTTGCTGTTTGTGCAGATACTTAGTCTGTGATCCAAACACCTTATAACCACATTTTTTTCCAGCTATGGAGTTTGAAGTGCTTGAATTTTCACTGAATTTTCTTGTCTTCTTATCCATTTCAGTTTTCTCAAGCTTTTTGCAGTCAGCTTCCTTCTTAGACTTCACATACCAGTCTGTAGCTGCATATTCCAGGACCAGTTGTGGCAATGCAAAATACAGCAGTGAGCTCCCATAAGACAGGAAGTTTTCTGGACACTCTGTTGGAGACCAGCCCACTGGACTTTTTCCTCCAGGTATTCTCAGGTCTCCTGGTGCTGTAACATGACCTGTTATTATCACCTCCAGCAGCTATTCCCTGGGCACAGCTACTCAGGTTAATTTTTTTTTTTTTTATGAAGTACGCCCCGCCAGCTCAGCCTGCTGGTAAGTGTCACATCCCCAGCAGTTTATGCATGGTGTTTCCCCAAATTTCTCTACAGTAAGCAATGAATTACTGGTCACTTTTGGATAAGGGTAGCAAATTGTCGGCTTAGACTTCGCATGATATTCTTAAACACATTATTTAGATGTTGGGGGCAATATACTGATTGAAGCAAAGATTTCCCCTGTTTACTTTAATTTTCTTTTCTCAGTCTGGTGACATGGTGGCTGTTCAAAACTGAAGGAAAAGTAAAAACCATTTGGAGCTACAGCAGCAACCCTTATAGCTAGAGAAGAAGCAGTGGCTATTATATGTCTTGTGTACACAGAATATTTGACTCAGATGTACATTCCTTCCAGCAAAGAAAGGAAAATGGTCTAGATGAAACATCTGTGAAATAAGTGCAAAAGTGTTTGGAAAATTTTGTTCTCAAAGTCATGATCAGCTTTTCTCTGCCAAAGGAGGAGGAGGAGGTATTGACTGCTGCTCTGCAGAAGGGCTGCCCAGCAACTGACACTCTAATCAATGGAGCAATTGAGTGGAAACCACATTTTTCATTTTCCAGATGATATTAAGCTTGGAGGGACTGTAAGGCTACCAGTGAAGTGGCTCAGGTTTCAGAGTGGTCCTGACAATCGTGTGGAAACCACCTGACCTTTCCCTTCTTTGCCAATTCAGTTCACCGGAGGCAGGCACATTTGGCCAGGAACACGTGCAGGAAGGGAGATGAATGATTTGGCAGCAAGTCTGCAGAAAACATTCTGAGAATCACAGGGGACGAGAAGAACATGAATCAGCATTGTGCAAAAAAGGCAAACATCATACGGGGATTTATAAATAGGAGTCTTAAATATAGTCCCCCTGCTCCACTTGGCACTTTAGAGAACTTGGCTGGTATAAAGCTGTTCCTGAATTTGTAATTACAAAAAGATTCAATGATCAGGTTGTTTTTGTTTTTTTTTTTTTAAATCAATAGTGAAGAAAATGGAAAAGATTATACAAAAGTAATAGAATTAAGCAGAGTCAAAGGGGTTTACTGTATTAGCTCTTGATGCATATCCTAAAGATAAGAGTAGCAAACATTGGTAAGTAGCACTGGCCATGAAGTTATGGAGTCTCTATTATTGATTGTTTTTAAAAATAGGTAGGATAAAATGATATTAGGACTCCAGCATGTAGAGAATGTGAGTCTACCTTTTGGCAAGAGGATGAACTTCAGGGACCACATGTACCTCCAACAGCCTTCCCAACTCTACTTCAGCCTTTCCCTGATTTGGCACTGGATTAATGACATGAGGCTGGAAGCTGAGGCATGTGAGAAAGACTAGCCAGAGACCTGGGTTGTTGTCAGGACCTCTCTACTGGCCAGAAGGTGACAAGGAGATATGGAAAACATGAAAATGATTGCATATCTATGCCACACATGACACTGTTTTCTTATAAATAAAGATAAGCCAGCTTGAAAATAAATTGCATGACACATACTGTCTTTTGTACTGCATTAGTAGTGCTGTAAAAAACGGACACGTTAATATTAAGACATTTTCTTCTGGGGCTTGATCTTAAACAGCTTTAGGAGAATTCGTTCAACAACAGATTGCCAAGCTAAAAATTCAACAACTCTCAAAATGCTGCTTGCATTTCGTAGTTTGCAGAAAACAGTCTAATTCTTCCGAAACCTCAGTGTGTTCATATGCAGATTCAATTTTGTGCAAGGCCAGCAAGAAAATCACAAGCCCTCTTTATCCAGCCTAAGTAAAAGAAAAATGAATTTGACAGCTGGCCTTAAACACTTTCTGCTTGATGATTCAAAGAAAATGGAATCCATCTAAAGCTGTTGATTAATTCTTCAAATACAGATGGAAAGCAATACCTTGAAAATCTACCCCTTAGAAGTATAACAAATGAATGCTTGGGGGTGGGGGAAGGGCTTTCTTTTACAAGACTTTCAAACAGCTCTTTTCAAGGGATATAATACCTGTTCCGTATTACAGGACAACTTCACAATTTGTGAAATGTAAGAGCTTTATAGTTTCTCATAAAGGCAATATGTTCTACACAGAGTCTAGACTTTGAGGAGTTGTCATGGATCCAAGCTAAATCTCTTCCTCTTCATACAGTCCAAGTAATTATCAGAGGCAAGAGGCTAGCCAACAGACAAAATATTACTACAGATAAAGTATCTTCTAAAATGCATTTTAACATTTTGAATGAATAGCAATTGCCATAAATTGCAAGGCATGTTTCTAGAAAGTACTAGAATATTTAATCAAAGAATTCAAATGTGTTTCAATGTATTTGAAGCTATTTAATAATTACGTTATCTCTTTAGGTCTAGTTTTAGCACATCGGAAATGTTTACTGTTGTTATCAATAGTATGCATTATCAAGTTAACCCAACTAAAAGTTTGAGGATTCCTCTAAATTCTTTCACCTGTATCAAAGATTTCCAAACAGTTAAATGGAAGAAAAACTGAGTTTTTTCTCATGACTGAACTAAAGTCTGCCACTAATTTGAAAATATTATAATAAATTTGGTGAAATGTAGTCTGTCATTCTGTGTTTATACGTACCTTAAAGAGAGATGAGAGTAATAAGAATTTTATTGAACACCCATGTGTACACATTCAGAGTGCTACAAAGTATCTGATTAAATCTAATTAAAGAAGAGCATTGCAATTAGAAAATCCCTCTTCTGAAAATTTTTTAAAAGGGATGCTGTAGAAATACATAATTTACAGGAAATAATTTATTTTCTTTTTTTTTTTTTATTTCTTGCAAAGTCATAGGAGATTTTTAGAAGTCATTTCCTCCCCAGAAAATAGGAAATAAAATACTGTAACTTTTATTGCCTCTGGAGAATATAGTTTCCCCGACTGTGCCATTCAGTGGTAGTTATATGACTCTTCTAGACATGCTGACATAAAAAAACCAAAACAATTTTTGAAGGGTGAAAAAAGAAATTTCAGAACTATGTTTCTCAGGTTCTCCACATTGAAGACTGCAGTACAAAACCCCAATCTTTTTACGAGACGTCATTTCTAATATCATGGTAGTAAAACATATTAACAAAGGAAAGAAGCAAGTCGAATATATTCTTACAAGGCAAGGCACACTGTGCATGCAAATGAGATCACATAAAATCCCAGCTTCTTCCTTTTGGTGCAATATTTCATTGGAACTCTTTTAGAATATAAAGTAAAGAGAAGCAAATGTAGCATACATATGCCCTCTAAGCAGATAAATCTTGTTTTCCTTTTAAAACAGAGATTTTAATCAGCAGTGATTAATCCCCAGATAGAAATGAAATTGATATTCTCATTCCAGTAATTAGAATAGTACCTTAGACTACTGTTGTAGTCATTGCTCAGCAGAGGACCAGAAGTGTGCCAGAGAAAGCTGCTGCTGGATATATCCCACACCAATACACTGGGACATCCCACACCACACCAGGACATTATGGGACACCTGTGCAGGACCAGCAGGAGAACTGAGCTTGAGATTTGGTTCCAGTTAATTCCATCTGGAAAATGACACTGGGGATGAAATCGCAGTTTGAACTGAGTGTCACCTAAGAGGTCACCTACACCTTACAAACATAAGATAAGGCAAAGCACAAGTGGTTTAAGAAACAACACCAGTCCCCCATGCTCCAGCCCCAGCAGCTGAAAACTAACTGGCTTCACCTAACATGATCTCCTTCCACTCTGACTGTAACTGATTGGTGAGTTTGCATTAGTGATGAAATCTCTGCGGTCAAGTACACTCCTGGGCCAAGGCTCAGTTCAAGATTTGTGTATCATTTAACTCCTTCCTCTAAGTGAGAATTAAAAATCCATAATCTATATTTTAAATTGGTGGTGTGCATTTCATTCATAAAGAAGATGCACTAGTTAAAAATAATCAGAAGGCTGATGTCTGTTTGCTAAAAGGGGATGGTAAAGAAAAGAGAAATGTTATTCTTTACACTGAGTCTTAGAAGCTTAGTATAAAGAATAAAAAGAAATTTATAAGTGGCTCAATGATTAATGAATACTATAAACATGTTACATAGCTACAGAAAATTGGTATATTGTATTCTGGGAGACAGCAATGTTTTCAAAACAGCCTATCAGGCCTCATGGTAGGATTTTGACTCTAAAGTAAGAATTCTCATCTACTTAAAGCCATTTATAATTGGATTTTAAATATAAAATAGGACCAGAAAAAAGATTAACATCTTTATCTATAACTATATCTGGTACAAACAACATAGTATATCTGAGAAGGACTTTCATATATAAGGAATTGAAAACTGCATTGGAAATATTTGAAAAGTGTTCTTGCTTTGCTTCAAAATGGACTCTGGACCTTCTTAATCAGACAGAAACCAAGCAGACAAAAGAATTTTAAGTATTGCAATGAGGAAGGACTTTCAGCTATTATCAGTATGAAGACATTAATGTGAAGATCAGGTGTTCCCACAATACAAGGTACAAAAATGGGACAATGTAATGGGAAACAAAACATTAAATTGGCAGAAGTCCATTCATGGCAATTGTGGCAGGACGATTAAACCCCATCATCACCTACTCCTGTATATCCCAGATAATNGCCTGGGCAGGAGGCAAGGACTGATTTTAACTCCCACATCCATTCATAACAGCAGTATAATTGCAAAAGGCATTTTTGCAGCACAGAAAGGAAGTGTGGGTGACCCTTCTCCACTAGGTATGAGGTTTCATTTTTTGTAATAAATTCCATGACTATTTTTGTATTTAATTTCTGCCTATATGTATTTTTCAAGGGAGGTGGCTACATTGCAAATGGATTGATGATAATTCAAAGTGTGTGATTTACAGTTTGTTATACCCTTTGCATAAGGCACATGGATACTTAGATTATGCTATCTACTCTTGTGCCTGACCATACGAGATAACACGGTTGTTAAGCAAGTCACATTTATTATCTTGCTACAGAATGTTCTTTTATTGCAATGGCATGCTTACTTAGCAATTCTGGATACCTGGAGAAAATCTGAAATGGCTGAACTGTCAAGAGATAAGATATGTGGAGGCAAAAGCCTCTTATTTTTACAGATCACAGTGTGTTTCTTTAGAATGTGTCTATGCTTTCATGGTCAGTCACTCCCTTGGAAAGACAAAATAGTTCTCCCTTCTTGAGTCTCTTCTCTATTTGTAGTCCTTTATATCATTGGAATACCATGTTCTGAGGGTGTCTGCTGCCAAGTGTATTTTCCATGCATACTGTGTCTGGCTGCAGTCACAAGATGCAATTAGAACTCAAATGGGACAAGGCAGATCATTGAATCTTCTCTGCTGTTTTCTGACCAGAGACATGAACGACCTTTGGTTTCTTTTCTTGTAAGTTGGTGCTATCATCACATTGCATCTCTGGCAATGACACTGCACCTGTGAGTTATGACCACGGGGCTGCAAAGCAAACCTCATTTTCTCACTCTCTTGCTTCTGGATGAAAAACAACTCATCCCAGCACAGCTGGGTGAAAGGAGTACTTTCCTTGATGGTAGAAAACAGATCTTCAAGTCTTCAGGCAGAGTCATGCACATCCAGTCTTCTCCACAGCCAGATAAATGAGCCAAGCTAGAAGGCTGTTATGACTTGGGCTTCTCTACTTCTTTGATTTTTTGATATGAAAATTCCATCTGTATCAAAGCTGGCATGTACATTTCCATTAAAAAAAGCTGTGGTTTTGATAAAACTGCATTTTCCAACCAAAAATAGTTTCTGTTTGAAAATTCCCAACATATCCTATAAAATACCATTTGGATGACAAACTCACTAAGATAAAATCACCTTAATAATAAGTTAGGGTTTAATATACATTTACCAGCAAGGAAGGCTAATCTTCAAAAATTTTCAGCAGTCATTTAAAGAACACTGTGCCTCATCCATCTGACTTGTTTTTGAAGTAATCTTCTCAACTAGGATATTTAATGAGATCCTTTCTGTAGCATCATTAGGGTCTTGAGTTCTGGAGATAAATCTCTGTTGGAAGCCAATGATAACCACTGTAACAACCTGTATTATTGTAGTGCCTTTTATCCCTTTCCAAAGCTTCACATTCGCATTTATGACATCTTCACTTTCCCTTCTTCCCCCTGAGTGCCAAGAAAAACTTTAACTCTAGGTGAAAGTCAAGATGGTTATAGATTAGGGATTTTAAAGAGGCAATTAAATAATATTAATGACAGACAGTACACTATATGCTAGCAGCTCAAGTACTGTCAAGTTTTGGAGGCTTAAAAACAGATTCTTTTTTGTGAGAAAGGTAGATAAATTTTGCAGATCTAAGGCATGGGAATAAAAAAAAGCAATGCTCTGCTGTATAATCATGATCTAAAATTATCACCATTTAGCACCAGTTTTATCACAAATGTGTAGAAATATGTCATACGTGTGTGTACACTCTGAATTTCTTCCCTAGCTAGTTGATGGTCATATAACTTTATCAGAAGTGAGAGGATTAGGAATGTTTGTAAACTTGTCTGAGACATGGTAACTACACTGTTCATTTAGATCATGTATATAAAATACATTAACTGCTATAAATATTTTTCTTTCTCTTAACGTATGTGAATCAGAGCTTTTATTTACACTGAGCCCACTAGCAAACATTTCATGGAATCAACATTGTGCAGTTGCCTAGCTGGCCCAACAATAACTTTTCTTACACCTTCCTTCCCTTGCAGTTCCAGGAACCATGAAATCTCCTTGGCCTTACATACACCAATCCTATCCCACCTCACAAGAAGCACCTGAGATTTTTATCCTTGATGTTCCTGATGCTCAGGATCACGATTTTGGGAAATTCAGTCACTCTGTGCAGGTCAGCATCACACAGAGTGTCTTGGAGCAGAGCAGAGAAGAGTAAAGGGTTTCACATCACAGCAATAACAATGGTAGGACCACATGTGGGGTGTTATCCATTAGGCAGCAGTATGAACATAGAATCATAGAATTATTTAGTTTGACAAAATCTTTAAGAATATCAAGTCCAGCCATTAACCAGCACTGCTAAGTCCACCACTAAGCCATGTCTCTCTGTGCCACATCTACATGTTTTTTGAATAGCTCCAGGGATGGTGACTCGACCATTTCCCTGGGCAGCCTGTTCCAGTGCTCAACAGACATTTTAGTAAAGCAATTTTTCCTAATATCCAATCTAAACCTCCCCTGATGCAACCTGAGGCCGTTTCATCTGGTAATACAAAGTACAACAGCAGGTTAAAAGCTGGAAAGAAAAGTTTGTAAGGACTTACATAGATGTTTATACCAATTGTCAGAAATCTGCACAGAATTTTGTGCGTTTTGTACAGATGTGTCCTCTGAATAGGAGCTTGTAGGGAAGTAGGCTAGGTAAGCTATGGAGATGTTTTGCTGGTTATTGCTGCATATGTAGATTTAAAAAACGTAAAACCCTTGTACCAAACAGGAAGGGCTAATTGCACTCTTAGCCATTGTCATGCCACTGAAGAAAAGTGAATAAAAGAGACTGATTCCTGTGCCTAGGGCTAAGTAGCACCATTTGGCTCAGGTCTGCAGTGGTTATGGCTGCTTCCCTTTGTAGCAGATTTGTCTTGCAGAGAGTTGTGCAAAAGCAGAGACAGAGCAGCAGTTAAACAGATTAGGGGATGAGTATATATGCACACCACAGCTCTCTTTTATTTACCAGTACAGTTGGACCTGTAGGTTGGTTTAGGACACAGTAGCTCTCTGCAGGACCATCCTTGTTTCATGCCCTATATGACTGCTAGATTTCTTTACTCAAACAGTGGGCCTGTGGGTGACCAAAGCATTTCCCATTTCCAAAGAGGAATAGAAAATAAAATCTTATGCAAAAATAATTTTGTCTCCTGCTTATGGGTCATATGTTGCCCCTGTCCTCCATGTCCCGCTCCTTGGCTCCATTTGAGTGCATCAGGGGAGGGGTAACTGGAAAAGAGGGTGCATGTGATGAAGGACAGAACTGGTTGGATTATTAGTCACATAATTTTTATTTCTTAGGATTGAAAAAAGCAGGCTCCCCTGCTGAGGCAGAAGGGCTGGGTGTTGAGGGGGAAGGGTTTGCTGTCCATGTACAATGGAACAGCTTCTCCCTTGCCTTCTCCCTGTCGAGTGAGAGTCCCAGAGTTTGGGGCAAGGAATTTGCTCCACAAGCCCTTATGTGTGACCTCCCTGGTCCCTGGAGTAGCTGCAGTACAGACCACTGGGGTCAAGCAGCTGGAGGAGGAGAAAGGGAGGGGAAGTCTTTCATTTAAGGGATAACGACTTCGTATTTGCATGTACCTAACATGCCTGGACAGACTGTTACTGCAGATCAGCTAGCACTTGTCACCAGCCAGAGACCTTCTCATGCATCCATGCTCCCTGTTAAAGAAGCATAAAAATGCTTCTGTTGGTGAACAGAACCCATTTTAGAAGAGGTACAAACTAAGCCACAATTAACATAGTTGCGCCCACAGCAGAATTTTTACTAATATTACTATTCCATTGTATATTAAAGAGATTTTGCTAAAAGGCTTCACTTCTTTTACACTGTCTTAGTATCATAAAATCATAGAATGGTTTGGGTTGGAAGGGACCTTAAAGATCATCTCCCCTACACCATGGTGAAGGTGAAGCTGACACTCAAAGAAAAACACCCCTTCCAGTTTACTTACATATGTTTCACAGTTAAGAGCCTTCCTAGCTCTTCTCTAAGGAGTGGCCACCTCCTCATGGGTATTTAGCTGACATTTGCTGTTGAAAGAGTTCACCCTGCAGCCCCATTAAATACTGCTCATATATAGGTCCAACGCAATGCTGGCCAAAGAAAGCCTGGAGAGTGATTTGAGAAGAAAAATGGAAATCCTTAACCTAAGCTAAAGCAGTAATGTGAAAGTATAGGCAAGATGCTGCTGTGGAGTGTGATGTCCTGCCATGGTAGGAGTAGAAGTGACTATTATATATGGTATAGTCTGCTACTTAGGTGAAGAATGGGAACAGCACAGGTTGCAGCTGAGCAATGATATGTGTGAAATGAGACACCTGATCCATTTTGAGCACTGCAAAAGAGGAGTTAGAAATCAAAACACATTGTGTCAGTCCCAGGGAGCTACAGAGGGCCATGTGAACAACTTGTTACAGGCAAACACGAAATGCCTCACCAGGCAGGTCATGAGTGTGTAAGGGGCATGGCTTGAAGACACTGAACCAGGCATGTCCTTTGCCACCAAACCAAGCCTGTCAGCATTTTTAAGAGGCAAGAGTTGTGCTGCAGTCTCTGGAGACCAAATCCACTAACCTCGAGGTCTTCCAGTGCTGACTGCACTGACAGCTGTGAGATGGATCTGGAGGATGCCGGTAGCTTTGTGAAGCAGGCTTTCCCCATGGTGTGAAATTTTGCTGAGCTTTTTTTGAAGATACCTGCCTCACTTTGAAAAATCACATTTTCCAGCTTTCATTTGTGATTGTTGGGAAACTGCTGCTGGCCTGCTGAAATAATAACAGCAAACATGCTAAGACAAGCCTTGCACACTGCAGGCATTGATGCTCTGCCCTTACAGCACAACCACTGTAAGGGAACATCCAGAAAAGCCCTTACATACACAAGAGGGACTCTCAGGAGGCAATGAAAAATAGGCACAAAAAATGAGTGTATGTATTTAGTAGATCATCTTCCTCAAATCTTCCAGCCTTTCAAGTTAAAAACTAATTTGAACTGAAGATAGAAATAATAATGAGAAATGGACACAGTTACCTTCCTTTCAGTGAACATGTGTTTGTCAGCTGAAAGCCAGGCCTAGAGGAACTTAAATGCTAAGTTAATAAAAAAAGGACCAAATTAACTTTTCTTTGTATCTATGACTCAGCTACATAATTCAGACAGAAAAGTGCTGTAACAGCCTTTGTGACAATAAATTGCCCAAATGACACCTGCTCTGACAGCATGCCCCAAAAATTGTAGCTCACTCAATAGCTACCCCTTGGTACCTAACAGAGAAATAGGTCTGGTAAATACTGTTTCTCCCTCACTTTCCTTGCAGGAATTGCTTGATGATGCCTAACTGTAGTACATTAAAAAAAATTTAAGAGATTTAAAACTCATTTGTTGTTTTCTGTGAAGCATGTTTCACAATGGCAGGGGTCTGCTTTTCTCTCTGTGGGTGGACTGCCTCACTGTATTTATATGAAAGATTTTTTGCTACAAGGAAATTTTTTCACAATTTAAAAACCAAAAAGTGGTTTGGATGAAGAATACATGCACCACACTGGTAGGGGGGTACATTCTTCCAGCGATGAATGCATTTGAACATAGTTACAGGAGCTGCAAAACATTTTTTTCAAGCTGAATTTTTGCATGGGTTACATTCTGTGCATACTTGAAAGAACATTGTAAATCAACGATTTATACTTGGAAAATGTTTACTTTAGATGCAGCTCCAAACACTAGATAACCTTCCTAGACGCCCAACAATTTTAGGGAATAAGCCTGCTTAACTTCCTTACATATAGCTCAAATATACGTATATCAAAGCTTAATCAATACTGCCTTCAGCCACAATTTGTGACTTTCCTCACAGCCAATGAGCAGACATACCAAACACTTTTTTCTTTAGAATCTCTCAGAGACTAATATTTTCTGAAGTTACCTGATGGATGAGGAGAACTGAAACACTGATGTGCCAGCATGTGTTACTTTATTGCTGTGGCATTTTTGTCACTTGTGCCTTCAGCTACCCAAGTTATAATTGCTCGTCGCTCATTAGATTGCTCATCACTGTTTGATTTGCAGCAGATATGCAGTGTAGGGGTGAATCAGAGATGCTGGTGGAAATCTAATCACTGACCTTGAGAATATTCAAAATAGTCTCACAAACACTTAATCTCAGAGAACTGAAGGCAGTGGTAGCACACATGGCTTGCTGTTTTGCCCTTGATGGTTTGGTCTAAAGCAGGGGTTGTAAGTCCATCACTTAAGGGGGACAATAACCTAAACAGTCTGGCTCCTGCTCAGGAAGAAGTATTAAGATCCTGACACTGTTAAATGTTATCCTTCGTCTAATTTCACTTTAAGGAATCGATGAACACCTTACTGCTCAAAAGAATAGACCTTCTTGGATTTCAGATGAGGCTAAAGCAATGCATATATTAATGATAGAAACAGACGTTTGATGTTTAAGACTATTATTAATGGTGTTAAGATAAAAAATTCTCTCAGAATGAGACTATTTGAGATTCAGGCACCCACATGCCTTCAAAAAGAGCTGGACGAGTCAGAACTCACAGAAGTCTGGCCATAGCAGGTTGTATAACTGGAGAGGAAAACAACCACTATGGTCAAGGCTCCATCCTTACACATGACATTTGGTACCATTCTGAATGTATAAGGGTATTCTGCTTGACTTCCAATGGCCATTAGGGGTGGACATGGATCTCCCACATTTGGTTGGCCACAGGAGGGTAGATGATGTTTTTTGACAACCATTGTGTCATGCCATAGAGTCACCATATCGTCTACCCACAGTTGATGGATGTAACACAAGATCTACATGTGACTTGTATTGTCTTGGAATATTAAGTGGAAGACAGGTGGGATACCTAGCCAGAAGTCATTTCAACCATAGGTAGGCAGATGAAATGAGCCCTCTGTGCAGTATCAGCAACTCTGATGTGGATATGCCAGATGCTGTGGGCTGGCTGCTGGACTTGGGAGCAGGCATACAAGTTTGGGCACGTGAATCTCCTTGGTGCCTACTTTAGGCTGAGCTGAATCACTCTCTAGGCTGCACATACTATATTGCTTAGATCTTCTTGAGCTCTCAAGGGCTCAACTCAGTTACCTGAACACAGGCATCTTTTGAGATGCCTTGAGGCCCCCAGGACATTAATGTGGGATTACCAAAGTATTGGGTTTTTGTGGAAAGGTTTTGGTAGCAGGGGTGGTTTCTGTGAAAACTGTCAGAAGCTTTCCACATGTTCAACAGAGCAAATGCTGATGGCTTCAAGATGGACCTGGCACTGGCCAAGACAAGTTCTTCAGTGATGGATGTGGAGCCCCTGGGAGAAGAAGGAGAAAAGTTACTGTGGAGGAGGAATTGCAACTGGAGAGAGGAGTAAGAATATGTGAGTGGTACACCCCTGTAGACACCAGGGTCAGTGCAGAAGGAGAGGGAGGATGTTCTCCAGGCACTGGAGCTGAAATTCCCCAGCAGCCTGTGCTAAAGACCATATGGAGAGTCAGCTGTCCCCCTGGAGCCCATGGAGAACCACAGGGAAGCAGAGATCCACCTGCAGCCCATGGAGGAGCCCATCCAGAGCAAGTTTCCTGGCAGGACCCCACAGGAGACCCATGTTGGAGCAATCTATTCCTGGAGGATTGCACCCTGTGGAAGGGACCCACGTTGGAGAAATTCATGGGGAAATACAGCCCATGGGAAGGATTCATGCTGGAGAAATTAATGGAGGACTGTCTTCCATGGGGAGGACCCCATGCTGGACTAGGGAAAGCGCGTGAGGAGTCCTCTCCCTCAGGAGGATGGAGCAGCAGAGACAGTATGTGATGAACTGACCACGAACTTCTGATTACTTGGCTGCAAGGTAAGGTACAAGCCTTAAATTTTATTGCTGCAAGGCTGCTTACTGTGGAAATTATCAGACCTTCAGTTATTGAAGTAGTGCATTGGGTAGCAGCTGTGAAGAAATGCTTAATGCAAAATGGCTACTGGCCATGCATCTATGCTTTCATATTTCAGAGGTGAAATTCATTGCAATAATTGTCAAGGTTTTTTTTCTTTTATTAGAAGGGTCTACTTTTCAAGTCTGGACTGTTGCAGCATACTCTGTCATAGTTGGCCTGATCTGGTTCAACTCCTCAACTGCATTTGAAGAGGCAGACCCTCTGTAACTGCATACTTACTGTTTTGATAATAAATGTCTTGCCTTCCTGGTGGTTTTGAGCCAGTCTTGGAAACACAGGAGTAAACCCTTGGTAGAGTAATTGGAAAAGGCTCCCAAGTACCTTTATGATAGTACGAAGCAACACTAAAAGACTAAATGACTTCTCAGTTGACCATAAATCACATTTCAGTACTACACACTTCACACGGAACCGAGACTAAGTTTTTGCTCTTCAGTGGAAATTGATTTTGTGTAATATAATAGTTGTGTTTATTAAAGAACATCATATAACTGTAGCCCTGAAAAATGTTTATGCATTTTCAGCCAGCGTTGCCTGTACATTTAGTGATGCAGCAGCTTAGTGCAATATATTTTAAATTACTAGTTTACAGTTTCATCTCAGTTCAGTTTAATGTGATATAACTCTTAACTGCAAAAGAGTCATTTAGGCAGAAAATCTTACAAAGAATTAACACACTACAGTAGTTTTTTAAACCAATCCTATTTCTTTGTGAGCCAGTCTTTGCCTTGTAATAAATGAGAGCAATATTTTCATAAGCTGAAACCAACAAGAAATAAGTATCTGAACTGGGTTGTCATTCAATTGCTTATTGAATACAGACTAAGCAAGTACAGGAGTAATTCTTATCAATTTACCTACCAAAAGTGATCTAAAGATATGATGATAGAAGCAATTTTGCAACATATTCTTCCCTCACTGAATTTAATGCATAAAATTTCAACTTTCATATATGTAAAACTCAGCATTGCATTTTCATTTTTTAATAGTAGTGCTTTTATTTCTTCATTTAAGTCCCTGTGGATCTTTCTTTTCATAGAAGATGTGGCATTTTGGCAGAAGTTTTAAAATATTGGGAATTTGAAGAGTGAAGGGAAATGCTTCAGCTCTGCCTGAACTGAAGAGGTAGGATGACTGTATATGAAAAGTCACCATATACATCTCCAGAGTGCTGTCAGCTCTAGACTAGGACACAGGATTCAAGTTTCTGAGCTATCCTCAAAATAGTGGAGACTGAATGAAATTTGTTCCAAAACGATAACAGCGTATCACAAACACAAATTGAAACAGAAGTGAGAAGAATGAAATTATCTCTCTGGTCTTTTTTATACTGCATCAGAGAACACAGACTGGAATTTCCACAGGTGTACAGCTCTTAGGGTTGAGATCCAGTCCCTCCAGATCTCATCTAAATTGTTAAATCTATTCCACCCTTGTAAGTGATCCAGTTACTCTGCTTTCCAGGATTTTCTACCCTAAAAGAGATTTATTAGGCAACTCCCTGTTTGGCCTGTAATTTCCCTGAACACCGACTGTCACTTGTACTCACACGCTTAGCAGACCCTATGGATAAATGTGTCTATTTCTTCAGCCACTGCAATCAGGGTTCCACTCCCGTCTAAAAACCAGCTGAAGCCTGTGGCTCATGAGCTGCATGGCTGGAGCTGGCAAGGGGCACTCTTCTGTCATTTCTCTTCTCCCTCAGCTCTGAACTCCTCTTGCCAGGCAAGTCCATGTCTCCTGCCCAAGACTGGAAGAGTAAGGCTGTATCCACCTCTTTTCCCTTCTTGGGCTGGAAGAGTAAGGCTGTATGCAACTTCTTTTCCCTTGTGTCTTTGCCCATTCCTTCTTTCACCCTTTCAGAAGGCACTTCTGAAGAGAGGGAGATCATCTACAAACTTCATTGGAAAAAAGTGGAGTTGAGAGGGATTTGGTACTTATAGATAAGAGAGAGGAGGATTCAACATCTTCCCAAACATTCCACAACACCGCATTCATTACATCAGCAGGTATATTTTGAACCTGTCAACACCCTGTTTCTAATTTCAATACAATCAGTTACTAACTGTCTCTAAAGTAATTCTGAATGTACAGTGAATGCATTTAGCAGTGTGATCATGTGAGAAAGAAGGAACAGGTATGGAAGGCTGCATTTTTTCAAGAAAACTGGACTTGCAAGAGAAAGAGCTTATTTGCCTTGTAGTCCGTGGTGTTTGGACAGGGATGAAGGTAAATCTAGAATGCTGTTGGACATGTTTCCACTGGAAACAGCTATTGATGAGGAAGTGGAAATAAAATTTGACAGCTTAGCAGTTTGCATTTAAAAGACAGAATAAAGAAGTAGTACTGTTATGCAGTGATGGCAGAAGCAGAGAAAACGCTCAAGTCTAAATCAGGTGGTGATTTTTAAGCAGTTTTTTCAAGTGTTAGCAAATACTTTTGTGTCTTGAGATGAAATGCTGAGACTGCAAATCTATTACACAAGGCTATTTTCAACTGGGTGTACGGCTGTATGCATTTGGAAGTATGTTTGTGAACAGAGAAGGGGCATTAAAACAGGAGATGGTGGTTTTAGGCACTGAAATCACTTGTTCCACCACGGATGCTACTGGCATACAGCTTCTAGCTCTTCTCTGGAGACCTTAAAATGATAAAGGGGTTTGCTGCATTGAAGCATGACATTACCTCAGGGGAAGCTGTTACATGAATCTAAAGCAGTAATAGTTATTTTACCTAAAATGAAGTATTCCAGAAGATTCAGCCTCTTTGGGATATAAACAGGAAGTGCTCAGTCAGAACACTGTCGAGTTTGAATGCATTCACTGACTCCATACCTAGCAAAGAAAAATCTCAGCACAGCCTGAAGGAAGATTATAATGACACAGTACTATACATTATACATATTATCAAAAGTTGAACGTTCAGTAATCACCAATACAAAGAGGCTGAAAGTCAGATCCTGATCTGCTTACGTGGGGCAGAATTGAAAGTGTGCTTGCTCAGCAACACCGACACAATGGAGCCACACTTTGAACTCAAGAAGCAACGAGGGAGACTTGGATGTCTGCAAGTGTTTGGCTGACCTTTCTGTGTGGTTAATATTGCACAGAGTTTGTTAGGCTGTCTGCTAGGAAAAAAATACATTGGCTCAGAGCAGTTGGTGATTGTTGTTGTCCTTAGACATGAAAATAAGCTAAGAAAAAACCAAAACCAAGACATGGAACTGAAGGCCACATTGCACATTTTCTGTCATTTACACACATGAAAAAAAAGAGTAAAGTTTTCATCTGGCAGACATGCAGGTAAAATGGCAGCTGAAGTGACAGCTTTGTGCCACCAGCTTATGGTGGGATTTTGTCCCACAAAAATGGGCTTCTTGCTTCGGGAGTACAGTCCACTGTATCCTTGACAGTTTTTGGATAATGTAGCTTTCTTCAGAAGCTGACAAAGATCTTGTCTAGACTGACTTAAGAGTAACACCATGAGGCCATTTCTTTTCCTTGACTGTTGACAGGCTGTAGAAGAAACAAGTTCCTGTTGAAGAAGCTTTAGGTCAGTGTCTACTTATTGGTGCTTCCCATGTACAAATAGGATTGATCTAGGTTTTAGTTAATAATTAGCACATGAAAAGAGAATGTACCATGATGTATTTCAAAATCTCTCGTGTCCCTATATACTTCATTACTTTTTTTCCCCTTAAATATTAACAATAGACTTACCATCTCTAATACCCTTTTTTAGGTGGTGGTGTTTCTGAGACATGCCTGTACATTCCAATTTTTAAAATACTTTGTCACCAAGATCCAGTGAAGAAATCCTGTTTCCCTTGAAATCAGGTCTGCAGCTGAAAGGGAGCCTGGCTCTCCACTCCTTGCACGGGGACAATTGCAGCAATGCCCCAGTGTACTTAACAACCAATCTCCGGTTTCTGCAAGTAACTAGCAGGTGATGCCAACACCTTTTTCTGTTCTTGTACCGGAAGTTATCATTTACTCAGACTGTAATTGAATTTCAGCACCTTCTCAGACTGTATCCCAAACTCCTGGAAAATGTCCAGCCTTGGGTCTGGGCCTGCCACCTCCTGTTCCTGCCCTACAAACTTCCTTCCTTAGGGAAGGGCTGTCGATGGTCCCCTGGACTGTTCAGATCTCCATCCTCCGAGCATAGCAATTAATTAACTGCCACAGTGGAAGACTAACTCCAATCCTGTCCCCTAAGTCTTTGGTCTCCTTAAAAACATTACAAATCAATCCACAAAACTGATCTGGAACAGAACAGTGCAGAACAGGTGGAAGCTGGAAGTTCTAGAAACAGGCGTGGCAAATGCCTTGCGTGCATTCGGGAGAGGTGAGAGCCCATCCTGTGCACAAAAGGAAACCTTCATTAGTTCACAACTGGCATTTAAATCCATTGACTCATAATTAGCGATTATCTGTAATTTTCCCCTGAGGGTGTTTATTTTCTAAAAATAAAATGAAATTATCTAAAGGCCTTCATTCTGTAGTTAAACAACAGCCTTATCTCCTGGGAACATCTCTCTATGCCTAACAGCCTGTTTAGTAGATGTATTTTATTCTTAGGTGTCCCAAATCCTGCTAAGAGTTCACACCACTGAATACCAGGTGTTCTGCAATGTGTTGGGCTGTTTCTTGCTTTGCAGCCCTGGTTGAATTGTTCTGTCCAAAGGAGACGCAAAGGGCAATTTGAGACCTGCCTTTAAAGAGCAGTCTATGCCTCACGCCTGCTCAGTTGGTTACGAAATGTAACTCAGTAATCAAACTTAGCTCGATTTGTTTCCTCCTCTCAAAGATCCGCGAGGCATTTCTAACTGGAACTTGTTTTGTGTGCAGCAAGCAACCAAATATACCAACCTCCTACTCCAGGAAAGAAAAGTGTTGTCGCTGGAAGGTGACAGCCCATGAATTCCCAGGGAGCAGGCGGGGAAGAGTGAGTGGGTGATGTCCTTGGACAACGAGTTTCTCTGCAACTGCTGCTACATGACAGATTGCAGGTGCGATGTGTCTTGTTAAAGTAGCACGACGGAAATACTGAGTGAACGGAAAAGCGTTTTTATTTCCTCGCCTTTCTACCCCTC
>VZTZ01020187.1:51291-99982 GCA_013400955.1 Drymodes brunneopygia | reverse complement strand
ACCAGACGGAGGGCGGCTGGCGGCAGGGCGGCAAGGGCCCGTCCGTCTGGGACACCTTCGCCCACCGCCCGGCCACGCCGCCGGGGGCCGCCCCGCCGGGGCCCGTGGGCGGCGACGTGGCCAGCGACAGCTACAACAACCTGTTCCGCGACGTCGAGGGGCTGCGGCGCCTGGGCGTCTCGCACTACCGCTTCTCGCTGTCCTGGGCCCGGCTGCTGCCCAACGGGACGGCGCCGCCCAACCCCGCCGGGCTGGCGCACTACGGGCGGCTGCTGGGCCGCCTGCGGGAGCTGGGCGTCGAGCCCGTTGTCACCCTCTACCACTGGGACCTGCCGCAGGCCCTGCAGGACGCCTTCGGCGGCTGGGCCAGCCCCGTCCTGCCCCAGCTCTTCCGCGACTACGCCGAGCTGTGCTT
Organism: Drymodes brunneopygia; assembly: GCA_013400955.1. Classification (NCBI taxonomy): domain Eukaryota; kingdom Metazoa; phylum Chordata; class Aves; order Passeriformes; family Petroicidae; genus Drymodes; species Drymodes brunneopygia. The sequence goes on along the minus strand of VZTZ01020187.1, from coordinate 99,567 downwards.
CCGGCACTTCGGCGGGCAGGTGCGCTACTGGCTGACCATGGACAACCCGTACGTGGTGGCCTGGCACGGCTACGGCACAGGGCGGCTGCCGCCCGGCGTGCGGGGAGGCCCGCGCCTGGCCTACCTGGCCGCCCACCACCTGCTCCAGGTAAATGGCGGCGGGCGCGGAGGGGCCCGGCAGCGCCTCGGCCGTGCCAAGGTGTGCCGGCCGCCCTCAGCCCGTCCCGCTGGACGCCTGGCCCCTGGCATGGAAAACGAGTCCCTGGGCCGCAGATCTATGGGCAGAGGAGGCAAAACTCAAGGTGTAAGGCAGGAACTTCTCCTTTGAGTTGGTGGAGAGGTGGAGAGTTAAAGAACTGTCTGTGTTTTGCAGAAATGCCCGATTCTGGCCGCAGCAGTTCAATTGCTATTCTAGGTGGTGAGGGTCTGCAGTCCCTGGACTGTAGCAGTCCAGCACTGCCTTTCTAAGGTGGAAGTGGTTAATATGACTGTAAAGGGAATTTGTGGATTTGATAAAAAAGGCTTACTGAGTTGATGGAGGTGCTAGAGGTCGCCAAAATGTTGTACACAGACATTTTCTTGACAAAGGATGATTTTTTTTTGAGTGTGAGCACTTTTTGGGAAAAGTTCCTCAGTTTGTCTTGTAAGTGGCACAAGCAGTTTGCTATACTTTTTATTCTGTGTATCTGTATGGTGTAATTGTAATATTTGCTGTGAGCGAGCCTTGTAGATTTCAGAGAGAATTAAGCAAAAGTGTGTACAAATCCGTCCAATGACAGGCGAAAGGATTGTGCCTAATGGGATGGTCATTTAGGCATGACCTCTTGTACTTTAATACACATTCACGAATTCTGCTAATGTCTGTCTACTCATCCCACACTTACTGGCAGGAGTTCTGTCCTAATGAGTATTGTGTATTAGATGTGAGCATGAAGAAAACAGCCAATGCATGCCTTATTTGACTTTTTACCTCTTTCTGGTATTACTTCTGAATTTTTTAATGCTACAAATAAGTCAAAGAGAAAATACAGATGGGAAAAATGTGGGTAAAATTTCAGGTTAAATTCCTTGTCCTGAAAACTGTAAGCCCTTCATGTAGTTACCATGGTGTGTACTTGGCCATGTCCTGCATCACCATAGCATCAGAGTCTCTGATAATCTCAAGCATGTGCTTGTTCTCATAAAAGCTCTGTGAAGGAAGATACTTTTCTATTTAATAAATGAGAAACTGAGGCTCAGTCTTGCCCACACCATGTCAAAAGTGTAAACCAGGAAGGTCTACCAATATTTGGTTTAGTGACAGAACTGTAGTATTTAGTTTTATCCCAGTGACTGTCAGTCAGGATTTGCACATTAGTGGACATTTCTTTTTATGCACAGTGGAAGGCAGCAAGATACCGCATTTTTCTTCCCACTTTTTATAAAAGATGAGCTGAAACATAGATGCAATTAAGTGGCCAGTGGTTGCTAGTGCCCTTTTCCTGGCGTGTGATCTTTGTAGTGTATTGGTCAGTTACATTATACTTCCAGCTCTTGTACAAGTCATATCCCCAAATCTCAAATCACCTGCAGAGAGAATCAGGGACATACATTATGTGCAGAGGAGTTCACATCCCTGACTTCTCCAGGTAGGAGTCTTTGTAGAGGCAGAGGTAGAGTGTAGCCCTTCAGCGCAGGGAAGTGAACAGTTTTAGCACTGAGATCCTCCTTCTCCTTTTTATTTCTCTGTAGTGTATTGATATTAGACCTTTCAACTTGTGTAAGAAGTAGGAGGAAGCTACATAGTACAGCTTCTTCACAGCCTGATATCTGTAGAGAAAGTGTGTGGAATTGTCTAAGGAAAGACTTAAGTTCTGCCATATACGGTAAAGAGCAAATTACATTTCACGCGTAAATTAAACTGTCTTAATGCAGTTCTTGAGTGATTGACTTTGCAACTTGAATGTTGTTCTGTAATGTACATCTGTGGGTTGTATAATTTTGTAGGTGAGTTTGGTCATTTTTTGGGAGCATACTCAGCTTTGGTTTGTGTTAGAAGGGTGTGCAGCAGTTCTGCTTTATCACAAAAGCTTCAGGATGTGTGGAGCACTGGACAGTGTTGCTGGGAGATACAGACCTTGCAGACCCACTGGAAAAGATGTGGCTGGATCCTCTCATGCAAAGAAAACCCCCTTTCATTGTCTAACCTTTTGCTGCTTATGTTGTAAGGTCTGGTTCCTGGTTTCTTCTTAATCCTTTTTCCTTCTCTTTGTCATTCTTGTATTTTATTTTTTTCCAGGGAAATTGAGTTTGCAGAGCATATTTGGTTTTTTTAAAGTTAGAATTTGTTGCCATAATTGGTTCTTAGCAAATGAGCAGACTAGCTCCTAGTATGCATGATTTCTGACTTTTCCCCCCCTTATTTACAGTATGCAGTTTTAAGTGTCTTCTCTCTGCATTTATTCAAAGCAAAAACTCGCATAAGTGGAAAGCTAAAGCTAATGAAAGCTGATGCCTCCTAATTTATTTTACTGGATGCTAATTATGTTAAAAAGCAAAATAATTTCCTTTAAGTTCTTTGAAATTCAACAGATATACATGTGGATTTTGGGCTTTGTTTTTCTGAGTGACTTATTTATTATCTGAAGAAATAATCAAATAAGAGTTTGATTCAATTTAGGTTGTTCAATTCAGAGCTGGTGAAAACAGGGCAATGAAGTTTGATTTAAGTAATGATGTTTGAATTCAGCTTGAATGGATTTCATCATATTGTACTGAATTTTTAAATTACCTCTCATTTTTCTGAACTTCCTTTAGTGAGTCATAACAGATGCTAAATTGACAGAGACACTTTTTTATGGACAGGACCAAATAAAAACAGTGTAAAAAACTTGTAAGAAAAAATGATTTTTTAATGCATCCTTGGTGTCTGCTTGAGGGATGTTGATCAGTATTCAGTGAAAATTTCACCCTTTTATAGTATTTCCACTGACACTTGTCGCTTTTGATGTGTCTAAGCCCTTCAAATGTGGCAAGAAATGGAGGAAGCTGTTCATGTTTATTCACAAAATAAATGGAATGGATCAAGTATATTTCATAAAAGTTGGCATTCTCTCAAGTTAAGAGCCAGAAAATGTAGTGCCAGTGATCTGTCATGTACATGATGCATCTCTTTCTCCAGATAGGAGTTGAGAGAGGTCAGTGTATTATGTTCTGGTTTTTGCAAATGCATTTTTTCACTAATGGTTCACAGTATGTTGTCTGAGTTCAATAGACTTGAATTTACTCAATATAAACAGCATTTGCAGAAACAGAAGAACGCGTAGTTTCCCTGAAGAAGTGAGTGGAACTGCTGCCTGGAAACCAGCATAGCAACAGACTGATTTCTATTCCAAAACTCTTTCCAAAACAGAAGGTAAGTACTCTTTTGTTGACCTTCAGTGCTAAACCTAATAAAGTATCAGTAATTTCAGTGTAGGAGAGTGGTCTTTTCTTGGTACGTATTGTTTCTTTCAAAATTGAGACAGCCCTCAAACTTTCACTCGGTGTAAATGGAATGATTTGGGGTTTTTCTGGAAGAAACATAGCTCATCATAGTTGTGAAGGCATACCTAATTTCTAGAAAAAAGAAGGAATAGTTCTAAATAATAGTGTTTTTTTCCTATTCTTGCTTTCTGAAGGCATAATTCAAAGAAGAACAAAGAAGAAATTGATTCTTACCTGGGTTTGAGTATCGGTTGGGTGGTATATGTCTAGGCTAGTGATTATTCTACTCATTAATCATTTGAATCAGGTTTCTTTCAAACACCAGATTTGGCAAAGAAGTGCAATCAAACCACGGTGCAAGTTCAGGTCTGATGCTGCAGTTTTGTGTGCTGGTAGCTGCCAAAAGTTACGCTATGTTCACAAATTATATTAAAAGCTATAGCAAGTTTGTTTTTAAGCTTTAGTCATGAAAGGAAAAAGAAAATGCATTGAGTTTCATTTTAAAATGTGATAAACAGAGGAGTTTGGGTTTCAAGAATGCTCATTTCATTAAAATCAGCTCCAAAGATAGAATACATAACTTTCCCTTTGCCATTCCTACCTGATTCCATACGTTTGCAAAAGGATTGTTGTTTTCAAATATTCCATTGTAACAAAAAAAGCAGTTTGTTACCTTTACAGAGTACTTTGATTTTTACTCTTAGAAAGTAAGTGAAAGAAAGTAACTTAGAAAGAAGTGCTCTATCATGTAAGAGGAGGTTGTTTCACTCATCATGTCCCCATCTTCTAGAAAGTCATATTCTGTTTTCTCTTGCTTTGGTTGAAATTGGGCTTACCTTAGGTTTGTTCCTCACATTTATTAACTCTTTCATAGCAGCATCTTTTCCCCAGCGCACTCTGGGGAACAAAACATTTTCCCCTCTGTCTTTCATTGTTTCTTCAACTAGTTAGAAGCAGTGAATATGTCAGTACAGCTGATGGCAATGTTGGCAAGCAGTGGCCATTAGGACAGGATGTAGGCATTTAGAGGCATTTCTTTTTAATTATTTTGGTTACTGTGATGCATATCCTTCTTACTTGGGGAGAAACAGGAAAGAGCAGATGTGTATATAGACACATCTGTAGTTTGCTTCGCTCCAGCTGAAGAGTCTTGTGGCCTTCGGTTAGTAATTGGCAGAGTTTAAAGGTAGTTTGATATTCCTTGCAACTGAGTGTGTGATTTGTGTGTTTAGTTGTTGCTGATGAACAGATAAACTGCTGAACTTAGTCTGAAGGTGCAAGGCTAAAGTTGGCAAAGTTTTAAAAAAGCCAGGAAGCCAGCAATTAAAGGAGTCTGCTTGTACAGACTTGTCAGTAAAGAAATGTATGCAAGAGGATTTATTCTGTTTTTTTCCCAAGATAGTAAATATAAAGAGGACATAACCAAGGCATGCTTCTGAAGAAGTAGAGGGGGGTGACCTGCGTGTACAATGATGAGGCCTGGTTGAATGGGGCTTTGAGCAACTTGGTCTAGTGTAAGGTGTCCCCCCTGCTCACAGCAGTGGGGTTGGAACTAGATGACTTTTAAGGTCCCTTTCCAACCCAAGATATTCTGTGATTCTACGACAGGTTTTAGCAATTAAAGGATGTGTGTTGCCAGTTTTAAGTATTAAATAAAAACTACTCATGCTTGCATATTTGCCTGCCAAAGCATTTAGAAAAATATCACAGTCAAAACGTGAATGTTGATTATAGATTAAATCAGAAGAAGGGAAGAGTATGGTTGTAGACAACATCTCAGGATCCTTAGGAAATTACTGAAATGAAAATTGGACAGATCTCTGAAGGAGAAGGTGACTCATTGAATATGACCATGAAAGAAGAGAGAACAGCTGAATTACTTGACATGAGAGAAAATGTGTCAGCAGAAAGAGAAGGTGAGTTGTCAAGAAGGAAGAATAACTAAGTACAAAAGGACAAAGTGATAATTGGCCATTGCAAGAGACTGGAGCCTTTGAAATGGGATGAGTAGAAGATGAACGATACCAAGGAAGGGAGGGAATTAGACTCACACTGTTGCTCTCTGTAAATACTCCTGGACATCAATATATATCTAGGAAGAAAATTCAGAGTTAGAAGACCATATGCGTACACACACAAAAGGATATCAATACAGTTAGATTGACTCTTAGAAGTCATGGATAGCTTTGGAAGAAAGGGCTGCTGGAATGACCTTTCAATATTAATGGTAGGAGCAAAAATCTCTTAAGACAGATAGAGCAGTTTGTGAAAATAGACTTGATGCATTTGGTGGCAGTGGAAGTGAGAGTAGCAGTAAACATGAAATCTTCCTCTTTGCTTTGCAAAATTCATAACAATGATATGAGGCATAGTCTAAATCTGGAACATCATTCAATGATGACAACAAAATACAGTCTATTAACAGTAAACAGTTTGTTTAGTCTATCAGTGATGGCAACTTCTGACTTGCTGTAGTTTCAGCTCTAATCTGAGAGCACAAAACACTCTTAAGAAGCCTGGCCTGTTAAGTTTGTGGTGTGTCTCCCTGGAGATTTGTCAGGGAGGGTCCTTTGAGATGCACACTGGAGTAAGAAAAAGCATTATAAGAATATCTGTATTTGGCCGCATTGAAGTGCATTTGTGTTGCTTCATTTTTATGTGTGTTTGGTTTGAGAAGAGGTAGACTTCTGTGTTATGAAGAATTGCAAAAGTTTAAAGCTAAGTTTTGTTTTGATTCTGAAAAACCCCCAACCCATATTCTAAATTATCCCAGTTACTGAAATCTTTACAGATGCTGTTTACAAGAGTTGGTATAGGAACTGAGGGACTGGGGGCACAGGTGGTTCCAGTGCCGCCCCTCAGCTGGATCTCTGTGACATCTCCTTTATGGAAAGCCCTGGGGCTTTTGCACATCTCAGGATCTGGCCAGCCTGGGGGGCTGAAAGCCTGGGGAGTGCTGCAAGACACCCTGCAACACATTCTTCAGCAATGGGGGGAGCTGACAGGGGGCCATGCATGTTGTCAGGGGACTGTCACTTCAGTCTGCACATGATCAATTTGTTACTTGCACATTAGCTCTCATGCTGACAGCTGAGATTTGATTTTTGTTTTTAGTCATACCTTTGAAGACAGCTAAATGGTTCAAAATTGGCTGGGAGAGACTATCCTATGGAAATGCCTTGCAATTTTATGAGTCCAAAAGTCAACCCAGGAATCCTTTTGTACGTTTATCAGTTTAATGCTCTTAGTGAAGGCTAGAAAATGTTGGTACCACTGGGATTACATTTTACAAGATATTTGCTTTACAGTTGGGAAGACAGTAGCATCTGTTTTGATCCTGCTCCTAGAAAAGGCTTCAAATGGTTGGGTAGGGAAAGGGGACAGATTTGTAGCTGCTGGTCACACATTCTGGTGAGAGTTCACAGTGATTTTCCAATGCCTTTTCTCAGTCAGCTTTTTTCATGTTCTCTTGAATATGTAGTAGCTCCACTGGATCAGTTGTTTTTCAGAGCTGAGGGCAAAGTTTACTCAGTTTGTTTGTTTAACTTCCAGCATTTTAAGAAATGAAATAATTTTTTTGCTGCAGGCATGGAACTGTTGTACAAAGTTATTAATTATTCTAATTTTGATTCCTTAAACATATATGGAAATGGTAGAATTATGCAGCATGGGTTTTCTTTTGAGAAAGTAGGTTGAGAAAATATTGCATTGTCAGCTCAGTGATTTTTTTTGAAAATTTATTTTGTAAGTAATAACATATTGCTTAAAAATTAATTGAACAAATCTGACCTTATGGTTGAAAAGAAAGTTCAGCTGACACCTAGCTGTACAATGATGACATGCTCTTTGTAATACACATATTTAACTCCTCATTTCTTTTCCTGTCATAGTACAGTGTTAACTTGGGTACAGATGATGCTTTTACAGAGAAATACTACCACAACAGAATGTTCATCACCAGTTATGTACACCTTCAGGAGGCAAAATCCAGGCCAGAAGGAGTTGTAACAAAACATGGGGTGGTAGAAAGGAGGAGTATTGGGAGAACAGATAATGTGTGAGGAGCTGGTGAGTTGTGGGAGTGACTGACTAAGAGTGGGAATGTAGGAGCTCGGTTGATGAGGCAATGCTCCATTTTCATGTATATTTAGCATTAAAAATTAAACTCAGTGTGAAATGAGATGGCCTGGAGTCCTCAAGGATGAGTTGTACACTGTTTCTTTTTTTTTTTTAAGAATGTCGTATGAATTATTTTGTGGAAGCTGACTGATGATTTAAGGAAATTACAGACCATGCTTCACAAGAATGGGGCCTGCTTCAAAGTCTGTCTTGGTTTATGGTATCCACTTGCTGTCCCCATGTTGCCACCAGCACTGGGAGCGGGGGTCTCTGTGAGTAGCCTGCTAAAGAAAGGAGGGATGATACATTAGTTCTGGGTTTCTCAAAGGAGCCAAGGGAAAATAAAGTGAAAATTGATTTTCTCTTTAGCTTTTTGGGGAACCCTGTCACTTTCAAGCAGTTAAGTAAATTAGCAAATTGAACAGATGTATTCCTCTTATCTTGAGGAAAATGTGCATTCCCATATTCAAGCAGCATCTCTGCGTATGAAATGCAAGACCTTGGAAATACGCTGAAGGAGCTCTTGAGCTCAGTCATCCTACTTCCCTTGCCTGCTAGGAACATGTCTCTTGTTTTGAAAGAAGAGAATATTGGGGCATATCACACAGAGCTGCGGGAATATGATTCAGCTGCAGTTTTGCATCTTAATTATATGCTTGGTGGAAAAAAAAAATCCCTTTTTCTTCATGCCCCCTTGTCATATTAGCTAGCTCTTTCAAATCTTCCTAATACCCCCCAAATTCACACAGTAATATAATGTCATTAGAGCAAGTCAGAAAGATCTAAAACCTTGAAACTGGAATTTGCTGATTCATTGAAATTAAAATATTTTAGAGACTTCTGTTTTCCAGAAAAAGTGAAATAAATATCAATTGTTTTATTTTTCTGTAGAAATTCTTAGTTTTCCATTTTAATATGATAAACTGAAATTTTTCATTTTGATGTAGTGAGTCAGTCATTCACACTCTGCCTTCTGTATTCTTTCACTGGATGAGTGCCCATTGCTTCAAATTGGGTCAGTTTACACTTGTGAAATTGCTGTTTAACCTGCTGCAATATGACTGACTTATTGAAGCTGCAGATTGATGCTTTTTATTCTTGGATGAAAGAAATAAAATGGAGCTGTCAGGACAGAATTCTTGCACTGTAGAGGTTACTCTGTGTCTCATATTTGTAGCTGGGCTGCTTGTGCCACTTCTGTGTGAAACTGTAATTATTCAGCCATTTATCCGGCTCCTCTTTCCTATTTCTGGTAAAAAGAAAAGTGGTACTTGAAGGAGGCAGTTGCTTAAAAGGGGGGAAAATTCTAATAAAAGCAACATCGAATTGGCACAGTCATTCTGATTCTGAGTAATAAAACCAGCAAACTTTAGCACAGGGAAGTTCAGAAGCAGCCTTTTTTTCATAGCTCAGCGTAGGATAATGAAATAGAGACCACTTCAGAATTGGTTAGTGGTGAAATGGTTATAGCAAGAGCATTGTACCACCAAGCCATGAAAGGTGAGAACCCTAAACCACATAAGTCAGATCTCACTTTACCCAGGCTGGACTCTTCTGGAGAGTAATGTTTCCTGTGTTCCTGTTAATTTGGAATAGGTTTGTATAAACCAGAGGGGATGAGCTTTGGTCTGGATTAGATACTGATGCTGGCCTGTGGGAGCTGGTTTTGTTGACTTATGGTCAGGAAATAATTTAAATTCTCAAGGAATAGTGATGTTTTTTGTTAGGCCTCTCTTTTCCCTTTCTCTGTGCTGAGGCCAGGCTCCCAGGATCACTAAGGCATCTTACCTAAATAATTTGCCTTCTGTTGCAAGGGTTTAGGATTGTGATGATATCTTTGCTTTTCCTGGTTTTTTCCTGTGGCTCACTGTGACATCTGGAGCATTTGGCATGTTTTTCTTGTGTTAAATATCTTGGAATTGGCTTTTTGGCTCATAATGCCACGAACATAGAATAACAGAGTCATAGGATGGTTTGTGTTGGAAGGAACTGTAAAGATCATCTAATTCCAACCTTCCTGCCGTGATGTGCCATCCTACCCTCAAGGGGGAGGGAACACCCAAGATTCATGGATGCTCGTGGTTAAAAAGGAATGACGAGAATCAGAGGGTCCACAGCTTTTCCTCTAGACTTCTACACATGGGAAGTGACACCCTCTGCTAGATCAGGTTGCTCCAAGCCCTGCCCAGCCTGACCTTGATCAAAGGAATGGCACATCCACAGCTTCTCTGGGCAGCCTGTTCCAGTGCCTCACCACCTTCAAATTTCTTCTGAACATCTAATCTAAATCTTCCCTCTTTCAGGTTAAAGCCATTCCCCCTTGTCTAATGCCCTTGTGAAAAGTCCCTCTCCAGCTTTCTGTAGCCCCCCCTTTAAGCACTGGAAGCTGCTATGAAGGGAGTCTTCACTTCTCCAGGAGGGTGCATATAATAGACTTTACTGTGTAGTGTTTGGGGCTAGAGGCTTGCTACAATATTACAGGCAACTGAGCTTGGTGATTCTTGTATCTCATCCATTTTTTGCCTTGGGACTTTTCACTTTGAGTGAGTGCTCCTGGGGAATATATTTTTAGGAATGAAATGAGTATGGGAGACTGAACTACAAAGAGAGTGAGGAAAAAGAAAGGGTCAAACATCCATTGGAGCAGCATGTTCCCAGTGTAGGAAAGTACCTGGGGGGTCTGGAAAGATCTGTGGGGCACTAGCATTTTGTAGACCCAAGAACACATAGAAATACCTGAGTGAGCTATTTAAGTGTTAGGGGCAAAAAATTTCACTGGGAGATATACAGAGACAAGGCAGTTAATTGGCATGTGAAATACATAGACTAATTTACCAAAATAAACTGTTAACTGTCAGAGAGGGAGTCTTGCTGTGACACAAACACTGACATTGGACATAAAATAGAAACAGTAGCAATGACAAGCTGCCAGGCAGACTCAGTTTTTTTGTTACATAATAAAGCAGTTCCAGATTTTTGAGCGACTGCAAGCAGCTGAAGATTTTTCTCTGAAGCACCTTATTCTGGAACTGCTTCAATGATAATGAGATGGGTTGGACGCCATTGTAGTGTGACTCTTCTATTATAATTCTTCTGCAAGTGTAAGAAAATAGTACATTCTCAGTCCCCACATTATGTTTGTGGTAAGATTAATTATCAAACCCTCCCCCCCTTCACTGATATAAACAACACTATTGTTTTGTGCAGTAATTATGCAGAGGGTTTGGAAGCACCAGCCCAGAGCATCAGTTTTGTGTCTCAAAATCTTCAAAGACTAGAATATGTAGAGAAGACATATAGGCAGTGGGTGTCATTCTGGAGTGTGGCCAATGAAACCATTGCAGTTCTGCACCCTAGGAATGACACTGCTGATGTAAATGCTGAAAAAAGTGTACATTATTGCAACTGTAGCATAACATAGTAGTTCAGATACAGCTGAATACCTGTTCTAAGTGAAAAAAATGTCTTTTGTTTTGTTGGCTGTGTGAAATGGATGGTTTAACTGAAGAGTAGTCTGGGAGATATGGAAGTAATTTTTTTATCAGCTTGTCTCATCCAGATTGAGGATGCAGAACATAAAGGAAAACCTGTCTGCCTAACCAAGGCCGGATATGGCTCATACAAAACGATCTGTTTTGGTGTCAGTTGGCCACCAGCTCTCAAGCCAAGTTTCATGGTGGTCATAGGAAAGCTGGATGGAGATTAGAGCCTGCAGAGTCCCCACACTCATCTTCGCGTATCCTGCACAGTGTGAAAATAATTTGTAGGTACAGCTGGGACAGTTTTCATCCTGCAAAGATTATCAGTGGCAAATGGTACTTACCCAATGGCCGAAAAAACAATGTTAAAGTATCCAGAGTTCATGTCCACCCCGAGCTACAGCTGTCAGCAGCAGGACATTTTGCTACTTTGAGTGAGGCTGTAGTATGGAAAATTACTCCTGTCCCACAGTTTAGAAGCGTCATCATTGTGCTGCTCTTCCAGGCAGCATTTGCTGAGACACAGTTTGGCATCTGCTTGGCCTTGCAATAGCTGGCTTTCCAGTAACCATGATAAAATGCTGTTTAGCATAAAAATACTTCTTTTAAAGTGGTTTGGCAGCATTCCCAGTGATCCCAGAGGGATCCCAGAGGGAAGAGCAGCTAGGACTTGTTCTCCAGCTCTGAGGCAGCTGTCCACTGGGCTGACCGGGGGTGGAGCTGCATGTACTTTGGCTCTGCACCACAACTAGTGAGTAAATACATGGACTAAGTTGTCCTTGGCTGCCTGCAATCTTTTGACACAGGGCTATGTGATGTGAAGTGGTGGGCCAGCAGCTCCAGGGATGTTCAGTGGTACTATATGAGAGCTTGTGATGGCTGGGTGGAGAGGGAGGAGTGCACTGCATGGGCTTTGCTATTAGATGCAGTAGAGCCACCTCCCTTGAAGGCTGTGGAAGTAAATGCAGGGGACAGCAATCACACTGGAGCTAATTTTTGGATGCATTCACCAGAGAAACCTACATCTGAGCTTGCCATCCTAGGTTCCTTTTCCAGGTAATGGAGAGTAGTGAGCATGGTCTCTCTTGTTCTATGACTAAAAAATACACTAACCATTTCTGTTTGTGGGGTATAGATAAACTTGTGGTGACAAAGTCAAGTCCATACTTTTTGTAGACAGAGTTTTACCCTTAGTCTAATTAGAGTGTGGAGAGGTTTGGTAGATGACAGAGGAGGGGAGTACTGAGGGGCTAGTTCAAAAATTGGCTTGAGGTGCTTTGTGTTCCTGTGACTTCTCAGAGGATGAGCTCTGACGTATGCTCTGGATCAAAGGCAAATTTTGCCTGAGTCTCCCCTGTTTTAGGCATGTGGTATCCTCCGCATGTCTATGGAAAGTCCTATAATACGTTGTTGTGGTTTGAAAGCAAATTAGTGAGACATTCAAAGTCGGAACTACAATTTAATAGGAAAATTAAAATACATGTAATGGTACAAAAACGCTGACAGAGTCAGGATACAACCTGACACCCTGTTGGTCAGGGTGTTAGTAGCAGTCCAGTGATAGATGTGGCTTTGTTGAAGCAGTTCTCTGAAGGTCTGGTGGAAAAGCTGCTCTGTGCTGTTTCAGGGTCTAGATTATATTCAGAATGGGGATGCTTGGTTCCCCATCCTGGGCGGGGCATCTCACAATGGGAATGGTGCAATCCATCAGTGGAGCTTAATGGCCCATTAACAGAGAGGACTTCGTGAGACCCTCCCTGCTAATGGCCCATCAACAGGAAAGATTCCAGGCACCTCACTTGGCCCTGCTCCACCAGCTGGCCCATTGGAAGTCCCGCCCTAGGACCATCAAGGATGGCTGAGGAACACTGCCCCACCCGGCCCCAAACAGCCCAAGGGGATGGTGATAGAATACACACTATTGTAACCTAAGACATACGTTCTGTCCCCTGGTTTTCCTGGGCAGGGAGCTGAGTCTTCTGACCCAGGAAAGCAGCTGATGTTCCCCCCTGCAGGGTGGTCGGTAGCACCTGCTTGGTCCTGTAAAGCCAGAGCAGGCAAGTAGCCATGGTGTCCCATGTAAGATGTCATGGACACTTAGTGGCCCCATCCTGTGGCTCTTCATTCCTTTTTGCCAGTCAGCTGCTGCTGACCCACTGTGTCTGCTAGAGTATGCTGAAGGCATTTCATGCTTTTTTCAAAAATATAAAGAGAGCAGTCCTTGTAAAATACTGTTTGAAACATAAAAAAAAAATTAGAAACTTTAAAATAACACAGTCTTTTTACCACTAGTTGGAACTGATATTCAAATACAGACATATACTAGTTGCCATGGCCTCCTTCTGTCTTAAAACAAAAGATGTCTCTTTCCTTTAGTGGCCCCATTATTTTCTCCAAGGAAGTTACTGAACCCCATGTCAAGTAATACCAATAGCTGTGATAAGCAGAAAATTTAAAAATGTGCATTCAGTCTTAAAAATAAATAAAACCTCATTATTTTAAAACAAAACACAGCTATATTCCAGTAGCACAAGGAAAGATATACAGCCATCAGGTTGTGGGGAAAAAGAGAGTTAAAACAAATTGTACTTGCAAAATTCTTTTTGTCAGATCTGTCAAGAAAGGTGATCATGTTGAGCACTGGGATTCATAGACAGGAAAGGTTAATGAGGGTGAGGGTTAGATAAATGTTGGTAACTGCAGGTGCAATGAACACAAAATGCTATGAATTTACAGTATCAAAGTCAAGCTAGACCCATCTGATAGCTTTCTATGATAACTGATTGTCTAGAAAAAGAAAATACGATAGATGTCATCAATCTGTATTTTCAGTATGACCCTTGAAATGGTGGCACATGGAGAGTTACTGCTTCAGTGGAGAAGGAGGAGAATGTTCAGCAGTAGCTAGGAAATTGCTAAAGCAAATACAATACTCAGTTGCACTGAAAGTAGAAGCATGGGTCTCAAAGGGCAGTTCACAGCTGAACTTTTTAATGTATTTCAACTCCCATGCCTTGGCACAGGCTAGGATTGCACTACTTAGAGCATGAGCTAAACTTGAGGAAATTGTGCCAGTGCAAAGGATAATCAAAATAATAAACAGATGGAACAGAAAGACTCAAATTTTTTTTCCGTAAGATGAGAACTTGCTGATCACAGCATGACCATCAGATGCGAACATAATCCAACTGTGACAAAGACACATTTGTTTCTAGTCTGTATCAGGTGATTTTTCCAGCAGAGATGAGGAATTACCTTGCTAGAATATGCCTTATTCACCTGAGCAAGAACACTAGGAGAGGATATACTCCTTGTCTATAAATAGATCAGTGGTAAAAACAAGTGAAGGAAAATAACTGAGTGCAGGGAAAGTTTTGCTGCAGGAACCTGAGTGTTTGGACTGAGCATGAATAAATTTAACCTGAAAGTTGGGGGAAAAAGAAAACCATTTGTGAAGTATGATTCTCCAGAGAGAGTAGTATGAACAAAATACCTAGCCTATGTTGAAGTGAATCTGGATCAGGTTATAAATAGGATTGTGTCATATATTGCCCATAGAAGCACTGGATTGAATCTGATACCCTTGAGGCTCCTTCTAATTTTATGATCCAGTTTTCCTGATTCCTGGCAGATAGTAGACACAGGATCATAAATATGGTAATGACTTTTTTTTTCCCAGTAAGATATTTTTTGTATTTCTGTTAAAATTTTTTGCAAGTCTGAATTTTTCTAACTCATCACTGTTTCTTTACTGTATCATTTGACAAAGCATTTGCAGTGTTTTACTCAGAATGTTTCATACTTTTTATGTGACATCCATTGTTGGGTCCACAATGAAAATGTCATCTTGTAGGAACTTAGGAAGATGGATAGTTAGCAGGACTAACTCCTGATCTGCAGCAGATCAGGATTGTGAAAGGCCTCTACTTTAATTCCTGCTTTGCTCCTGCAGCACAGAGTTATCCCTGAAAGGAGGGATTGTGGAGGCAGTACTCTCTGAGTAGCAATACCTTTATATATATATATATATATCTATGTATAAAGGTTATGTATAAAGTATACCAAATATGTCCAGTGGCTCATTTGATAATGAGCATCTAATGCATCTAATGTTCTTGGCTCTAAATCGTATCCTAATACTCTTGAATTATTTTATGCTTCAAAATATGTACCTAAAATCCCTGTTGTTTCTTCAGTATTTCTTTCTAACATCTCTGCTTTCTTCTGTCTCAGTCATATGAAGAAAGTGGGTTTTGACTGCTTTAGATGGAGCCTTGCTTTTTTTCCAGGTGCTCATTTTTACGGGGATTATTTTTCCTCCCAGTAAGGCAGTAAGGATTTGTAAGTACTGCAGAATACCTTAGTTCTTCTGTAAGAGAGTTCACGTATGAAAGAGCTTCCAGTGAGAAGTTCAGTTAATGTGATGCAATCTCTTTGAGTTACTCCCCTCCTTCCTCCCTGCCTTCCTCCCTTTGTCTCAGCAAAAACATCTGGCTCTTCAAGCCGTTCACACCCTAATTCAGGCCAACAATTTGCTTTCTATTAATGTTTGGGCAACCAGTTATTTGCTGCACTGCCCCTTGCTGTGCTTTCTCTAGCATCCATGATTGAACCATGATTCCACATAAACTGTATAATCTGTGAATTTCTTAATGTCTAAAACGTCATCCTGATTTAATGCCTGATTTAATATATCTTGTCTTAGACCCATTTTTTCAATATCCTTTGTCTAACATACTCTTTGAAGGTTGTGTTGGCATAGCTGTAGCTACTGAAAACCTTTCTCTCTAGGATAAAATGGCTGGCCAGCTCTTGCTGGCTCTCCCATATGGGAGCTCTTTGAGTCAAAGATTGTTTTCCTATTTGATTTTGATAAAAAATGCAAATTTTTGTACTATGGTTCATAGCCTGAAATAGTTTGGATTGGTTTTGGATAAAGTTAACCTGGAAGCTGCTCTGCAGGAGCACGCCTGGTGTAATCTAGCTCCCTATCACCTTCTGGTCCATGGGTTACTGTAGATACTGAGTCCTTAGCTCTGCTCTTTGCTAAAGCAGATGTAGGTGCTAGGTCTGGAAATTCACTGGCTACATATTATATTAGTAGTGCACTTAATCTGCTTTTCCATTTAACAAGTCTGGAATAGCTGTAAGTCATCTGGTTGCTTACATGAGCTTGGACTGGTCTAAAAATTAAGAGAGTATTTTAAAAAAATTGAGGCACTGGATTTATTTCTCTTCCTGTCCTTCTGCATTTAAGCCTGAGATGTCTCTGTTCAGTCTGTTGTCTGGGAGCAGGGCTGTAACCAACACTTATCTCATTTACAAAAACCTCTGTGGCTCTGAGAGTGTTTCAATGGATGTCTTCATGGAAATCTGCTGCAAGTTTTTGCTCTACCTTCATAACTCCTTAGTCATTTTACTTAGAAACAAGGCATCTATAAAAATTCTTTCCTTTGAACTGCCTTCCTTCCAAACAGGCAATATTTAAATGACAGGCATCTGTCTCACAGTTAGATATTGACTTAATTACCACATTGTACATGGCCTCCTGAAAACTGCTGAGAAGCCTTACCGTAATGCAGAGCAGTGCTACTTTCAGGCATTTCTATAGCTGGAAAAAGGACAATGAATGATGCTGCTAAAATATTTATGTGAACTTAATATCAAACTGTACTGTTGTTCTAGTACAGTTTGATATTAAAACTAGGATTTCTCCCAAAATATGTGTTCTTTAAATAATTGAAAATATTCTATTTTGATATAGTATATGTACATACTACAGTATACTGACAGAATTTTCAAGGACATTGTTATACAGAGATAATGGTTAACCTTAGACAAATTGCTTAAAAAATGTATCTGAAGCTCTGAGTTCATGGATGAGTTAAGGTTTTAATGTGTCCTTATATTTTTGTATCTATATTTAAAATAGCTGGGGGGGGTGAAAAAGTATTTAGTCGTATCTGAAATAAGTAGGAAAGAAAATAGGTAGCTATACATGCATTTCATTTCTTATATTCATAGCCCAGTGATGATTCTCATTCATGTATACGAGTGTCTTGCCATCACTAGCTTTATACTTGTTCTAGAGCAATTTGAACTTTGATATAGTAGACAAAAGAGAAAATTTGTTGGTTTCCCCTTGTGCCAGTTCGTTCAACTGAGTATTTTTTTAACAGTGTCAGTGTTAGCCAAAGGGAAAATAATATTTTGTATGTTTCTTATGTAAAGAAAGCCCAATATCAAAGAGAGGCATCTGCTTTATCTCCAGAAGACAATGTGAACAGTGCACTGTCAGAGAGCAGTGAAACATGTTAAGTTGCACTTTAAAAAAGAACACGTGCCATGCCCCCAGGAGTGCTCATTGTGTGCTAGAGTAAAGTCTAAACTTAACTAAGTATGTTTAAAATTTGTCGAGTTGACACAATATTTATGAATACCTCAGTCTGTTAATGTGATGTTAATTCTGGTTAGAAAGTGTCTAGTACTGTGGTGCTGAGAGCACAGAAGCTGAAACAAGGATTGCTGAAAGAGGAGTAGCTAATTAGTATTTTCAACTGTATGTATTGACCAGCACACACCCTTTTCTGTGTGACTTAGACTAAACAATCACCCTAACAACACACCTCCTTTTCTTTTGCTGTACTCTAGTTCTTTTAAGCTCTAAGGACTGGATAAAACCAGCTTTAGGTGTTTCATTGTGATTTTTTTCTTCATTGCCAAGGCTGAGACTGCACACGTAGTAAACCCCGCTGTCCTATATTGCTTCAATATAGGATATAGATACAAAAATATAGGATATGCTTTGAAAATGGAAACAACTGTAGCTGGTATTTTTTATCAATTTTTAACATTCAGCTTCTTATCAACAACATTTAAACAACATTTAAATTTGCTCACTATTATGTCAGCCAGACAAGTTATATCCTTTGTACACAAACAAGCAAAACAGCTTAATTTCTATGGGTAATCAACAATTAGATATTTAATTTAAAATACTTCTTGTGTATTGCAGTTATCTGTTCTACAAAGGTCCAGCTTTTATTACAAGTGGTGGTTCTTACTCTGTTTGCCAGCTATAAGAGTAAAGCTGGAAAACCTTTATGTGTACACTTTTGAGTTAACACTCATCTCTGTAGTAAAGCAATTTTATATCTACCATTAAACATGCATTTAGAAACAGACATAAAGGGACTTATTCATACCTCAAAAGTGTATTTTCATGGTTTCAGCACGCTTTGGATGAGGTTCTAAATGTATTTCCTAAATCAAAGGAGGTATAAATTGAATCCAGTTTAATCTGTGACTGCAGTATAGTCAAAAACTTGTAGAAAAAAACTGGATAAATACATGTAAATTGTCCTTGCCCCTGAAGAAATTCAAAGATTCAAAGTTTGTTTCCAGTCTAAAACTGGATGCCCCATTTTGTCTTCCATCTCTTGGCTCCTGTTGTTACTCATTAAAAATGTGGTACCCCAAGAGTTTCACTTTTCCAATGAACCATTTTCCCCCCATCTTTCTCTGCACTGGAATTTCTCTTTCCTCTTCTGAGTGTTGATTTGAACAGCTGCTCTTTATCTTCTTGGTGGCTGCTGAGGAGTGTAGTGATTCCTCAAAATAAATGTGTCTGACTAAAGTCTGCCTCCTCCAGTGACTGTAGCCCCGCTGATGAGATGCGGGTTTGCCAAGTAACCAGCTTGAATTCTTCGTACGGTTTCCCAGATCTTTATTTCACGGCCTAGCTTAGTGGAAGCAATAACATTAAGGAAGAATTACAGCTAGTTTTAACCATTGTATTAATTAAAACTTATCAGTTAGCCCTGTGGTTTACTGTGCTGGTGCAAAGGTGGACAGACCGCTGAGGCATCCAGACTACTAATTATGAGTCATTCAGTTCTGCTTGACTTGTCCATCTGCAGGCTCCTATGATTCACCTTGTCAGCCTTTCTGGGATTGGTGCTGGTGTAAAGCTTCTGGAGTGAAAAAGTCTTACTTAGAACCTCTTGGTTTTCCTGAATCCTTTCAGAATTTTGATTAATTCTTATATATTGTTCGAGAGTATATGTTCTTCTCACAGTCAGAACTTCATGCAGTCACAAGGCTACCACTTAAGAAGCCACTAGGGCTAAAGAACTGGCACATACGTAATAAACATATACCATTTGAGAAGCCTGGAGTATCCTGTCTTGCCTCCAGTTGCCAGTTCAAAAGACACAGGTTTTCCAGAGGTCATGTGTTGTGCAGATGCCTTGATAGTCCAGAACATCCCAAATGGTACTGGATGACTTTGAGCATCTGAATCTTAACTCATGCATGGACATTAACCCTTCTGACTACTAATGCCATTTGTCAGGATCTGCTTCGTGGGGGTATGATTCAGTGGCTGTAGGACAGATACCTGCTGCCCTTTGTCTTGTGAAATTCCCATGACATTTGCACTGGCTCACAAGTTTGACAGAGATCTGCTGGTGACCCATACTCTTTTGTAGCAGCAGGTCCTGGCTAGGCAGGTTCTCTCTGGGATCTGAGTTGACACAAAAGCTACTCCAAAAGTTACTGGATTAATTTACTGTACAGTTTCAGTGAGTTTTGCCATTGAGCATTCCTTTTAAAAGTGTATGATTGAAATCACACGCTTCAGTCCATTTCTATTACATGTGCCCAAGCCAGAACATTTCAGGCAGGTTACACACAATGAGATAAGCCTGTAGTGGTTGGTTTTTATTGAGTATGCATGAAAACACACCTGGATCTGACATAAACAGTTGCAGAGTGACTAGAAAAAGAAGAAAGAATTGCACTTCCACATCTAGTCAAATTGTAATCTAAACAGTTGTCTGAAAATTGAAAAGTGGTACCTTCAATTTATATTGCTTACCCTGATGTGCTGCTTTTTGCATCCATCTAGAGGACTGAGTGGGACATTCCATCTTATTCCATAGCCTGTTGTCATTGATGCATAGTTCTAATCTCAGAATGGTTAAATTTAGTGGCCAAGCTTACAGCAAAGTAAACGCAGGTTATCATGTAAGTGACTGAACTAGATTTGGGCATGAACAGTCCAAATGTTTAGTTTAAAAAGAATTTTGCAGCAATTGCCTCAAGCAAGTCTCCTTCATTCTGGTTTTCATTTGCGTATATTATAGCACAGAGCTCTGTTCCAGTAATTTTGTTTTGACCTTGATTAACAGTGCTGAACTTTGGGCATAAACAAATGCCAAAGTCTTGGTAGATGCCGTTGTCTGTCTGACAGCCTGTAGATTTTGCAGTCATTAAATAATGCTGCTGACCATATGGCTGCCATTAGTTTTGTTTGATCCTCATTCATTTGGCACTGCTGTGGTTTGTGATCTGCAACAGCTTCTAATATATTGGTTCCATATATGATGACTAAATTTGTAATTCCTATGACAACTATGTTCAGCTGAGTGTCTTCATATTACTCATTGGTACCCTACACTGGTGGAGACTCTTCCAGTTCCTTTATTGTTGATGTCCAGTGGTTGTTTTTTTCTCACAGAGGGACTCACAATAGGAAAAGCTATCCACCAGCACATTTATCTGGAAATACCTTCTGAAGCCATTTGGTGTACCTGAGCACTGCAGTACTGTTTTGTTGTGAGACTGAGAAAGGATCTTTCACTTTATATTTGCAGCCATGGAGCTGGTAACTTTGGTTGCTGAAAAGGGAGAGGATCTGGTTTACCTTCCAGAAACACATTCTGTAGCAGTTGCATAATGTCTTCTCCCAGAGGGAGCTACCTTTCTCTTGTTCTAGCCTCTTTGAAGTGACTTTTCTTGTGAATAAATTGGATGAGATCCCCATGATATGCTCTGGAGACCGTCTATTCTTGTAGTTCACTCTTCTGCTGAGCTCACACTGTTCATATACTTAAATATGCTGAGCTTGGTAATTGCAGCTTTCACCCACTCTGTGATTTCTCAGTCACTGTGTTAAGTCTCCTAGGAGCACCATGTTCAGTGAACTGACTGACTTCCTTTGGTTTTGGAATAACATAACCTCTACTGCTTCTGGAGGGGGTAACAAAGTGCAAATGAAATGGCCATGCTGGAACAGCATTCCCAGTGTGGCTACCTATGCCAACCTTTTTGAATGCTGCTGAGGTCAGGTTTTGTCCTGATCTCCAGTCCCGTTCCGGCACCTTCTTTAAAAACTTGGTTAAAGGCTTAATCCCATCTGTGACGACTGGTACAGAATTCTGGGGAAGAATAAAACTCGCAAAAGATAACAGCTTATGTGAACTTGTAGAGCAAGGAGCTTCTTATTAATTTTCCTCATTCATCTTTCTATGGTGATTAGTCTATTCCTAAATATTTTTCTCTTTCATGTACCACCCAACCTGTTCATCAGTTCACTTAGAAGTATGCTCCCAAAGTTATGGCTTATATTTGTATAATTCACTCTTTCAGTGGTGTTTGAATCTGACTGTAGGTTAATGCATCATCTGTGCGGCAAATTACATGGATTTGATCAGCCGCTGATAAATTTTCCATGTTTGGTTGATATGAATATTGCATAAAGCTAGAGCACAGTGAAATCCTGGGGCAGTAGGTGCTTTTAAAATGGTATTGCTGCCCTGCAAATGTTGAGGGAAATTCTTCCCAGCCTTGCCCTCATAACAAAATCACGAAGACAGCATATGCTAAATCTGTTCTGCCAGACTCTGGCATTTTTTGCTATAACAGGTGTGGTTTATGGTGTAACAGAATTAATTGCTCAAACTCCAACCATTACCCAGTAAATCCTTCTGTCTGCTTTTATGATAGGCCAGATTGGAGCATCAGAAATGCCTCATCTTTGTGCAATTATTTGTTACTCCAGGAAGCTTTTTTCTGTGGTTTGGGGTTATTTTTACTGCTTTTGTGGTTGAGGGTCTGGACTCAAACACTTTGCTATGAATACTCCTGCAGTCTAATTTCTTTTGAGACTTTGACTGGGGAAAAGCCTCTACCCATCATCTCTAGTTAAACTTCTGGAGCTTTTAGGGCAGCACATTCATGTACCTCAGGAATAATTTCTGACTGCTAGTCTGTCAGCCCTTCCGAACTCTGCAAACATGGATTTTCCAAATCCAGTATCATTTGATGTTCTTGTAATAATGGCATGACAGGGATTTCTTTCTGTCTGTCTCCTGGGAGCATTAAGGTGCAGTCAAAATGTTCCAATACCTTTCCAGGAGCAGTTGAATCAATTTATTTTTAATCTACTGGTGTGCTGAGGGTGAGATTCAGGGTTAATTATTAACACCAGAGCATCAGAGCATCTATTCTGGGTTCTTTAAATGCAGGGATGATGGTAATGAGTAATCTGGGTTCTGTATTTTGTAATATTCCTGCCAAACTGTAGGCTTTCTTCAGCATCTTTCCAAGCTGGATTTTTGGTTCAGCTAGTTAGATTAGGTCCAGCAAGCTGAAATATTTTTGTCACTTCCTTATCTGTTGGGTACACATATTGATGATGGACCTTAGTCTTATTTGTGTTTACCTCTATCTCTTGCTAAGAAAATTTTTCTTTCTAACACACTGTCTTGTTTGTTTAGCTTCTGCTAACCACTCAGACTTTTGAATGCAATTTTCTTCATGTGCTTGCACTAAACCATCAGAAATACATTATTTTTCCCTGTGAAACACCTGGCTTAGCAGATGTGGAGAGGTATGTTGAGGGGCCGAATATGGATAGATGAATATTTGGCTTCCCTGAATGCATCTACCAGAAAACCAGGTGATGCATCAAACATAGAAACATGCTTGACATTAGGCACCTTTTCCAGAATTTTTACTCTTAAAGGTATTGGAAATGTTTGCCTTTTATATCTTTATTTAGTTGTTTTGACTCTGCATTTAACCAAAAGTAGTTCCTTTTTTAAAAGACTGATGTCACTAAAGATTATGTGTGCAACTTTGGTTGTCCTCCTCACTATTGCTTTGGTCATTTGGCTTCTGCCTTAGCACGAGGAAGAGTCGTGAATCCTGGGGCTTTTAGCTTCTAAGGCTGTGTTCTGTAGTTTAAGAGCTTCTGTGGGCAGTACTCTGCTTCCTCCTCTGCTGGTTTTTACTCTCTCCATCCAGCTTGTACAAACCTTCATGAAACCAAAGGTTTGAAGTCTTAATGGATGCCTTCTCCTTGACATTACTATTAAAATACTGAGGGGTTCGGTTTTGAGCATTCATTTACTCTCAGTCCTCTCACTGGGCATTGCTTTATCACTTTCACATATTCTATGTATGTTTTTGATATATCAGTTTTATGAAAGTTTTATGAGAGTTTTATATGCTTAACATTTTTGCTCACTGCTGATTATAGTATCACTCTTTCCAACCAGAATGTAGCTTAAAATCCACTAGTGTTCCACTTGTTTTCCTGGCTAGTGGTGTATTCAGTTGTCACAACTGTTACCATCCTTCCCAATAAAAGTTTCTCCAAAGTAGTGGTGTTTTTTTTGTCCTTCTTGTTCATGTGTCTGACAAATATCAGCTCTTGCAAAGTGGTGTTGTCTTGGTTTGCACTGTTTACTACAGCTTGTGCAGTTCTGTGTGCTTGCTTTTCTGGATTGCAACTAAGTTTGTCATGTTTTCTGTTGTATCTATATTTTGTGTACTTGAGTATGATTATGATGATTGGAGCCTGGCCTGTCTTCCAAGAGGTTCATGCTTGGCAGAGGACTTTGCAGGTCACTCTCAGTACTGGGGCTTTTGTATGTTTATGTAGCTCCAGCACACCCAAAGCAATTTTGATGGCAATGATTTTATCTTGGTCTTCCCCTAAATACTGCCTGAGCATTGTGTCCCAGATTTCAAGTCTTTTATCCGTGACTATTTTAGTTCACTCCAGTACTGCAAGATTGTCTCTAAATCACTCAAGAGTACTGCTCTGTACTTTTATCTTCTTTTTGTACTCTGTTTAAGAATCTCTCGTATCTTTAATATTCACATGGGTCACAACATTCCTTGAACTATTTTGGTGCAGTTCCGTAATTAATCTTTTCTGTCAGAGGTAACGGAAAATGATTAAACACATCAAGTGTCTCAGAAGCACTTGTCAGAAATAAAGCTATTTTTATCTTGTCTCCCATTGCTTCTCAAAGTCAAATGCTGTGTAATTCTTCTCCAGATGACCTTTATATTTTCAGAGACTGTTTGCTTCTCAGGAGACTTGAAACTGCTTTCCCAGCCCACTTGTCTCCTGGTGCTTTAGTTTATTTGGACAGGATGTTGACTCCAGTGGTTGTGCCAGGCTTGTCTGTGTGGTGAGTGGAGTAAAAGAGGCACTTTTTCATCTCACTGTCTCATTTGGGCATTAAAAACGGCTTGAGTGAATTGTGGCCCAAAGGTGTCCCTGCCTGCACTGCATGTGAAGTGCTTCAGATGCAGGTGAAGGCAGAAATGGGGTGAGATGAGTCCCTGGTGGAGGTGTGTCCTGTGTTTGCACAGCCTCTGACGGTGCTGGTGGGGTTTGCAGAGTGCGCTGTGCAGCCCAGCTGCCTTCTCTCCGGCTCCCACACCACAGGGTGCTGGCTCAGTGGGTGGCCTTTCAAAGCAAGGTGAAACTGAGGGAGGTTTAACTCAGGGCTTGTGCCATGACATCTCGGCTTTCTGTACTTCAAAGGAGAGGTTTCCTGCAGCAGCCACCTGGCACAGTGAGATCAAGGGGTTTTTGTTTCCTTCCATCACCTTGATGGCCACTGTGTCTCCTGCATATCTATCTCTGATAATGTTCATTATGGCTGTGCATACAGTGTGTGAAAATAAAAACCTTCCAAGACTTTCATCTGCTCCAAAATTCAATAGCAAAGTGTAAAAATAACTCTTACACGCTTCCTTATCTTTCAGGTATGTTTTTTTTCCCTTTCTGCTAATGTTTTTGGAGTACCTGCAATGCATCCTGATGCCTGTGGCTTAGCTCCATGCTTTCAGGCTGCCTTCTCCCTTTTGTTCTTATGCTAGCAAATCTCTATTTTGCTTATCATGAGGAAAAATGGTGTTCTATCTAGTCACTGTGCCTTCAGACAAATACTTAATGCTTTTTTGGGGTACTTTTTCTGTAGAGGTGAGTATCACATTAAACAGAGGCACTTATTCTGGAGTTAATGCACTGGTCTACAACTTGAGGTGTCTGGTTTAATTTTTCTTTTCCTGTGCATGTTGTAGTATCTCTGTTCCCAGTACTTAAAATGGGAAGGATATTGCTTTGTGCCTAATGTGTGGCTGCCATAAATTCATTTGTGTTCATGAGGCATCAGAATGTTCCAATGACCAGCACAGTGTGAAAAACAGTGACTGATGTGTATTGAGAAAGGAACTTAAACCAAGAGTGTAGTTCAGATGTGTGATCAATATTTAGAGCTGTAATTCTAGCAAATTTTATATTGTGTGGCTGTAGACTGAAAAATATTCACTTGGTGTTCTGGGTACCATTTATAAGCCTAATTCTATTGCAAGGTTGTTGAGATTTGTCAAAAATACTAAATTAATTGAACTGATCATCTGTGGTAATGTTGGCTAACAGACTGTAAAAGTAAAATTAGAACCCTACATATTTGGGAAGGAATAATTGGGGAAAAACAAAGTTATTAGATAACTAATATCTAGAAAAGTCCTGTGCTTTATATATGAAGGCGTTATTTTACAAGTTTTGAAATACGGGAAAAACCTTAAGCAATATCTACAAACCTGTATCTGTTACTCAGTATTAAGAATATAACTTGATTGTGAAAGAGAATGTTTGCCCAAAGACTGTGTCGGTAAAACTGACTTAGGATCTCAGGGTGAAACTTACATGAAATGTGTCATCCTTTTGTTGCAGCTTATGATTGAAATACTTATTTTTGATGATATGGGTGAAATAACACATTTTCCCCTTCCTGGTACAAGGCACATTGTGACTAATACATAGTAGGTTTTTCCATGTCATTCAAATATTTATTTCCATTTCAGAAGGGCTTTTGATGTAGAACTGAATAATGATGTTTTTGTTGGAAGTACATCAGCCCAGTTTCTACTAATCAAAACCCCTTTGTACGCTTTTTCCAATTAACTCTTCTCTTTGTATTGCTAAATCATGGATTCATTTGTCTTGGAAAAAATCATCCTCTTTGGGCAGCCTGTGGACCCTTCCCATGCTATTCAGATCTCCTGCATGGAAATGACAGATGTGACCTGAGTCTTTATTATTCTAGAGTGGCAACTAGTTGCCTGTGTTAAGGTAGCTGGTGAAGCTAGAGATCTCCACTGGCTGTAGTGGGAGCTTGGGCTCACATGTGGACAGTGAAATATAAGGTGGCCCACCCTAGAAGTAGGATTCATTTGCCTGAAGATAGCCATAGGTGCAAACTATCATTTGACGTGTTCTGTAGTATCCCAGGTGTCTCTGTGGAGCTAAGAGATGGGATTTAGGGTTTATTGGGACACTCACAGCTTTATAAAACTGGCTGGAATTTGGGCTGGAAGTCCAGTTTGCTCTGAAGTCTCTAAAACTGTATTAACCGCCTAATTTTAGGAAAACGAATTCTGTTGTGAATTTCCATCTAGGCTCTCTGCTTTTTTGTTCGCTTCTTCCAGCTTTATTTCTATGCAGTTTTGACCCCTTCATTAATCTACATCCATAGAGCCTGGGGACTTTAATGCACTGTTTTGTACATTTAGCATTTTTAAAATGGCAAAAATAAAATTCCACTTCATTCACACTCCAGAGGGCAGACATTTAAGTGGGCTTCATCTTGCCGGCTTTCATCTGCCTATAGAATATGTCGTGTCTTAACTGAGTAACAGGTTTTGTCTGTCATCAGTGGAGAGAGATGGACTCGCAAAGAGTGACTCACACTTCATACCTTAGACAGCAGTCTTCTCATTTTCTGTAGAGGCAGACCAGGTGACTTACTTAGAATGTAAGCTACACTTCATCTTTTTTCATTGCAGTGAGAGTAAACAGCACCTCCTTATGCATGTAGAGGGATAATCTGTAGAATTCTATTCCTCCTTTCTTCATGGTCGATCCAAAGCTACTAAAATGGTGGAAGATCCCTCTCCACTGATAGGAAACAGGGAGGGCCAAGAGTTCTGGGGGTTCACAGTCCTCAAGGTGTTCTGTAGGTGGGCAGCATACTTGCAAATGAAGATGCCAGAGATGAAATTATGTGTTTGAGGGTGTGCATGGTGGTGGTATCTTAACATTTGGGACAGTAAACTGGAAATGAGTCACATCCAATAGAGGAAAAAATGTATGACCCTTTTATAAGGGAAGATTTAGGTGTGCAGATTTGAGTTGCAAGTGGTGACAAATTCGTTCCCAATGACATTTTAAAAATCATATTGTAAGTGTTGGGTGTTGGTCCTGAAGCGTAATGTCTGTTGTTCTTTCCTGAGCGTAACAGAGCTTCGGTGTGCAGTAAAATGAAGTCTGTACTTAGGTCAGCTCTCATTTTGGCATGAGATTTTGAAGTCGTTACTATAGTTTCTCACGAGCATCAAAACCCATTGTATTAGTATGGACAGATGGTCAGGCTGCATCATGTTTATTGGAGCTGTTGATGTATTATAAATGAGACCATCTACACTGAAGTCTGCAACTGAGAGCTTGATTCAGATACATGCACATAGGTGTGGACTGTGATTCCGTTTCTGAGATTGTTCTCTTTGGGTTTTAGTGACCACTCTGAAAGGATGTGGGTCTAGTCTCCTGTAGGGCCTGTGTCAGATCTGTTTTATATACCCCACAATGACTCAAAGGCAGCAGGTTTCTGTATGGGGGCTGCTGAACTGAGCCTTGATTATTGTTCTTGCCTTTAGTTGTCCTTTCCCTGCAATGGTTTTTCTCCCAGCAGAGATAGTTAAAATTCTGCTAGAGCAGTAAAATGGTAGAATTTGCTATTTTCCTGAGTAATTAATAATGTTGATGTCAAAAATGATATTCCTAGTAATGCTGACAACTGGAAGTGATTGTACTTAAAAGATTAAATGGTAAGAGTGTATGAAAACGAAACGCTGAACAGCAGCTATCAATAAATTTATGATAAAATTTTCCAACATGCCAACTGCATGGAGTGGAATTATAAGGCTTTCTATATGATTTATATTTCAGGAAGGGCTAAAAATGCATGTGACATTTTCATATATGTTCATTGTATTAGTGACTCTGTATGGCGAGAGTGGAGGCTCATGTCATCACAGCACATATGAACAAATACTAAGTGATGAATCTCAAAATGCAGATATAAACTGTTAGTAGAGTTACTAGGTAGGTTTTTATCCTAATGAGTGGATCTCAGAATTACAGAATCACCTGATGGGTCAGGCTGGAAAGGACCACAGTGGTTCATCTGGTCCAACCTCCCCGCTCAAGCAGAGTCATGCCGGATCACATTGCGCAGAACTCCACAACCCCTCTGGGCAGCCTGTTCCAGTGCTTGGTGATTTGTACAGTAAAAAAGTTCTTCCTTACATTCAGGTGGAACTTCCTGTGTATCACTTTCTGTCCATTACCTCTTGTCCTATTGCTCAGCACTGCTGAGCAAAGCCTGGATCCATCCTCTGACACCTCCCTCTGGGTACTTACAGACACTGATGAGGTCCCATCTCAAGTTGCCTCTTCTCACAGCCGAACAGGCCCAGCTCCCTCAGCCTATCCTCGTAAGAGATGCTCCAGTCCCCCAGTCATCCTTGTTCTTCTCCATTGGACCTGCTCCAGGAGCTCCATGTCTCTCTTGTCCTGAGGAGCCCAGAACTGGACACAGCACTCCAGACACAGCCTCGCAGGGCTGAGTAAAGGGGCAGGATCACCTCCCCTGACCTGCTGGCACTGCTCCTCCATCCTAATCCACCTCAGGACACCAACGACCTTCTTGGCCACAAGGGCACTGCTGGCTCAGGGACAGCTTGTTGTCCACCAGGACCCCCAGGTCCTTCTCCACAGAGCTGCTTTCCAGGAGATTGGCCCCCAGCTTGTCCTGGGACATGGGGTTATTTAGTGCAGGACCCTGTATTTGCCTTTCTGAAACTTCAGACAGTTCTCTGCACGACTCTCCAATCTCTTGAGGTCTTTCTGGAGACTTGCACAGAGCTCTTTTGTATTGCCCACCCTCCCACCTTAATGTTGTCAAATCTCATATTTTTACCTTTTTATCAATGACCTAGAAAAAAACCATGACAATTTCTACTAATATGTCGATTACAAAAGATGGGATATTGATTCACAGAGCAGTTGAAATTCTTTGATAAGCTAGATACAAAGAAAAGATATGTTTTAGATGGTGGAGGGCTCTGGAGATGTGGTAATTTAGATGTGCATATGCTCACAGTGTAATTCTATGGCCACATAAGCAGAAATAGTGTGGTCAATGGTCTCTGGTTTTACTGCTGGCAAGACTGCCACTGGCATATTATGTCCAAATCTGCCTCTGTAGTTAAAGACAGATGATGACAAATTGGAAGGGAATCAGAGGAGAGCAGTGAGAGTGGTTAAAGAGCTTGAAGGTAATGCCTGAGGATAATGCAAGGCTTCAGGAACTTAATCTATTTAGCTTTCAAAGGGAACATCAAGAGACTGTTATAACTGACTCTGTAAGATCTCAGGAAAGAAGTTTGGTACAAAATAGGTTCTTACAGTAAAAGATAAAATTATACCAAGAAAAGTGCTCAAAGTCTGATGCTAGGTGTAAATAGTAAATTTTAATAGATTAAATTGTATTATTGGAATAATTTTTCAGGACCTGTGGCAAGTTATTTTTCATCAGACTTTCTAAAGTCCAGATTGGTAGTTCTGTATTCCTGTATTGTGTGTTCTGATTCAAACAGTATTAAGTTCAAAGGCATTTCTTTGTTTTGTGTTGTTTCAGAGATTTGGGCAGAATCTTAAGATTCTTATTTATATACCTGTGAATATGCAGAAAAAGTGATATTCCTGTAATGAGAATGTTTTTGAAATGTTTGGTTAAATGCATTTTCATTTTTGTAAATACTGGCAGTATGTCTGGACTCAATAATAGAAGTTAATAAAGCCAGAGGTGTGTTCAGTGCCTGGAACAATATCTCATGGAAAACTGAGATGCTCTTTTTCCCAACCAACTAGCCATTTCTTGTTGATACATGGTATTAATGTGGTATTAAAAGTTCTTTTACTTATTGTAAACTATTGATGAATGAATAAGACTGAGCCCCAGTACTTGAGAATAATTGTGTTACTTAAAATGGATTTTTGGGTCCATTAATTACAGTCTTTCTTTTCAACAGGCCCATGCTAAGGTCTGGCATCTCTACAATGACCATTTCCATCCAGCTCAAAGAGGAAAAGTGTCCATTGCCCTTAGCTCCCACTGGATAAAACCCCAGCATATGACTGAAAAGAACATAAAAGAATGCCAAAAATCCCTTGATTTTGTGCTTGGCTGGTTTGCTAAGCCCATTTTTATTGATGGTGACTATCCAGAGAGCATGAGGAGCAACCTCTCATCTCTGTTGCCTGAATTCAGTGAGGCTGAGAAGAAGTATATCAAGGGAACAGCAGACTTTTTTGCTCTTTCTTTTGGAGCTACCCTGAGTTTTCAGCTTTTGGACTCCCACATGAAATTCCAGCAGTTGGAATCGATAAGCCTGAGGCAGCTCCTTTACTGGATAAACAGTGAATATAACAACCCCCAAATATTCATTGTGGAGAACAGTTGGTTCGTTTCTGGTACCACAAAGAGAGATGATGCCAAATATATTTACTATCTCAAAAAGTTTATTATGGAAACTTTAAAAGGTAGGACTTACTTTGTATTAATACATGCCTGAAAAAATCATAATGCAATATAGCCTACAGAGGTGTGTTGAAGGACCAGGCTGATTTTAGCACTCATCTTGGCACTTGTAAAATGAGACTTCAAATCCCTTTCCTGGGTTTGTTCTTTCCTTGAAGAACTCTGGTATCTGCAGATAGCATTTGGTGAGCTTGATGCTGCTGTCCTTGAAGTCACTAGGAAAATTTCTACTGTCTTTTGTGGGAGGAAGTGCAAGACATGTAAACGATATTCTCAGTGGCCTTAGGAGAATTCACTGTGTTATATATTAATAGTTGCTTTCCTTATCTGAATGCATATGTACAAAACTTAAGAATATATATATGGGAAGGTAAATACTATGGAATAGGAATTCCTCTGAAAAAACCCATAAAGCTGAACTAGTACATTTTAAAAGTAAAAACCAGAACCTTTTCATTCTGCATCTTGCCCTTGCACAAATCTTACATTTGTACATCTGTGGGCATCAATCACAGTAACTTGAATTTACATCAGTTAAAGGAGGATTGAATAGTTGAGGTTATATAATCAAAATAATTTAATTTGTTAACCTATTATCTTTTCCAAACAGTAAGAAAAATACACCACCTTAGATGAGACTTATTTGTTTATTTTTTCTGGTTCCTTGTGGCAAAACATTTTTTCAATCCTAATAGTTGCCAATAAGTTGTTTGGGTTCCTATTTCCACTTTCATTGTCTTTTAATTTCTAAATTTACAATTTATTAAGTGATTTACTTGTCTACAGTCTACTGTTCTTGGTTTAAAGAGCATTATTGTAGCTATTCTTTCAGATAAGATAGACATTGTGTTACGTTGCCCTTTTCATATGGTGAATGAGAAAAAATGGCCTTCATTTTATTCTAAGCAGTAATGAAGATGCAGAGGACTCCCAAATTGGTTTCATCTGCTGTTCCAGAAACCTAATTATTGAAAATAAATTGAAAGGTGAATAAATACCTGAGCCAGTGTATCCAAAATAAAAGGATGGAAGCAAAACAGTAACTAACTGTTTCAAGTACAGTATCACTGGTTTGCATAAAGTCAGATGAAGAACTCATCTTCATGAAGGGCTCATAGTCCAGTTACCCCTATTTCTGCTTAGATTTTAATTGCTGGAAATACATGCATGCATCTGTCTTTTAATGAAAGCTGGCTGGAAGCAATCTCAATTTACAAAGTGTCTTTCCTTTTATTGTATCACTCAATAAATAATAATAATAGCAACAACAGTATGACAGACTTGTCATAAGATACTAGCGCTTGCCTAAACCTTTTCTAGAAAAAGAAAAAGAACAAAGAAAACAGAGACAGGCTGCAGAAGGGACTTTGGTATCATTAAAATGAAAAGTATTGCACCGAAAACTTCTGCTGTTAGAATCTGCAAAATCCAGTGTAAATACCAAAGTTCTCTATGCAATACCTTGGGGAATTTAGTTGAGAAAGATCCAAAAGAGGCATCATCCTGGCTGGGAGAAGACTTGTTGGACAGCGTTAAAAACCAAACACAAAGGCACAAGCTTTCTCTCTTAGAGATGTAGATATGTCTATCCAGTGCAATAAAGCGCTGTAATATGAAGATTTTTCAGTTATTTACCATGAAATTCACTCCAGTGTTGAAGGGACAGTAAAATGACGCTGGAGCTGTAGCACTGAGAAGCAAGGATAATTAATTTAGACATGGGGCCACATAACTGGAATTTTGCTACTTGCTAGATCTGACCGGTATCTGTGCCTGGTTGTGTGTATGCACTGGGTCAGACAGAACTGCTTATTTTTACATCTGTATTAACAAGTAAGTGCAGTCCAGTTGAAGCAAGCCTGTAGAATTAAAAAGAATTGGTGTTGAGGACCAGCTGTCCGCACTGTATGCATTCCTGAAGCCCATTTCTGGATTAATTTCACCCCAAAGGAACCTAGGCTGTGCATTCTGAGTCCACTTTGTGATGTGAACTGAAGCGTGATGAGGGAGATTTGCTCAAAAGTGTGCTCCTGATTTCACTGGAAGTGCTGATCTAGACGTCCATTCTGACACTGCATGGTGTAGACAGGCTCTGTAGACTTT
The DNA here is from genome assembly GCA_013400955.1 of Drymodes brunneopygia. NCBI lineage: Eukaryota > Metazoa > Chordata > Aves > Passeriformes > Petroicidae > Drymodes > Drymodes brunneopygia. The sequence goes on along the minus strand of VZTZ01020187.1, from coordinate 66,647 downwards.
TTAAATTTTATTTTTAAATTTTCCTTTGGAAAAGGATATCTGTTTGGGATTCACAGCCCTGTTTTCTATTTCTGATATTTATTTTTTTTTCGTTTTTTTTTTTTTTTTTCCCAGCCACCGTTTAGGATTGATTAGAGTTAATAGAGCTGTAATATAAAGTTGTTAAATATTAATTAGAGCTGTTAATTGTTTGGAGATGTCTTCTCCCATGTGTGGGTATTTCACCACTTACTCTGGGATCATATTCACTTCTCTTCTCTGTCTCTGGTGCAACAAACAAATGGATTGTGCCTTGTAAAGCACAGCATGTTGCCTGGGAGGGCATCCAAACTCTTCTGGGTCATGTTGACTAGTGGAGGTCAGGTCACTGTCTGGGGAGTTACCAGGTCTGAATTCAGAGTCTTAAGCAGGAAAGGAACAGCCAGGCAGATGACAGGTAGGACCAAGCTATTCTCAGATATGTCCAGAGGTAAAATGTAGATCTTGGGCACCTTCCAGATAGAAGCATGGGCTGAGGGCTTCACACACCTCCCCCTTCAGGCACTGGGGTTAGAGAGCAGCTAAACAGAGGGTTTTAAAGATCTATATTTGATACCTATGAGTCTGCCATGTTTCCTTGCATGACTTTTATATTATTGAGCCAAAGAGAGCATGAGCTGAACTGCTATTTAATTTTTAACCCAGTTCTGGCAGAGTTCTGGTCTGTATAGTATCACACTTTTAGGTGTGCTGTGGGGGATTGCTCAGGTCAGGAGTCACTTGCAGTGGTAGTATGGAGAAGGCCACTCATTTTCAGAAGCAAGGACAGTCTAGGTTTCAGTCAGCCCTGTTTGGTCATCAACAGACATTGATAAAAAAAGAGAGACATACACAGAAAGAAAGGGGAAAAAAAAAGGTACATTAATTTTCATTGTTGTTTCCCAGTAATATGCAATCTGTGTAGGATACTGTGTTTAAGACTTCCAGACTTCTTGGAGCTTCCAAACATTTTTTTGAGTTGCTTCTTTCCTAGGTGACACTTAAAAGTTAATACATTTTTTTAAAAAGGATTTCAGGAGGACTTTTACAAGGTGCTTGGGAAGTGTGGGAGTGCTGTGTGATGACTTACAGAAGGGTGAGATGCTGTTCAAGAAGTTCTCACTGGGATTGGTTCACACAGTGGACCTGTACTGGCTTTTACTCTGCTGGTATGGCAGATGTCATCATGGGTGCATGCAGAGGTTAGAAAAATACTGACATTTGCTAAACACAAAAGAGTGGTGCCTTTAGGAAGAGAAATATTCCATTTCCTTAGACATTTTCTCATGACCTCTGACAAAGACTGGGCCAAACTTGTTGCTTATTTAACCGCATTGTTCCTTTAATTGATTCAAACATGGTTACAATCAAGAATCCATGTGGTCCCTCATAACTGATTGTAATGAGGTGCATTAGTAAAGCCTGGAAATCAAGATATTGTTTTTCTGCCTGCCTGAAATAACGCTTTCAGTGTTACTAGGCTGGTAAATATTATGTTCAGTCAGTATCCAGTTTGGGCTGACAGAAAATGGTGAGTAATAAAGATAAACTTTGCTGGCTACAGAGCCAAACACCAGTTCAAAAGAATGTTTAAGAATGTGCTTAAATGCATTGCTGAATTAGGGTGGGTCTAATTATGTAGTTAGAATAAGCACACTCCTTTGTGCTTTCCTGGAGCTGAGCCTTGCCCAGGAACATTTTGCTGAATCTCAGTGTTTAATACAACTAAAAGTGAGTATCATTTGGAATCTTACAATAATGCTGGTAAAACTAACAAATGCCAGTAGATCCTGACATTAACCTTCAAAATGTGTGGTGATTTTTAGAAGTCAAACACTTGACCTTGAACATGCACGTATGTTTAGAAACCCTTAAATATTTGAGCTGGAAAATGCTGTGCCATAAAAGATGTAAAGAGACAGAATTACAAAATAAACAGAGTCTTTCTACATTATCACTTCTGCTTGGAATCTGTGGTAATAAAAATTCATGTGCACACCAGACGTGCTGTCATGTTTTTCTCAATGTGTATTTGGAGTGGAGGGGGAGGAGATGAAAAGGAGTGTAACTTTTGTTTGCATACAGGGTAGTGCTGCAGTAGCAGCCACCCTGGAGTGAGCTGCAGTGTGAGCAGAGCAGGAGGGCAGTGCAGGGCAGTCACCATCTCTGTTGCTGCAGCTGGCTTAGGCTCTGCTCCGAGGCTGAGGTTTGGCACGCCTGATGAGCACCACTGCTCAGACCACTGCTGCATGGCTCCTCTTTGTAAATCTTTAAGGCCAAGCCAGGTACCTCTGCTGCCTTCTACCATAACCTGGCAGCTCCCTGAGTGCAGCTGAAATATGTTCCCTGAACAGGCTTTGAGGAAGGCCCTGAGATACTTATCTGACCTGTGGCATTGTTCTTACACGCTAATGCTGCAAGCATTGCTGATACAGTGTAATCTACAGAGGAAAAATGAGCACAGTGATAAGTTTGGGTTTGTTCTTTCCTCAGCTATCCGGTATGATGGAGTTAACGTGTTCGGCTACACAGTCTGGTCCCTCCTGGATGGCTTTGAGTGGCATAGGGGATACAGCATTCGACGTGGACTCTTTTATGTTGATTTTCAAAGCCATGACAAGAAGTTGGTGCCCAAATCTTCTGTCTTGTTCTATCAAAAGCTGATAGAAAAAAATGGCTTCCCACCTTTGCCTGAAAACCAGCCCATAGAAGGTATTTTTCCCTGCAGCTTTGCTTGGGGAATTGTTGACAACTACATTCAGGTGAGTCTGATAATAAAGCTGACAGGTTGTCCAGCCAGATCAGTGCACAAGTTCCCGGTGATGTATTTGCTGAATAGAGTGTCTTTGCCACAGTCTGTGTGTATTACCACAGTGCTGCAAGGAGATGGTACAAGGGTTTTGTGCCAAACACTGTCTTTCATTCTTCACCAGACTTTATGTATTGACCAAAGAGAACCAGTCAGATAGAGATACTATAAATAGTGTTTTAGAAAAATGTATGAAAATGGAAAGGAGTCTGATGCTCATCTTCCCTCAACTTATGTGATCAGTTATGGGAAGTCAGTTCTTCTCAAAGGGAAGTCAATTAAATATGCTAAACTGTAAAATATATGTTTTAGAAAACTTCCTGAAAACTCTTAGAACTCCAGTGGCATGTTTCTACATCTTCTGCATATACAGCCTGGTACTGTTATTAGAGGGATTTTATATGAAAGGAAGTGAACGGTATTAGATTTAGATGAAATTTTTGTATTCCTTCTATTTCATTTTATGTCATACTGTGTCTGATGAGGGCCTGCAGTGCCCCTGGATAGAACCTAGCTAGGTTATGGATCTAGTTCATGACTCTCAGTCTTTATTTCAACTGATTTGATACTTTGGGAGAATTTTTCAAATTATAAGCCTTTATAACACGAGTAAAGATTGTACCTTACTTATGAATGCTTTAACTGTTGGGCTCTGTAATTCTCAGATGCTATTTTGGGTTGCAGAAACCACAGTAAAGAGGTGTAAATTCAAAGCCAAGGCTTCATCCAAGAACAGAATTTTTAATTTATATTTTCCACAAAAGCAAAATCTTTCTTAAGGCCAGAATGTGAGGAGCTTGTTTATTTTTTCTCACTCCAAAAGTAAGATTTGCTTTGTTCTCTTGAAAAATACTGCAGCCTCCTTAACTCGTGTACTGATTTCCAAGAAAATTCAAGTCATCTTCCTAGCTCTCAGATAGATTAAGATTTGGAAATGGAATTGTGGCTTTTGGAATCGATAACAACTATAAAGTTGCAGAGTCAGTCAGCCTACAACAGCTAAAAAATCCCTCTCATCCCCAAAACCTTCAAAGCTCAATATTTTCATTTCAAAAGGCCGTTCAAACATTTTGTGCTGTAAGGCTTAGGTAGTTTGATTTGTAGATGCATCACAGTGGAAAAACTGTTTTGACAGAATTCCCACAGTATTAGTGGCAATGCATGCTTTAGTAATCTACAAGGGACAATTCTCCAGAAAAGCAATTTCCCTCAGACATGGTGTTTTTTATTACCTTCTTCTATAAGCACAGTACTGACCTCTCCGGAGAAAATAGCAACTGATTTTCAGCAGCTTCTTTCATGCAGTCTGCAGAGCCTCAGCTACAAGTTGAACACTGGTTGTAGGCTGACACCTGCTTTTCAAACTGAGGGCAGGACACGGAATCTGAACTCAGGGGGAAACAGCACACCAAAGATTAAAAAGAAAGAGAAAAGGACAAATAAAGACCATGGTACCACTATCCTGTGGTTTGGATCTAGAAAGAGTTACACAGAGTATGAATGAGGAAATTTCACACTGTGCATTATTTTAAGTAGTTCAATTTTTCATTTTCTAGTCCTTATTGTGCTGGTGATGTTCATTTAAAAGTGAAAGTATAATCTTGAGCAGCCCTGAGAAGCTCATATTGTACTGTGTTACTGTGTGTCATAGGGGCAGTTCTGACATCTGAAACCGTAAAGCCTTCTGGGAAATGCATTTTTTGCCGGAGTGACATATAGTGGGTTTACTCAGAGGCCCAAAAAATTGATTCAGACATCAACAGCCTGCTGAAATAACTTGGAAATGACTTCAATATTAATTAAATAAAAAGGATGTCTTAAGCAACTTGCTTTGCTTGTCAACTGAATTTTTGCTAAAAATCAAGTGCAGAGCATTACTCATCTTTCATCACAGTCAGGAATAAGAACAGAACACAGAAATGGTGTTGTATTCATTATTTCTTTTCCTGCATTCAGGGAGTGGTCTTGAAACTGAATGTACTGGGTAATTTACAACAGTCTCTCTGTAGACCCTCCTTAATCTTGAAAGAAAAACATTTTAAAAATTACTTCAGTCTTCACTGAAGATCTCCTTCTTTTGAGGTCTGTTGCAGGCTTAGTGCCTTATCCCTGAGCAATCCCTTGTTTCTTTTGGAAACTGGAACAGCTTAGAGAAGACATAAACATGATGGCCATTAGCATAAGCTTGTTTGGAAAGTAGGGTGAAAATGATATATAGTTTTGGTACTTTTCTGACATCACTTGTTAATGGAGAAGTCATTCATTCATATGAGCCCGAGATGGTGGTATCAGAGATGCTGAATGCAGTGTTTTGACTTAGGATATTTTTTCACTAGGCTGTGCCTGATGGTTATGATGTTCCCACCTATCTAGAGCAAACAGCTTGAATCTGGTGTGTTTCTTGTTCTTCCTAGGTAGACACAACACCCACCCAGTTTCTTGACTCCAGTGTTTACATGTGGGATGTTCACCAGACGAAGAAGCTCATCAAAGTGGATGGAGTTTATGCCTCGAAGCGCAAGCGTCATTGTGTTGACTTTGCTGCTATCAGGCTCCAGGTCTCTCTTCTGCAAGAAATGCATGTCACACACTTCCATTTTTCACTGAAATGGTCTTTAATCCTTCCTTTAGGTAACCTTTCTCTAATCAACCACACACTTGTACATTATTATCAATGTTTTGCTAGTGAACTTCTCAGAGTTAACGTAACTCCTGTTGTTGCTTTATGGCAACCTATGGTTGAGAATCAAGAGCTTCCAGTTTCCCTTGCCAAATATGGAGCTTGGGAAAACACAGAAACTGTTCAGGCTTTTGTTGAGTATGCCAGATTCTGCTTTACAAGTCTTGGGGATCATGTGAAATTTTGGATTACCATGAATGAACCGTCTGTGAAAAACTTGACGTACACAGCAGGGCACAACTTGTTGAAAGCCCACGCGAAAGTGTGGCATCTTTATGACAAAGAATTCAGGAGATCTCAGAAGGGCAAAATATCTATAGCTTTGCAAGCCGACTGGGTAGAACCAGCTTGTCCCTTTTCCAGGAATGACCAAGAAGTTGCTGACAGAATTTTAGAGTTCGACATTGGCTGGCTTGCAGAGCCCATCTTTGGGAATGGAGACTACCCAGAGGTGATGAGAGCATGGCTTCACCGAATAAGTGGTGTTGATCTGTATAATTTCCACTTGCCTTACTTCTCAGAAGATGAAAAGAAGTTATTACAGGGCTCATTTGATTTTTTTGCCTTGAGTCACTACACTACTACCCTTGTGGGCTCAGAGAAAGAAGATGCAGTAAAATACGACCACTACCTTGAAGTTCAAATGATCAATGACATCACATGGCTTCACTCTCCCAGCAGAGCTGCAGTAGTGCCCTGGGGACTGCGTAAATTGCTCAAGTGGGTGAAATCAAAGTATGGCGATGTCCCAATTTATGTTATGGCTAATGGGATTGATGATGACCAGAATATGGTGCACGATAAGCTAAGAGTATATTACATACAGAGTTACATCAACGAGGCTTTAAAAGGTAAGGAAACACAGAGGGTTTATATGTCATAAATTCCACTGTTAGTATACACTGTGTGATAAAGTATGTTTGGCTTTAAAAGACATGTCCTCTGTAGAATACTCCATAAATGAGATGTTACTACAGTGTAACAGGTAATTTTTCCCTTGATTTATGATTGATTGGTGTTACTAAACATCAGGAAGACTGACCTTGCTGATATTCTGCATAAGATAGGAGAAGAGCTTTTTATGAATTCAGTAAATTTAAATAGAAGTTATGTGAGTAGCTCCACATGTATTTAGTCAGATTTTCATCTTATTGCACCTCTACTGTTGGTTTGCTTGTTGCTTCTCTCCACTGATATGCCTCAGGGCTGGGTATGAGTTCTGTTCCTCAGCTGTCTCTGTATCTTATCCAGCAGTGATCTTATCCAACAGTGTTCTTATCCAACAGTGATCTTCATAATAATTCAGCTGTCTACCTCATTATGCCATTCCTGGACTGTTTCCTGCTATTCAGAACACAAACCAGTCTTTTTCTTTGTCTCAAAGATTCATAAATTAAAAGGCAAAAAGGACGCATTTTGAGTCATCCTGTCATACAATACATGCTGTTTTTTCAGAAAAGCACAAGACCCAAATGAGATAATTTTTACTGATGAAGAATCTTTGGCACCTCACAATGTATGTATAGATATATATATAAATCTCACTTCTGCTATTAATTGCTCTAGCTTCAGCTTTAAGCAATTTTGTTACGCAGTTCCACATATATTTTACCTATGTAGGTATTTGCAGACACAAGAGATCTCTTTGATAGATAATACAGACAAAGCTCTTCATGTCCCTTGCTATAAAACATAATTTCAAAGCTCTGAGTTACTAAGTTTTTCCCTGTATGCTGATATTCCTCATGAGAGAGGTAAAACCAGACCTGGACACACTGTTCCTGTCACAGCCACACTTGGGCAGATATAACATTGCCTCTTTTCCTCCTCATTTCTACATGTGAGCAGTCTGTTGGACTTTTTGGCCATGGCAGCTGGTTGGTTAAACTGAATCTGTGGTGATTTACTGAGATTTTAAACTCAGTTACAGATTCCTGCCCCCCATTCCAAGCAGGACTGCCTCTTCTAAAGTAGGTCTGCTTGTTCTTTGACACCTTCACATGTGCAAACCTTGCTACACTAGCTATGTCTCTGGTCTTTGTGGTACTTTTTGCAGACTCTGTGAGAAATAGTTTTACATTTATTTCAGGTTGCTGATATCTTTAAGATGATTAAATAACATAGTGCTAAAAGCTGAGCTCCATGACCGTGGTAGAAATACACACACTGTGACACTTAGTTACCTGCAGTTACATTTGTAGACTTACTTCTAGTTCTATTACTTCTTATTTCTACTTGAGACCAGTTTAAATCTGTTTATTATGGGCTTTCCTTGACCTTCTAACATTCTATTTTCTTGATCCAAATGCCAAGTATATAATACCAAGTCATTTGCCTTGTGACGCTCTAAGTATATAACATCAAACATCATTACTTTTATTGATCTGCTGATCTCAGAAAAAAAGATGTCAAGTTAGTTTGACAAGATTTATTTTTCATAAAGCTGAGCTGATTGGTATTAATCATGTATTATCTCCTAAATTTCATATTTATCAAGCTTTATATAATCTGTTCCACTCTTTTGATAGGTAGTGAGGAATCCTGTCCACTTTATAAACTACTGGCTTTAACTTTCTCCTCTGTAATTTCCACCTCTTTCGCAAATAACTGAACATCAATATTAAGTGCCCAGGAGTTCATTCTCCAGCATTTTGTAGCACTGGATGCATGTTTCATAAATCTGTAGTTAAAAAATATATTTTGGCTGTATTTGGGCTTGTGGTTTCAAACTGTTTTTTCCTGTGTTGCTTGTCTCCTTGGCACTTCTGTTTTCAGAGTGTCTGTGGATATGGGCTTTTCTCCCAGTTCCCATTAGTGAGAACACCTACACATGCCTCTGTTTTTTACAGAACTTTGCCCTTTGTACTCTTCTGGTACCACTGTCCCCCCGTCACTTCTTCCTCCCCTCTTCTGTCCAGCCTGTAAATAGCTCCTGTGTTTTTCAGCTTAACCTATTTTCTTATCTTTTCACCTTTGTGATGGATAAATGTGTCTGTGCTAACTAGCCGTAATACTTTCCCTAAAGTTTAATCTCCCACTTTAGATATCATACATTCCTCAATAGTGTTTGGTCCATCAGCTTTTCCATTTTTTCCTTCTCCCTCTCTGGTATTGCACTTTTGTCCATCTTGTCGTTATATAACCTTGGCATCATGACTGATTCAGGTTTCTCCAAGACTTGCATTTCTTTTTTGCAAGACCCTGTGCAGTAACTAAGATGAATTAGAAATCTTGTGTCCTTACCTCAGTGTCACAGTGTAGAGGAATAATCAGGGGATTGTTATGTGTACGCCCTGGCTTCCTCCAGCTGGTTTCAGGGACTGCATGTGGAAATTTTTGTGTGTGTAATATTGCTCACCTGCGTTGTTCCAGGGGAGCCAACAGGTTTGTACCCATAAATAATTCCAGGGTACAGTATGGGACCCTTTGGACTGAGGCCTTATTTTGAAGTGCTTTGTACTCTGTTTAAGTACATCTTTGCCAATTGAAAACAAAAAACAACAATAACCATTTATGTAACACCATGAAATCCACCTGCAGTTCTGCAAACACAACTAATTATCCTGGGCAGCAGCTCTGTAAAAGGGCAAGTAAATACTAATTCATTTTACATGTGAAAAGTAGGTTAGAGGTGCTAAAGTCTTGGATGTGGCTTCAGAAGGAATTATTTCCAAAGGCATATGAAAATTCAGTTCTGTGTTCATCTGTTCGAAGATACTGCTTTAATTTGTTAAAACAGTGATTTTGAGAGGTAAAGTATTACAGTTTGTGTTTACTACCTTGGATTGATTTTTTTTTGTCAAGCGGGACGGATGGCTCAAGGTTAACACTGCAGCTCCTGGGCCTCTTCCAGTAGCTGAGTTAGCAGTATGGATTGTGGACATGTTCTCAATAAAGGCTAATACAGGTAATCTTGGATCAGAAACTTGGGTTAATAACAAGAGAGGGCTGTGATTTGCATAACCTTTCCCCTTGCACCGGTGATATCCCAGTACATGACCTCAGCGTGGCTGTGTGCTTTTTCTGGTGCCACTGTGCCTTTGCTGGTGAGAAGTGCAGCCTGACATCCTCTGTTCCTTGACTGTCCCCCTCAGGACATGTCCTGCAAGGGAGAAGGAGCAATCAGAGAAACAGGCTGCGGAAAACTAGGGGCAGGAAACCCAAATCCTATATTCTTTCATACATAACAGAGCCATCTTTTCATGATAGGCACCATGCTGATCATTAAACACAGTCAGGCACTCACAGCTGTGTTTACCAAGCACTAGGAAATAAATTGCAGGATACTCACAGATCATACTGTCTGGCAGTGGCTGACAGATTCTTACTTTTTATGAGAAACACTTCACAGATGTACATGTACCTTACCTACTTTTGGAGAGGAGAAGTGCAGATGTGAGTTTAACATCCCCCTGCCCCTCCTTTATATATGGGCATATGGTACTGCTCTTGAATGCAAAGTGACATTGATTAATTTCTTCAACCCTTTGTTTTCTTTGCAGCTCACACCTTGGATAACGTTAACCTTCAAGGATATTTTGTCTATTCTTTTAATGACAAGACTGCTCCTAAGTATGGTCTCTACAGCTACGTTGCAAATCAATATGAACCTAAGCCTTCTCTGAAACATTACAGAGAAATAATTGACAATAATGGTTTTCCTGGTCCTGAAACTCCTGAATTGCTGTGTCCAGAAGAGGTTGCCTTGTGTCCCGAATGCCACTTCTTCCGAACAAGAAAATCATTATTTGCCTTTATCTCTTTCATATTTGTTGCTTTTATTGTTACTATTTTCTTCATTACTTACTACTCCAAGAGGGTAGAAAGAAGGTATAAATAGAGCTTCTCCTTTGAATACATAACTCACTGTCATTTTTCTTGCATTCCCTTGGGAAATCTGAAATAAGAATGCACAGCGCTGTGATTGCTTCAGCATTAGGAAGGCATTTACATTGCCTGATACTGCAGGATATTGACATTGAGAAGCTATTGCTTGCATATGGCTTCCAGAAATCATTTTCTGTGGTTTAGTACATTTGGTTTATGACCAGTACTTGATTCCTGTGGTTGGAGTTGTCTCAAAACTTTCCCTGGGACCTTTTTTTGAGCAGATGCTTTCCCCTTCTTGGTTTTACCCTGCTGAACTGGGCAGGTGAAAATAGGTTTTGAACACACTATGTGATGGAAGAGCCTAAATGTCAAATTCTCCAAGACTGGGGTGAAACCAAAGGGTTTACTTTTCCAAATTAGGGTTTAACACTGATGTTTCTTAAGAGCCAGAACCTGACTGGAGCAGGGATTGTGACTGAGAAGAAAGATGGAGGAGAATTGCAAAAAGCAGTGCCAGGGGAAAGATTAACCCCTTCCCTAAACCAGATGCAGGAGGAAGAACAGGGGGAAATGAGTCTTTACTGCTGGGAGCTCTTGGTAAATCAGTTAACTGAGACTACATCTGACTTCAGGATGGCATTGGAGAGCTTCAGCTAAAGGAACTGTGTCTTTCTCGGGGGGGCTAAGAAGCAGGGATATATCCAGGGATTGCAGGGGTCATGCCATCTACTGGGAAGAGATGGGAAGGGTGAAAGGGCTCAGAAAAACAAGGGCAAAGAGCAGGAACTGGGATGTCTTCACTGTCTCAATTTGGTAGAAAGCTGTGTGCCTGACCCTGTGCCCTCTTGCCCTGTACCCAGGTGATGTGGCACAGCTGGGACACCCCGTTTCTGCACTTGTCACAGCGAGTTGCATTCAGCTGCCACTGCTGCTGCCCAGCTACTTATCTGCTGGGAACTTGTGGTAACTTAGCAGGATGGTCTCTGCATGCTCTTTGTGTTGAGTGCAGAGACTTTAAAAGCCAGCATTTTGGTGTAATAGTGCAGCACTTTCTTGCTGCCAGGATCTGAGACTGTGGAGTTGTTCGGCCAAACCTCTCACAGGTTGGCTGGCAGTTCTCCTTTGAGCAACTGGACCTGGCAGCATTTCATCCCAAAGTATTACTGGATATCTGAGGGTCTCGTTTTTCTCTCAACAAGACAAAATAGCAAAATATTGGCACCATTGTTTATTAGCAGAAACAGAGAGAATGGGGAAAAAACCTATGCCATTTTGCCTGCCTTGTGAATTGCTGCATTCAGAGGGTCCTCAATATAAAGCAGTACAGTCATTTTTCTTTGCTCTCTAACTCTAGGCCTGCATTGCCTTCAGCTGAAATTGTATTTTTATTGTTATGTGAACAGTGACACTCACTGGAAAGAACATTTTAAAAGAAATATGCTCTGTGTTAATCAAGAATTATTTATCTACTAAAACTGATTATGCTGTATTAAATGTGATGTTTATCTACTAGATTACTAGAACATGACTAAATAACCTCCCAGGGTTCCTTTCAACCTGAACACTCTGTGATTCTGTACTGTAAATTAAAACTTACATGTGAAATATGATTTTAATTTGTAATTTAGGATTATGTTTTTTTCTTAAATAATGTATAAAAAGAATTAATATCTTCTCATAATGATTAATATATTTTTCCTTCAGTTCCAGTCTTTAAATGGTCTCTCTTCACAATTACGTATATTTTGGTGTTGCGATTAAGGTGCACATTTCAGGATAAGTGATGAAGTATTAAAAATATGTATAAAGATTATTTATAGACTGATAGGACTTGCTGGAGAAGAGAACATTTCAAACTGCTGTATATTTATGCGCTGGTGCCTGGTGCACTGAGGATTATGAAGAAACAGCTCGCCGGGAGTGTATGAAATGTGGAATGGCTTTTCCCTGGCACGGCGATGAATCACCGTGCGATACATTATGCCAGCTGCCAGCTGCCTTTGCAGTACGTAGCGAAAAGTGACGTTCATTTCGCACAAGCTGTACCCAGGTCATGCCCAGCTTGTGCGTTTTGTGTGTATGTGGTGTGTGTTTGCTGTTGGTCAAACATCCGGGCCTGATGTTTCTGAGGAGCCAGGGGTACCTGGGTTGTAGCTGCCTCCCCTGGGTTTGCGGGGGCTCAGGGGGCCTGGGCAGGGCACATCCAGAAGAGCACAGGTGCCGTGGGCGCAGTGCTGATGGGCACTGGCCTGACCTGGTGCTTCACAAGGAGCAGTTCCCATCCATCCAGCTGCTGCTGGGAGCTGTGCAATGGCCCAGGCGCTGCACCGTGTGTGAAACAGCAGTTCCAGCATGGAGGAGACAAGGCAGGCTCTTCCCACAGAGGGTGGGTGATATGTAGCCACCGACAGGCAGATGGCACCAGCTGGATAGCTAATTTGTAGGTAAACTGGGATTTGTATGATCGTATCCACTCATGGAGCCATGACCCATGGAACTAACACAGCCTTTGGCATAGTTGCCTTCAGAAGAGTTTTTAAATATCACTGCAGAGCACAGCTGGCTTGAGCAGGGCACGGTGGCTGCCAAAGCCTTCTCCTTCTGCCTGTGGTGCTGCCTGGGCCAGTGAATTGCACAATGATGGGCTGTTCTGATGGAGATAATGGTATGGTTTTGCCTCTGGAAGCTGCTTATTTTTTGTAATCAGGGGACAGTGCAAGTCTCCTGTCAATTGTCTTGAAAAAATCACTCTTCACTAACAATAAAGAAACACTGGAATAGGCAAAGATTGGGTACCTGTCCAAGGAGATCTGCTGTGTGCATATGCAAACCGATGTGGCAATCACCTCCTTTAGTCCTGCTATGGGGCACTTGCTGCTTTTGATACCCACATGAGAGCAGCGATCTGGCACTCCCGACCCCATCTGTGCATCCAGAGCAGAAATGCAGGCAGCAGCAAGGACTTTGAGCAGAGGGGGCTCTCTACTCAGGCTGCAGACAGCTCAGTGGTGGCTGGTGGTTTATTTTCTGAAGAGCAACAGGGCTCGGCATGCTCAATGTGCAGTTTTTTAGGTAGACTGCTTTCTTGATTTCTAACTCTTTTTATAGAATGAAATGTTGTTGCCAGTTTACTCCATGCTCCAGATTAAACATTATATCTGTTGAAAATATTTTTGTGACGTGCGCAAAGCTTCTGGTTTATTTCTTGAAAAGATTGTGCAGAGTGACTGTGGGAGGGATTCTTGGCTAAAAGCAGGATGAATGTTATATTGTTTTTATAACAATCTCAGAAGTGAAATAAAGATACTGAATGTAACAAATTGTAACATGATTTTACTGTTTAATCTGTCCAGTTTCTTTGCCTGCAGCATGAAGGACAGAGTACCTCAGGAGAGGCTATTGTGATAACTCTGCAAGGAATTTGTGTTGCTGTTTGTTTTTCCAGTGACACATAAATAACTTTTGTTGCAGATTTCTGGGGCCTGTGGCTAAACAGATGTTTTTCCAACAGACCTAGGAGTTTGGAGGGTTTTTGTTATTTGAGTTTTTCTTTTTTTTTTTTTTTTTTTTAAGTGACTGTTGCTATTCAGAAAGTCTGTGGAAGTAACCATACCAATTTAAGAGTGCTTTGGTACAATAGCTTATTCCGTAGTAACATTGCAGTAAACCTGACAATTCTTCTCTTCCAGTAGAGTTAGTACCAGGCTTGAGGGATTCTGTCAGCATAGTTCTAAGCAGTCTGTTTGTGGCATCATTGTTAAACATCCTAAGGAAAGTTAAATGTCAAGATTAAGGGAAGTGGGAGCAGAAAGGGACAAAACCAAGGAATGGAACAGGGGCCATACAAGTGTTTAAACACAACTTGCCCTTTTCTCTTTGTATTGTATTGCTTTTGAGTCACTTAGAAAACTCAGTCTGTTAGTTCTGCTTGCAGAGACCACTGAGGTGAAAATGCCCTTATTCAGGGTGAAGAAGTCAATTTTAGGTGCCAGACTTAAGCTTTGGCAAGGAAAGTTCAATCCTGTCCCTTCTTCACTCATGCAAAACCAAGAAAAAGAGGCATGGGAAAGAAAAGGGAAAGCTCTTCCTGTGTTTGATGTGCCACGCATGTATTGCCAAACCACCCTTCATCAGTCCTCTCAAGACTATGGCTGGTGCAGGCTTGTTAAGCCCATCCTTTAAAAGAGATTGGAAAAAGGAGATAATGAGGTGAGAAGAAAGTGTCAGGGTCCAATGTATCAGAGCCTTTTACTTCATGAGTTGAACAGAAACACCACTGTCAAGCAGTTCTTAGAAAAATTAAGATTTTTAAGAAATCAGAAAGTTGAAATAACAGCAGTCTGCAGCCAGGACACTTGTGGGTGCTGACATTTTGCTGGCTATTATTTTGTGATGCTTTCTGTGTTTCTGAAGGAGTAGCAAAAGCACCAGTGAGGCAGAGAGAAGCCAGGGAAAATACTAATGAAGCAGGGCAGAAAAGCCACAGGCTCAAGCAGTTGTGCAAGTTCCTCATTCTGGGAGCTGAGCGAGCAGTGCCCTTCTCTGGGGATGGGCCATGGGACTTAGAATATTCTTTGTTAAAAAATAAAAATTTAAGAAATGAATCTGCTCTGAGAACTCCCTACTTCCCATATTTCTCCCTCAGTGATATACCTTCTTCAATGATACACCTCCTACGTGAGGAATTTAACTGTCAAAAGCCTTTTTCTTGTCACAAGAATTACTCACAACATGGTGAAGCCTCATTATCTGATCCCAGCTCTCCTGAGGTCATCTAAATCTGGCCTGAGTCCCAGGAGACCCATGGGAGTCTGAGGTGCAGGAGGGATGGTCAGTCACCAGCACTGAGCAAAGCAGTGGGAATGTCAGCAGGGATGTTTTCTAAATGCTGGAAATTCACAGCAAGTGGGATTAGTTTATCCTTTAGTTCTTTCGTTTTAGTAGAAACGGTTTCTTCCTTGCTAAGAGTAACACACAAAACTTCGGGTATTTGGGGTTTGTTTTGGTGGATTTTTGTTT
>VZTZ01020187.1:0-51286 GCA_013400955.1 Drymodes brunneopygia | reverse complement strand
TTGTGGACAAGGACTTCCCCTGTAACATGGGATGTATGACGGACTTCTGCCTGATGTTTTTTTATGGCATCAGTCCTTGCAGAGGAGGAGAGGACCTTGGTAGTGACTTCTCAGTCCCACCTGTTTGGCTTTCAGAAGCTTCCAAGCCAGAGCTTCCCTTGGGGTTGTGCCTTATGGGGCGCATTTCCAAGCTGGAGCAGCACCTCCCAAGTGGGACACATGCTGGGGCCTGGAGGAAAAGCAGGGCCAATGGTGAGATCCCAGCTGAAATGGTGGCTTGGCTGTCAGCACCGAGCTGGCCGGTGCATCGCTGCCTTCTGCATTCAGGGCTCTGTAAAAGGCCCTCGGCAGCGACGTAAACCAGCAGGGCTGCACAAACACAGCACCTGACCCAAGAAATCTGGTTTTCCTCCCACCAGAGGAAACCGTGAATTGGCTGAGTGTTCAGTTCAAGAGGTGTAATGGTATAAACTACCTGTGCTGTAAAGTTTTACGAGGTGACAAAGTTTTGTAGTCTGGCAATAGTGCAGTTGAGTTGGAGGCCGTCGGGTGCCCTGCCAGGAAAGGGAGGGGAGCAAGAAGGTGAGGAGGGCTTCCAGCAGGCTGTAGCTTCTCTGGGCAGCCTGGAGGATGCCTTGAGGGGTGCAAGGCTGCTGCTCCTCTAGTCTGGGACATGTGTGGCCCAGGCAGTTAGTGCTGTGTGAAGAATGGAGCAGAGCGAGCTCCAGGTCTCTCATCAGCCCTCCTCTCCCTTTGGGCACATATTTATGTACTCTTGGGCTATGAAATGGGGAACTAAATACTGAGGTATGACATAGGTATGCCAAGGTGTATAGCTTACTTAGAAGGCAAAATGCTGTTTACTGGCCTTACAGATTTTTTGTCGATAGTTTTATTTTGCAGCAACCCTTCTGCCTCCACCTCTCCACTAGGATTAGATGAGTCTTATTTCCAAAAGCTAAGAAAATAAGTGCTCCTAAAGGAAACTGCCAGCATTGCAGCTGCCTCTCCCAGCACTTGCTGAGCTTTTAAGTCCACTTCTGATGCAAGTTTGTGAATTTTATAGACATTTGTAAGTCATTTATCTGCCACATTGCTGCGGGATCCATGAGCGGATATTGCCTTTCCTTGCACATCACAGCGGGAGGTGGTGGGGTCCTGCTCTTGGCAGCACGTGGTTGCTCCTGCTTGGTATTCACTGGCACATTCCTCTGGCTGATGATATATTATTATTGGCCTGGAAGAAAAATAATGCAACCAAGCTCTTATTATTTTCTCCTTTTATCTGTTTAGTCATATTAATGTGGGATCATCGTTACATAAATGCACAGGAGATGCAGTCAAGGACATGTTCATTTTTAAAATCCTCCAATGCTCTTGTACTTCAGTCATTCATCTTCTCTCTTTAATTACAGCAAGTGATCTCAGAGGCACTTAAAAGATTAAATTACTCAATTATTTGAAAAACCCAAATGCAATAACTGTATCTTTTTGCTGATAAATACCAGCCATTGCTGGAAAAGGTTGCTCAAGGCAAAACATATTGGGAGGCCAAGGAGGCCATATTGTAACATTTTGGCTTAACCCAGTGATAGCCTTTTAATTTTTCATCATTTGCAACCTTTTTTTTAATTTGTATTGATAATAACCACAAACTTCTCCTTCACTGTCCTGGTGAAGTTTCAGCAGTGCAATGAAGTCTCTGCCCAGCAATTTATAAGTGTCCTGGCACTTCCTTGACTGTGGAGAGGAGGACATGAGGACAGCCATAGTTTAAAAAGGCTGGGCATCAGCATGGTTAGGCAGTGAACCCCATCCAAGACAATGCTTGTGGATGGGGGATGGTTCAATGTTTGGGAAGGGGATGTAATTAAAACACAGGTGGTGGCTCTCTCCATGATGAGGTGGGTGGGTTCCCTGTTGGCAAAGGTGAGCATCCATGCTGAGCTAGTGGGCAGGCTGGCGCAGCCTCCCCAGCCTTGTAGGAAGCAGAAAAGAGGGACTCTGAAACTGACTCTGAAATGATGTTCTGGGTGTCCCATGGCCCCAGAGGGAGTTGTTGATGTGGCCTACATGTGGGCATTGCTGCAAATACTGCATCAATGCATCTGCAGCAGCAGAGTTTGTCCTTCCTGACCAGCAGCCCTATTGCTCACCGGGGATCGCCAAGTACAGCCACTGAACAATGGGAAGTTTTCCCTAAACATTTTTTTTTCTCTCTTTTGCAAAGCAACAGATGGGGTTCTGGGAGCCTGACTAAGGGGCTTGTGTGATCCCTCCTCCCTGGGCCAGGAGAAAAGGGACATGAATCTTCAGGGAAACAGCAATCCAGCTAAAGAGTTAAAATCCTGTACTTTTTCTTCATCGGTCTAATTCTGAATTCCTGTCCCACTGGGCACCAGACAACACTTGGCAAAATATCAGAGCAACCATGAGCCCAGAGTGCTCCACACTTCGACCATGGTGGGCTCCTTTCTCATGCTGGTTGGCCAGCAGTGAGGCACAGGGATGGGTTTTTGGTGTTGATAAAAACTCCCTGCTTTAGACTACCCCATGGTAAGTCTCTAAACTGAAGGAGTCTGGAGGCAAAAGAAGGACTCGCTATTTGTTGTCAAGCCAGACCAGCTGTAGTGCTTCATGTCCTGCTGCCATGAAGAGCAAGCCTGGCTGGTATCAGCAGGGAGCAGTGGGGTGGCCACGTGGGCTGGCAGACCCTGGGTGGGTCTGGGGGACAGGCTGCCCTCAGGCAGCATCTGCCCCACACCCGGGGTGCATCACTGCTGGCCCACAGATGCTGCTGCTGAGAGGGTTACTGTCCTCTGCTCCACCACCTGGGGTTCCCACGTTGATTTAATTTAAAAAAAAAAAAAAAAAGAGTAATTCGATACACATCCTCTCAAGGAAAGGCAGTCATTCCAGCAAGGAGCAGGCCAGTGGTCTGGGGAAGGACAGATGGCCCTGCAGCTAATTTGCTCCATAAATTGCAAGCTGTTGCAAATCCTCACTGCAGTAAATGCTGGCTCTGTGTTTGTGGCCATGTGTCTATCTTGGGGCTGCTGTGAGCAGGAGATGGAGCAGAAGTTTTAGGCTGCGTTTCCCTTGTGCCTTTTGCAGAATTGAGCATTTTGACTAAGAAATAATCTTTAATCCTGTAGCTGGCTGCCAGCAGAGCTCCCTGCAACTACTCTTGCAGCAGAACCAGGTATTCTCTTTTTGAAGCACCAGCACAGCCAGGAGCCCAACCTGTCCCCTTGCAAACTGCTGCTAAGGACCTGCACACTGCAGTTCAAGTATCTGCTCAAGGCAGAGAGCAGTTCACTGCCTTTAGCTTCTCCATCTTGTGGGATTCTCATCCCTGGGAGAAGATCAAAAGCCCCATATTGTCCTTGCAATGGGACTGAGGAACACCTGAGGCTTATGTTTATTTTAGTGCTCTGGCCTTCCTGAGGAGAAGCAGAAATGATCTCTCCTCACCCTGGAGTTTTGTCCCCATTGTGGGACACAGGACATTCTGTACTCAAGCCCTGGCAGGCTGGCTGTGCCTGACTCCCCCTGTTGCAGCTGGAGCTGTGACCACTGACCACCTGGCCACGGTCACCTTGCCCTAAAGGCTGTGTCCTCCTCTGCATCCTGGGCTGGGTAAGCAGGTGCAGACTGGAGCCCAGCCTGCAGGCAGGCATGCAGGGACTGAGTGGGACAGAGGGCATACTGGGCTCAAGGACTGGGCTTGGGCAGTGGAAAAGAGCAGTGGAAAATAACGGCCTGTGGGAGGTCAGTACTAAGGTATCAGGATAGAGATCCGACTTTCAGAGAAGAAGGGGTGGAAGGAGCTAAGTGTCCAGATTACTTTTTCTGCAAGAGATGCTGGCCTTCATCAGAGGCATAGAGGCTCTGGTGTCTGAGACCTGCTGTGGAGTTAGGGAGGTATCTCGATGGTGTGAGACCTCCCCAACATCAGCCTATGTAGGGCAGGCAAACAGTTCTCTGCAGTGTTGTGACATTTTCCCTGTCGTTTACTCATTAACCCAGACCCACTGCTCTGGCCTGCGTTTGCCCTTGAGCTCCACACGTCCTGGTGTTTGCTGAGCAAAGCCTTGCACAATGGAGCAGGGCAGTCTGCAGTTGCACCACAGTGCTAGGTGGGTTCTGCTTTGCATCCACTGCTGCTCTGGGGGAAGTGTTTGCTTTCCACATCTTACCGCTGAGTGGCCCAGGATATTGAGGGTCACAATTCAGAATGTACATTTTGGGAAAATCCAAACACCTACCTTGTTATGACTCTGTGGCATGATGCCTTGTATTTCTGGTCATGTCACACCATGATGTGTAACTGCAGTTTTAACAATAGTCTGCCTGGTCTAGCACCCATCCAAATGAAGCCTTTGAGCAGCTGTGGCTAACACACATCTGGCAAGGAGACCATGACATGATCATGCTAAATTCCCATGGGATCGTGAATGGGTCATGCTGCTTTCTGTCTGGCAAGGTCTGTGTTCACTCCCCAGCATTTTCACATCACGACTGAGCTGGAGCAGCAGTGTTTTGTCCTCTCCTATCTGTTTGGCAGGCTCCAGCAGTCTTCTGGTTATTTATTCCAGTCTTTTCACCTCACAGTCATCTCAGTGTACTCAGCCTGTGCTCTCGTCTAACAACTACCTGCCACTTGGGAGAGCAACACCTCTTAGGCCTGCCAAGATCTTCTGGGGGTGACACTGATTCTGCAGTGAAAATGCATCAGCAGCGGGATTGCCCTGCTGGCAACTCCTGCAAGGTGTTGCAGAGAGGACAGGCACCCAAGAATTCAACACTATAAAGTCTGCACATACCAAGAGCTGAAACATCAGTGCTGTTAGGGTTAAGACAACCTCGTTGCCCTGACATTGCTGCAGGTGGGTGGGAGGGAGATATGGGAATGAGAGCATATGACATACTGTGTTTATTTGCAAGAAAGAATGGACTTACACACCTGACCGTGGCAGACAATTGGAAAGAAGTGCTTTCTTTCAATCCAGATTTTAAGACAGAGCTTTCTCTGAATGATGGGACATAAAGGCTTATCCCCTCCTAGACGATCTGTCATAGCTGAATCTGCTCAGCACCCTGTTTTCTGAGACTGCTTCTTTTAGTAAATCAAGAGAGACTAGGAGGGATATAGGCACATGACCTGGTTATAGCTGCAATAGAGTTAATTTTCTTTTTAAAAGCTGGTACAATGCTGTGTTCTGGATTCAGTATGGGAATAATGCTGGTGACACAGTGATGTTTTGGTTGTTGCTAAGTACTTCTCACCCTAAGTCAAGGATGTCTCAGTTTCCCATGCTTTGCCAGTGAGGAGCTGCACAAGAAGCTGGGAGGGAGCATGGCCAGGACGCAGCTGACCCGAACTGGCCAAAGGGATGTTCCATACCACAGAACATCATGACCTGTATATAAACTGGGGGAGTTGGCTGGGGGGGACAATTGCTGTTCAGGGACAGGCGGGGCATCGGTCAGTGGGTGGTGAGCAACCGTATTGTGCATCATTTGAGCTTCTTGGGTTTTATTTCACTCTTTTTTATCCTCTTGTTGTTAATTATAGCAATAATAACAATAATAAATTATTAGTAACAACAACAACAACAACAACAATTTTGCTTTATTTCTATTATTAAATTATTCTTATTTCAGCTCATAGGTTTTACCTCTTTCTGATTCTCTTCCCCATCCCTCCAGGTGGCGGGATAGAGAGTGGTACTTAGTTGCCAGCTGTGGTTATCCCATAACACCCATCCAAGGAACATTTAATCCATCTGCAGAATGTGTAAGACAAACCACAGAAACCACTATCGTGCCACTGCACCTTTTACTGTTTTGCAGTGGCTTGATGGATTTGAGATGGCTGATGTCTGACAATGTGAACCCAGCACTCACCCTCCCAGCTCTAGTCACTCCTGTGAACCTAGACCTAAATTATTGGCAAGAACACAGATGCAGAAACATGGCTGATTTTGGAAAACATAATCTTTGCCATGAAGCTCATGTATACATAAAGATACTACAGGCTAAGCATAATGGACAACAATATAATTTGAGCCTGCAATCTTTACTGAAGTTCCAAACCAGAACAGTTTACTGTATACCAGGTTGCAATAAAGAAAACAAGGGCTTAAATACAGCATTCTTGAGCCAATGAATGAAAAAAGAGCACAAAGAAACACGATTCTTTAGTGTATGCAAATTTATCCAACTCTGAAATTATTTATTTACAACTAATGACTGATACCAACAGATGAGGTAAAAATATGAGGTATTGATATGAGTATAACATTTAAAAATGCAATTATCATAATGTATCAATGTAACAATACAAAATACTGTAGTAGCTGAATGGTAGACATGGCATAATGTGCATTTTGAAGAAATCTTATTTCAACAATACATGGCTTGGAGATGCCAGAAGCTCATGACAAAGCTTCTGCAGGGGCAGGAAAACAACCCTGCCTTGCTAAGGGGGGCAGGTGGCACAGGGCCTCTTCCAGATGAGCAATGACTTGTGAGACAGGATAAAAACACTGTCCAGGTTTTCCCTTCTTTTCCTTAAGACATTATTTATTGCCAGACACTGCCATTCCCAGGGCTAGAAATTCTGTGCCTTTTAATGCTGAGGCATAGTTGTATTTATTCATGTAAACTAATGTAGCAGAAGTACTCTAATTTCTCATGTTTTGGAAAACAGCCAGCATGAAATCTGCTGCCATGGCCACAGGCATTTGGGAGGAGGTGCTGCTTTCTGGAATGGCATTCCCAGCTGGGGAGGCACTGTTTGCTCCCGGGAAGGCTGAGCCTGGGCAGGGGTGGTGCCCTGCACTCAGCGGGTGACTGCTGGACCCCACCATGGCCACGTAAAGGCCCCGTGAGTGCTCCCCTGTCTGCAGGATTTAAAGCTCGTGATAGTTGCCAATTACAACTATAGTTGGCCATAAACTCGAGGCAGGAGCTCCCAGGCAGCCAACATCCCTGATCCTAGGACTTGCACAACAAAACATGGGTGACACAGCTCAAGGGCGAAGATCACAGTGACTTTCTTGGAGTCCTGCTCCTTCACAAGGACAACCTGGAGCACTGTGGGTCACCGTGGGTCACCCTGTCCACCCTGAGCTCCCACAGGTGTGTTTCCTCAGCTCACAGGCCTGTCCCCTGCCAGCACAGCCCTCATGTGTGTGCAGGATGGCACTAGCAGCTGTCACCAAATACAGTCCACCGCACAGCTCCCACACCTGGGGCATGTCCAGAGCTCTGTCTTTGAAGAGACTTCCCCATTTACTGAATTGGGGCACAAAGCTGTAGCTTCATGTAGGAAATGTATCCTGCTTAATCGACCTCATACTAATCTTTCTGGATTTTGTTGGAAGGACTGAGCTGAAACATTGGCTGTGAGTGACTCCACTGGTTTATGCACCAATAAATGAAGTCCAAGTGAACAAATGTGATTAATGAAGAACAGTATTAACAGGCTTGTACATTCTTATTGAGTCATAGATGTAATAACATTTTGGTCTTAGGTTAGTTAAAAACAAAATGGAACCCTGCCTCAAAGGCAATGTCGACAAATTATTATTATTATTACTTTTAAAGCATTCTTCCATTAGCAAAGTAATAGGTCCCTGAAAATGAAATTATATAATAGGCTTAAATGGCTCCTACTCCTCATAGTCCTAATCCTGCTCCCACCAATGCCTACAGAGGTGGGATCATGCAGATCAGTGCAATATAAGATGAAAATGCTTGCTGTTACTATAAAAGCAATATTTCCAAGAGTAGTGTTTATTTAGTCTTTTAAATCTCCAAGATGTGTTTAAAATCTTAAAAAAGCATAATTATTTGTATAGGAAGAATATTAAAAGGCATGGTGTTCATCTGCACGTCTTTGTGTCCACTGGATGTGGAAAACCTGCTTTGGATTAGCCATCTGTATGGGAGAAGGAAAGAACAACACAGAAACACTCAGAACTTAGACAAAATGCTTAAAAAAATAATTTACAGCTTAATACCAGTCTGATTTCAGCCATCTCAGGACACACAGCATTACCTTGTGTGTCCGAGGATGAGCAGTGACCTGGAACACTGCACACAGTGAGGTTCTCTACTGACAGACATCAGTCATTAAGGCAACAGGTAAATTTTCAACACCTCCTGCTAAAAGTCACAACTCTGCAGCTGAACATCAATGGCCTCCACAATGTCTGTCTCAGATGCATCTCCATGTATGTTATTCAGTGAGACTGATTTCCTCCTCATTATTTTTGAATGCACTGTAACCTCCTTCTTCCTCAATTCCTGTAATTCTTCCTATATCTATTTCTAGGTACCTTCTCATAGCACACACAAACACAAAACATATTTGAGAACAGGCGTTTGTTATCACACAAATTATGCCTGGTAGCCCTGTGATAACAGCAAACACAGCTTATGTAGCAGTGACACACTAAGAAACAAGTGACAGATTCACTTAAGGTCCAACTTATGCAAGTGATTTGCACTGAGATATATACAAAATAATTAATTTATACATATACATATATATAGATAGATAGAATGTAGATAAATATATACATACTGTACATTATTTATTTACAATTAAAATATGCTTCTTAGAAGCCTTTAAATACCAGAGTTATGTAACATACAAGTAATGGCAATAATCTGTTTTAAAGTAATAAAAGCTCTCTGAAGAAATGTTTAGTTCAATAATCAAAATTAATACAGAGTGGACGTGGGGGAGGGGGGAAGGGGAAGTGTCCAGAATAAAAGAACTTCCCTATAAAATTCCTTTTCCAGCTTTGTATAAACCCAGGTCTGATCAGACTTCTGCAGCTTAAGTAAGACCTTTGCTTTCAGTATTCCTGTTCCCTGCCAGACCCTGATTTACGCTCACATGCTCCCAGGAACACTTCCTCAGATTTTTGTCTCTGGTCCTTCAGCAATCAGAGGTTGAAATGAATTTCTGATCCTGGCAACTTCTGCTGCACACAGATGTCCAAAGCCTTTGTTGTACCACTCTGGGGAATGTCCTCTGAAGAAATGAAAAGAGAATTACTGAGAAACTCGAATACTCAAGAAACATGCCCACAGAAATGTGCTTGCCATGCTCCTGCTCCGCACTGCCCATGATGGTGGTGGAGATCAAATACTTGTCATTTTAAGTGTACTCTGAAGTTCTCCCTTGCAGTAATCAAATAAGCAGATTCTATTTATAAGATCACATAAGAGTGGTAGGCACTGAGTGGAGAAAAGACTGCAGAAAATTCCAAAGCAGCAAAGCTACCCCTAACCATGCCCTTTGTTCCCAACATCTCCTCTCCCTGAGCTTGAGGGTTTTGTCCTGCTGGATGGACATTCCTCTGTGCAGGTGGGATACTCACTTTAGGTCAATCCTGCAGATGTGGGTCAGCCTGGCTTTTCCCGAGCCACAGGGCTCTATCAAGTACTGGGAGTCCATCACGATGGCTCGCACAGCTCCCATGAGGGGAGCCTCTTCATGCTCCACAGAGATGGCAACCAGCATGCACGTCCCCTTGGGCAAATCCGTCCTCCACGTCCTGCCGGAACAGATGCGAGATGGAATCACATTAGCGATGAAACTTTTGGGCACATGAGTAAGAACTAGAACTGAAGTTACAGTTTGCTTCTCTGCCTATCCTTGTTGCCTGCAATGCCAGTGGACTGTCCTAGGAGTCCCTGGAGGAGTTTCATGTTCCCCAGCTGGTTGTCTTATGTTGATGTGGAATTGCCACCCATCTATGTGGCTCTAGGTGGAGAAGTTTTGCTTCTTCACAGGAGTATTTTGTAACCATTATGTATTCTAGGGCATGATAGAGCCTTTTGCAGTCAGACAGAAGTTTTGGAAAGGAGAAAGACTGAGGATAAGCCATCCAGTAAAAGCTGAAACTGTGCATTGCACCCATGCAGACTTACAGAACAAGAAATGCAGTTTAGTACAGCAGAAATTCTCACTACTACACAGAATATGTTTCAAGGGTTTAAATTAAAACAAAATGACCTTCCATTTCTTTCCTTTCCCAAGTTTCTAGCCTCTCCTACATGCTGGAGAAGTTTTCCACCGAGTTCAAGATACCTAGACTTTAATACTTAACATTTTTTTGTTGTTCTGTAAGCATTCTCTACATACTCTTGTGTCTCTCATCTTTCTCATCTGCACTGAATCTCAGAGGACAGGTCTGTGCTCTTTCCTATGCTGTGGGAAGAATGAGAAATTCCCACTGTGCTGTGCAACATGCATCATCTTGCTGTGAATTGCCTGAGACAGGGACTATGCTGCCTTGGGAAGTATCATATTTTAGCAGGTGAGCTGCTTTCAAGGACTGTTGAAATTTGGACTTCAGCAGATAATTTTAATGTTCTGCATTCTTCTTACATGAAACGGAGCTGTTATTCAAGACATTGCAGGAAGATACTGACCAGAAGATTTTACATGTGTCTGGGCATCAATAAAATTGATGAGCTATCTTGGCAGATGAAACACATGGGAGAAGGAAATCACAGCCGAGATCCAGTATGAGAAATGATGAACCACCTCCTGCGAGTGCTTGCGCAGTGTTTAGATGTGCCCACATCAATTTGGTGACTACACAGCACTACCTGGACCATTTGTGAAGTGGAAAGTTCTATATCCCAGAGATTTCAGAAGACTTATGTTCCCTGTTCCCAGTCATATGGATTTAGGCCAGTTTCAGTAGTTCTTTTTATGCCTTACAGTAGTAAAATCTGGCATGGCACCTAACTCACCAAAATGCTGCAATACTTAATGAACATTAAACACCTGTGGATTCTTTAATAAAAGTGATGCCTGTGCTGGGCAGCTGAGAGCTGTGTCATATCCCAGGCATATGAAACATTTCCCCCCTCTCCTCTTACCATCAGAGTCTTCTCTAGGGAGCCTAATCCCCTTGTTATGACTGTCACATGGGAAAAAAAGGGAACAACTAAGTTGATCCTTTCACAGCCCAAAGTTTGACTGAGAAGGAGAAAATTGCCATCTGTTAAAATATATTTATTCATGTCCCCAGAGGTGTATTACAATTTCACTGTTCACTTCCCACCAATCATAAGGTATCAAATTGACTGCGGTATTGCTGGCTAACCTTGCTCTAGACTTAATGATATCAATCAAAAGAGATAAACAACAGAATCTGACAGATCTGCCTGATGCCTGTTTTCAGCCCTTAGGAACCCACCAGGATTCATTTTTATGATATGTATTTCAGTCCTTGGGGGTTATTCTGCCTGGCTTAGTGAAAAGAACGAGAACTCGATAGCAGGATTTTCCTTTAACTGATGTGACTGCACAGCAGGGCTTTAAAGAACATAAACCACCACGAAACCTAATAGTGAGCTAAGTGGCAAATGAGAGGACCAAATTGTGGTCATCAAAACCTCCCTGCCACTCACAGACGATCTTGGTGCCATGCAGAGGGCCAGATTTGTCACTGGTTCAAGCTAATGGCATTATATAAGAAGATTATTTATAAAATAATGATATATATAATTATATAAAATATATAATATAGATTTGATTATAAAATCATTAATTTAGCCCAGTATACTGTGGGAAGGCAAAGGAAATAGAGTAATGGGAGCATTGGTTACAGAAAGCATTTTTTAAATCTTCCCCTAAGAGTTCCAATAATTCTTCCCTTATACCAACAATATCTGCATGTTGTCATCCTTTAAGAGACTACTAAACTTCATAAAAGGGATGTACTTTCATAATTATATTTTATTTGGCTCATCTTTTTCCTTCAATCTTCATTTCCTTTAATACAATTCTGACTCACTGGACTAATTCCTTTGTGAAAACTGCTTTGTATTTGTCTGGCATATCATTTCAATCAAAGAAAGCAGGGACCAAAAACGGGAATGCATAAAAACATCCTGAAATAAATAACTGTAGGACTGACTCTGTAAGTGAAATATGTCAGCAGCTCCTAGCAAGCAAAGGCCAGGATTTCAAAGGCAGAAGGTGCACAAGAGGGTTTTTTTCTGACTGTTCTGTACAGGCAGATAGACAATGGCAGAACTGGGACTGAATGTGCAATACTGATACACAGCTATACGTTTATTTGAGAAAAGTCATCCCCTGGAAGAGAAAATACTAATCTACTGCCTCTTTCTGTTCATTTCCACACTAGGATTTTTATGGATCAGCACTTCTTTGTTTACAAAGACTTCAACTGAAAATTTAAGATAATAACTTATATAGACACTGTATAACAGCCTTAGCTTAAAAGCACCACTTCTTCTCTTCTAAACATTTGGCTCTTAAACATCAAACATTCCCCAGAGAACAGCAAAAGCAGCGTAAAAAACAACTGGGTTCTATTTGCACTGTTTTGACAACAAAGCTAAGAGAGAAGAGCAGCTATTATCAGACATCTGTTCTGAGGTAGAAATGATATTTATGGCCTCAGGAGTATGTGCTACTCAAATTACATCAGAGAAAAGGTCAGCATACTCTAGGTGAATGACTAATTCAGTTTGAGAAATCAACACTGCTGCCCAGAAGTAGAGTTCCTGGAGAGCAATTATACAGATGTGAAGGCTGAGATAAGTCCAGATCTTCCTTTATGTGCTGCAGGAGGCAAAGGTAGCAGAGAACTGCCCTCAGCTTACCTGAGAATGACAAAGTCTCGGATGGGGTGAGGAGCCATGCTGTTCAAAACGTACTGGTAAACTTCTGTCTGCTTGTCCAGGCTCTCCACCACCTTCCACTGCAGGAAGTCCTCGTCCCAGAGGTGACGTTCTCTCAGCACTCGGTTCAGGACAACTGATGGGGGGGCTTCAACTTCAACTGAGGCTTTCCAAAGCCTTAGGGGGTTCCCATCCCCAACCTGGAGTGGAGTAACCAAGAACACAAACATCCATGATTTATAGGCCTATGTGCAGCAGATGGTAACTGAGGACAAAATCTCAGGATGTCTGTCTGACTTCAGCTTAAGGGCATTCGTATTTCCCTGCTAATCATTACTATTATTGCGATTGCTGCTGCTCTGCTAGTCCTAGATGGACAGCTGAAGTGATTCATTAGTCTGGTCTCCCAGCAGAATATATCTGGACTAGATCCCATAGTGCCAGTGAGGTTCTGCATTACTTCTGGTGTGACAGACACTCTTCCAAGTCCAAACATCCTAAGTATAATGATGAATATGTGTCTGCAGAAGTAAAAAGAGATGAGAGACTGAAACCCTGGGCTGAAATAAAACAACTACCTTAGGCAAACTTATACACTACCTGAGACAGGTAATTCATTAACCCACCTGGTTAATTCTGGGGAAGCAGAACATACAATGATTCAGTTATGTCAGGTACACAGATGTTTGCTCCTCAAAATAGCTGCAAGGAAGGTATTGGGGAAAACACCTTTCAAAGAGCACAGACTGATTGCTAACTCCTCCTTTCTCACAGATCCTGTTTCTTGAAACACTTCCATAGCTTGCAGTAAGGGGAGCAGAAAGTGCTGGGCTATGCACAAGGTGAATATCCTAGATTGCACATGTACAGCTTTTCTTCATGGTTTTAGGGGTCCTATTTCAGGCTGTAAACAAGTTAACTGCAATCACTGGATCTTGCAAGCCCTGCTTATCTAACCCTTCCCTACCCTATCATTCTCATATACCAGTGTGAGTACTTCAGAAACCTCTAGTAACTCCCACAGACCCAGGATTGTTCTCCCAGAAACCCACCTTCCACACCTCCCACCTTGAATTATTTTATGTTGTTTCAATTCTTTCTCCCAAAGCTTTCAGTTCCCCATTTCCCCTGACCCAGAGTCCCAGTCCCTTTTGTAGTCTCACAGGTCCTTGACCACTGGCCATACAGGCCTCTATTCCCTCTCTCTCATCTCCCAGATCCTGCTCCCACCTGAGCCCTGTTACTCTGTCTCCAACCTCCCACAGTCCCTCCCTGGAGAGGTCACTTACAGAACCTGGCTACAAACCACAGTAACTGCAATTTCTTTGCCCTGACAGAGGGGTTGCACTTTCACAAGTTGGGGTAATGCTGCCTTCTGCCCCCTCACCATCCAGATCCCACATTCCTCCCAGTGCCCTTCTCCTGCCTAATCCATCCTAAAGGTGGATGCCTTCATCCACCCCTAATCCATCCCCTCCTCTTGCTAACTGCTGCTGGAGACCTCTGCTTTGCTATCGCATTTCCAGCAGCCCTGAACTCCATTGTCTGCAAGGACCCTGCAGCACCCTTTGCCTCGCTGCAGTGGTCTGGCTTTCCCTGAAAAAGTGACAGAGCCTGAAACAAATTCAGAAATTTTAATAAAAGTTCCAGTATCAAAAATCCACTTGAAAAAAGGACAAAAGGATCAGGGATAAAATTGGTGATATGGGTGGCCTGCTTAATGAAGCATTGGGGAGCCTGAAGAAGTTTTGTAATTACCTATGTTCTAGCTGTGTTCTCCAAATTGCTGGCAAACATCAAGAGCTGCTCAGAAACTTTCCATGTCCCTCAGTCAAAGAGCTTGCCCAGGTAATGTTCTCTGTTGTTTAACATCTCAGCTCACTCTCTGGTTGTGTTGTTTGCTGTATCACTTACTTGATCTATTTTGGAGACCCCAACTTGCTTTATGTGCCTTTTTCTGGAATCTCATACTTGAATCACTGTTATATTACATTTTTAACTGCTTTTAGTAATCTTTCTAAAGATAATAAAAAAAGAGTGCTTTGCCAGAAAGAAGGGTGTGAGTTTTGCCATGCAACATGTCAGGGTGCTCCATAGCTGAGCTGCATTTTGCTTTGGTTTCTTTACTTCTTCTTTCATGTCTCCCCAAATTACCTTTTTGTAGGCGAGTTCTGTGTTCTCTATGCTGGAACATGTGACCCATCCTTTGAATTTCTCCTTTGCTTCTTTCTGGAGATTCTGCATGAGAGTTTCCAGGTACATCTGATAGTTCCCTCCTTCCTCATCCACTTGTTTCCCAAGCTCATCCAGGGTAGGAGAATGCACTTCTGCATCAACATAGGAGTTTCGGGATTGGGTGATCATCTCGTGTGGGACCTGTGCCACAGAAGTGGGGAAAACACACAGGGAAAATCTCCTGCTGAGAACTTTTCCTTAAGGCAATGTGTTTCTAGGCTGATGGACCATTCAGCATCCAACTGCATGAACCTATGATCTGTAAAATGCACGCCAATTTCTGTCTTTATGCAAGATGAAACATCAAAGCAGTCTAATGAAACAGCCCATGGCTCAGAACAGCACTACTCATGCAGAACCATGTTAGACTGATCAACTGGATGTCAATACACCTCAGTTACTCCTTTAGCCCTCAGAAATATTGCCTTGTGCTTCTGGGCAAAGGAGACATGCGCATTTGCAGTGTAAGCAGCTGCAGGAATGTCTGCAGCTCTCTATGTGATTTTTATTTTATTGCATGACACACAAAAATAATGTGTGTGAGCAATTATTTTTAAGATGAATAAGTTTTAATTGAGGCATTAAAAGCATTGTCATAAAATTTTACACTAGCAGATTTTGATTTGAATTAGACGAAAATTTCCTAATACAGTGGCTTGGGTTGAAAACTGTCACAGAATAATTACCCTGCATCTTCTGAATACTAAAAGGGAACCGCCATAAAGAAATGAGATAAATAAACTTTAGATGAAGCAGGTTTACAAATATGTGAGACACCAGTCTCTGAGCTAACACAAGACAGAAAATGTAAGCATAAACATAAATACTTCAAAGAGTGCTGTATTATGTGGCCATGAATAATGCTGTTTGAGTCTCTCACTCACCTCAAAAAGTTTGTTGCATTCCATTATCATGTGAGCAAGTCCCTGAGTAGCTGCCAGGTTTTCACTGAGGTCCTTCTGATCTGGCTTCCCTGTTGCATATTTTTTCTGTATTACTCTGTAATTGAATTCAGTATCTCAGGTAAAGAGCTGAATCTTTTTAATATGAAAGCAAAAAGCATCAGGATACTCCCAACATCAGAGAGAAAAACCCCCTATCTTTAGTTTCTATTTATCACAAAGACTGCTCAAACTGTTGGGCCTTTTTAAAAGGAAAAATGTTTACCTAAAATATTGCTGAGCCAAAGGTAAAAGCAGGAAAGGTTATGCATCTCCTGAATGACAAGTTGTACATTTTGAAATGGATTTTTAACAGACATGATATAAAGTGGTTTACATTGTTACTGCTTAAAGCCCTTGCTCAGACGCGGGTTATACATGTACTTGACCAAGAATCTCAGTGTATTCCGAACCAGATGGGAGAGAAAAAAGTCAAGAGGGACCAGTAATGTTTAGCCGGGCTGTGCCCTGTTTAGTCTACACTCACCATGTTACAATTTTAATGTGGCCTGAAATAAACCCTGTTTCCCGAAGGGCAGAACGTAGACAGTAAACTGAAAGTGAAAAAAAACTCTCACTGAAAATCTACATATCAAAATCCTTTAAAACACGGGTAATCTTTGACTTCAGTCAGAGCAAAAGCAAGCCCTTTTCCTTTACAGAAGTCAACATTACTCATGTAAAACTCACTAGTGCCCCATTGAAAATTCCACATGGAAAGCAGGCACTGCAAATTCACAACAGCCAGCCAGAAATGCCTGCTGGGCTTGTGAAAACAAGTGTACTTCTGGCTCTGCAGCAGGGGTTTTCCCCTCTCACTGAAGCCATGCCCTGTTTAATGTGTGCTGGAAAGCAGATGGTTTGGAAAAATTTGTCCTGCATACCACTGAAAACATCACTCTGTATTCAGGATGTGACTATTTATAATGCTGAGAAGAAACATACCTTGGAGAGCTTTCTTTCTTCACTATATTGAGATGGAAGAGGGAAGGGGCCAGACAAACAGCGATGTTCATGGGAGTCATCTGATTTTCCTCCACGGAGGTGACGTCGCTGAGGAAGCAGAGCAGGGTCTGCAGCACCTCCCTGTTCTCGTCAGCCATGAGCATGATGGCCGCCTGCACCGCCTGCAGCCGCTGCTCCTTGGGCACGTCTGCCAAGGAGCAAGGGACGGGCAGGGGGTCAGTGGGGACATCACATAAGGGGCCAGAAAGATAAAGTTACCGCAGACATACACAGTCCCCCCAAGTGTTCCAAACCCACGCAGATGTGGTGCTTAGGGACGTGTTTCAGGGGTGGACCTGGCACTGTCACGTTAATGGTTGACTCTTAGAGGTCTTTCCTGACCTCAGTGATGGCTCTGTGAAGAGGCAGATGGCAGGGGACAAAGGGGAAAAGACCATCTGGCCTCTGGAGAGCTGCGTTTTGCTACTCCACCAAGCACAACTTCCCTCGCCAGTGTCTGGCGTTTCTCTGTTTGTTTGAAGGGCTGCTCCAAGAAAAGACACTGGACTTCATTTAAAGTTTATGAAAGGAGAATAATACTCAGTACTCATAGCTTTAAATGGTATTTTTCAGATTTTCTTTGTCCCCTGGCAAGACAGAAGTTTGAAAGTCTTAGGGAAGCTTTGGGAACACTTATATTTGTGTCCTAAACTATAAAAGAGTTTAATGAAAGAACTAATGGATATTCTTAAATAGCACCTCAGACAGTTTCATTTGTAAAACTACCATAAGTTCTGTCAGTTTGGACTTGGAGTCCTCCTCTGGGTATTGCATACTCTCTCTATAATCCAATGGAAGAAGAACAAAAGCAGATTTTCAGTAGAGGGAACAGCCAGCTTTTAAAATTTGACTGCTAGCCCTGTACAAGCACTTTATTTTAAAAGCTTTCAGACATGAATGACAAAATGAACACAGCTCAATACTTCTAAAGTTTCTGAAAGCAGCAAGGCCAGGTTTTTCTGAGAAGTCAGAGGAGCCTTTGCTAAATCCATGCAATGTGTCTTTTCTTCTCACAACACCTCATCGTAAACCCTCCCTCCCCTTTACTGTTGCTCTGATGGGTCTGGTACATGAAGCAGATCAGCCAGTGCTTCAAGTCACACGGTAACATTAAGCAAGTGGGAGTTTTAGGAAAATGGAGAAAGTTTCGTCAATGCTATACCATATAGACTACTACACTAATCATCTCATCCCAAATCATCTGTGTTACAGCAATTCAAGCCATTCAGGATATAAGAAAAAGGTCTTGGATATATGAAAAATATCTTCAGTGAGTCCCAGAATATCAGAAATCCCCTGCCAATACACTAGGAGAGGAAAAATCCTTCCTAACTTCACATTAACAATTTGTTAAACAGAACAAAGGGCAAGAAAAACTCTCAGCTACAGATTAGTTTAATTGCAGACATTATGAAATACAATTGGTATCCCAGAAATTTTCAACATTTTTCTTTCTGTGAAGGGAGTTTTGTCAGTACTGTCTGAAACAGAAAAATATATTTCTTGCTGGTGACATGGAAAAAAACCCACTACTACTCATTCTTAATCCAAACAGTATTTTCTGGTGTCTACAGAGCCCATCTTTTCTTGTTCCTACCTTGGTTTAAAGAGACTCATCCTCAAATCTTTCTGAAATCCTTTAAACTCCTGGTACATTTTGAGAAAATCTTTCCTAGTTCATGTTTTCCCCTTCTGACCAGTGTAAAGAGAAGTTCTTCAGACTTCCCACTGCAGTACCACACGCACATTACAAAGTCAGCCCATGACTCTTTTTTACATTTTTTTGTTGGCTGGTATCAACGTTTCCCTGTTCAGCCTCATGTCTTGGAAAAGGGGAACCTTTCTGGCTACAGACCTGCTTATGCTGACAACACTGGGATTTGCCATGTCTCTCTTCCTTTGGCAAGAGGGTAATTTACCTGCAGTCTCTTCTGTGCAAAGATGGGACATCCCCAGTTTTCATCAAGCAATAGTTTAAAGGTGATTTGTTTCCAAGGATGTGTAGGACGTGTCCGTGTAGTGGATAATCTTCTCCTTGGCCATCTCCCCATGGAAATTATTGTGACTGCCATTTTATTAGCGGCCAGAATTCCTGTTGCTTTTCTGAACAAGCTTATTAATGTGTGTTCAGGCAGACAATTTGTGAGCAGGAAAGAAGAAGGGGAAATGATGGTCCAGGGCTAGGCACCAACTCTTGCAGTTAACTTATGTCCCAAGACATTGTGTACAGCCAAACCCACTAAATTTATTTGCAGTGCTGTCTCTCACATGCAGAATCCCAGTGTCCTCCACCAGCTACAGACACTGTGATGGTAAATTCATTAGTGACTGTGCTCCACAGACAGATTTTTACTGTAAAGGGAAGCAACGGAAGTATCTGAGATTCTCAAGCACTGGGATTATACAGTGTTTTAAAATGGCTTTCTATTGTTTTGGCAGCTGAAACGTCTGCAAGCGAAAAGACTAGACACACTTCTCTTTAGTGCTTCCAATTATTTGGCTTAGGCTGGCTGCATCTGCTGGAGTGCTGGCTGACTGGCCCTCATAATGGACATTGTCAGGAAAAAAACTCTAACTCCTCAGGCTTTTCAGTGTTTTCCTCACTATTTATTTCTTCCTCAGTCTGGAGAAGAGATACAGTCATTTCCTGATTCACAGGGACTTTCATTATTCTGATGCATCTGAGTCTCAGATTTTGCTGAAGATTGCTTATGCTGGAAAGAAAGGAAGAAATCCCCTGGTTTCTTTCTGTCTCTATGAGCCCTTTACATAAAGCTTATGATCTGCATGAGGGCAGCTTGTTTTTTGCATGAACATTTTATTGACTATAATTAAAAAAAAACAAATAATCAAAAGTCACAGCAAGGAAGGGGACTACAGAGACACATATTCTTATGGTCAAGTAACACTTCTCCATGCCCAGAAGGCTCACTTATATTGAGATATAACTGCACGAAATGGGCCCACAGTTTAAAGAAATCTGATGAAAATATGAGTCTTCACGCTTTTTATGTCCAGCAGCCTGTTCTTCTGTCTTCTTTCTGATCGTGAGGCTGGTATGAACATTGTCTTTCCATTAAATTTGACACTGAAACATTTAGGTGGTTCTAACGACCTCTTAGTGAAAGATTTTGAGGGCAGAGGGGTTTTTTTACATCTCGAAGACCAGCAGAAAGAAACCTATCCCGTGTTAATACTCCAAAATTATTTACAGTATATTACTACATAATATATAACACTTTCTAATTGCTTCTAATAATAGAAATATGTAGAAATATCAACTTACATTGATATATGTGCAGGAAAGTCTCTCCTAGTTTACTTGTGAGGAGAGGTTCTGGCAAGTCCCTGAAGAACTGCTTGACCATGTCAGCCACGTCGTACGCGGACTGGTCTTCATAGCTGACGTTTTCTGGGGAGCTCTCGTTCATCTGGCGCAGGGCCTGGATTCGGGATTTCACTCCAGATTTCCGAAACAGACCCACCTGAAAACGCACCATGTTGAGTTGGGTAAAAGGGAAAATGACTCTTGAAGAATATACATGTGTTATATACATTTACATTTTTACGGGGACTTTGATCATGACCAAAGCTTGGGTTGCTTATTTCACTCTAGGCAAGAAGGGGAAAAAGGTGTAAATGCTGTTGCTGGTCCCACAAGTCTCACAGGCAAGCACAGGCTCCTACAGCAGGATTGCAGGGGTTAATAACGCTGCTGCTCTCTGTCCCATCCTAGAGGGAGGGTTCAGAGTGCCTTGTGGTTTCCCTGCTGCCTGAAGAGTTTAAGCAAGATGCTCTGCTGATATAAATCAGCCTGGCTTGCTTGGCTGGGGTGACTGTCTGTTGATTTACTCCAGCTGAGAATCTGGCTCCTCATGTTTATTTGGGTGTATATTTTGAAGACTAACAAGAAAATATTATGCTTAGCTAAGTAATAAATGCTGTGGCAAAAGATTAGTACATCCTGGTAGAGCTTTAACATCAAGACAAAATCTGCTTCCAAGAGTTCTCCCAAATCCCTCTGAAAAGTCCAGTTTGAAAGTGGGGGCCACAGAGGGATTGCTTGTGCAGTGTCACTAAGATACATTTTTATCCTGTTTGCTTTCTATGTTGAAAGGAAGTGGTAATTCTTCAAATGATGCCTTCAAGGCAGGGCCGCCCTTTCTTGTCCTTCTCTGCCAGCGGAATTCCCCTGGGGTGAATTCCTGGGCCTCAACCACATTATTTATTCCCAAGTAAGTTTACAGTGTTTAATTTGGGAAGTGTTAACACTGTTTCCCTTCAGGTTTGGAGGAAAAAAGGTGAAAGATTGAGAGAGACCTATGGAGAAGGCACATTTCCAGTTGGGAATTATATACCCTTGTTCCTCTGTGATTGCTGTCTCACTGGTGATCCTTGCAGCTTCCTGCATGGCACAGTCCAACAACAAACAGTAAAGGTAAGGGAGTAATTCTGCCCTTCTCCCCCTTACTTCTGAGTAAGGAGCAGAACAGAGTTCACATAGGACCCTCTTCTCTCTAGAACACCTCCCATGCTCACCTGGAGGCTATTTAGGACTTTGGTTAACTCGCATATTAATGACACTAATTACACAGATCACAGCTCTGTGAGGGGGTGTATTTATTTAATTAGTTATATGGAGATGAACCACTGCACCAGACAGGCTGTGAAGCAG
This sequence comes from Drymodes brunneopygia, assembly GCA_013400955.1. Taxonomy (NCBI): domain Eukaryota; kingdom Metazoa; phylum Chordata; class Aves; order Passeriformes; family Petroicidae; genus Drymodes; species Drymodes brunneopygia. Next base: position 29,743 of record VZTZ01020187.1, on the reverse strand, counting down.
CTCTTCTACATCTTCTTATTGATGAATTTAATGTCACTTGAGAGCTCAATTTATGTATAGGAAGTGGAGAACTGGAGTGTGCCCTGCATTCTGTATTTATGATCCCAAGTGAAGCTCCGCTCTTCTTCCTTGACAAGAGCATACAAGAAAGAGCATCCAGCTCTTTTAATCTAGTTTTCCCTTTCCTTTTCTCTTCTTTTTTTTAAAATCCCTTTTCCTCTTAGAAATGTGTGCTGAAGATGCAGAAGACAGACTAGCTAATTCTGTCAAAAAATAAAGTTTTGGCCTGCGGTAGATAAATGTGAGAGCAGAGGCTCAGTTCTCTCCTTTTGATGGAAAGTGTCCTTGCTGGTATAAACAACCATTAAAAGCTTCCAGCTAAGTCTGATTTGAGAGGTCAGATGTCAAATCTCACCCATGCAATCTCCTGCTGCATATAATTCTACTACTCTTGATCTCTGTTTAAAGACATTTATCCAAACTCCTATTTCCTTTTCTTTTAATTAATGGAAAAAACCTAATAATTAATCAAAAAAGTCTTCACTCAATGGAAAAAGATGTTTTAGGCTCTGTTACGCATTATTACAGACTTGTTCTGTAAATAAAAAGGGACTATAAATCCAGAGGTCAGTCTGCTCCAATATCTTTACTATCCTCATGATGTGTGGATCACCTTCCCTTACAAGCAGCCATATGATGCATGACAGAAATAAAGATGCAGTTGGAAAAGGCAAAGCAGTTTCTATTTCACAAGGTGAAACTGAATTCTATATCTTACAAGTAACTGTGGGGCTCCTCATGCCTGTTTGGGGATTTCAGTGGCAGGAGCCAGGCCTTGCAATGGTTTAGAGCAACCTCAACTAAGTGTGTGCAGTAGAAGCTCTGAGCCCTGTTCTGAACGCCAGCCAACCTTCTGCAGTGCACAGAAGAGACACATAAGCAAGGTGCTGGGGGAGATTGGAGACTGCCCAGGTCTCTGCCCAGGCATTAGGAGACTTTGAATTAAATGGGAACAAAGGGAGAAACTGTAAAGCAGAGAAGCTGAATTGCCTGAAGTGTTTTTGCCCAGAAAGGTTTTTGGTGAAAAGATATTTTAAAGAGTCCCAATCTGTACTTCTCCTCCTTCTTTTTTTTATTCAGTATTTTCCTCATTTCACTCCAAGAAGAAGGCAAAGGTGAATTGAAATGGCCCCTCACAGAGCTTTGATGCTTCTCAGCCTGTAAACACAAATGGAGCAGATATTTGTCTGAGACTTCTAACACCTTTTAACTGCCTCAAATCTCTCAAGAGCTTTTTCTTTCTCTTTTGTAGTCCCTTTTACATTCTCCCCAATTAATCCTCTCTCTTCTCTTTCTTCCTCTTGCTCTGCTTCTTAGCTGACAAGTCCACCCCTATCCTTACCTCTCCTGTTCCTCTTAATTTGGGCGTCTCCTCCTCCAATCTCATCACTAATTCCAGGCTTGCTGCATCACTTTCCTTCCTACACTGGCTTTCCCAGCTCAGTACACAAACCCAGATGAGCACTGTGGCAACCAGGCATGTTGGCTCTTGAATTTATCACTTCTGCTTGTCTCTATGCATCTTTCCCTTTCACCCTCTCTTAATAAATTTCTGACAAGCTGTTTATCCCACCCCTCAGCTCCTGCACTACATATGGCTGGCAGAGGTCATCTCACCTCACTTTTGACACTGTGGAGTTAGATGTCAAGGTCTGACCACTACAGGATTCCTTTACAGAGAGAACTGATAGGAAGGACCTGTGTCTTTCCCAGTGGATGCAAAGGGAAATAGTTGTGATTCACAGGAATGCCTTTAATTTTTAGATTTCAGTTTTGGGGAAGATCACTGTCAATCAACAAAAAACCTGAACAGCAACCAGAATGGTGAATAGAAAATGCAAAGATTCAGAACAGACTAATTCCACCCTTTTCACGTGCTCAGAGCTAGGAAAGCAGCAAAGTCTGCAGAGCAAAGTGCTGGTTGCTCCTTTCAAACTTACAACTATCTAAGGGCAGTTATGAAAGAGATCATATGACATGAGGTCAATAACAGTAGAGGACTCAACATAAACAGCCAGGGGGTTTCTCCCAGTTCTATGTGCATTAAAATATACATTCTTATCCTTAGGGGAAGAACAGTAAAAATATGATTAGTATGTCCCTCTGTAGCTAAAAATCTGAAATACTTTGAGCATGAGGGTGTCCCAGCTGGCTTGTTGTAGCTAAGAACACTATAAAAGGCAACGTCCCATAATGGCTTTGGCATTGAACCCCTGCTGACCTAACTATCTGGATATATCTGACTCTGTCAACAGAATACTTGGAATATTTTGCTGAGTTTGCTCTCTATTCTTGGACTTTTCTGTCTTTGCTAAGTAAATAAAACCTTTTGTACCATATCTTGTGAAATGGTGAATGCAGTTAACCCTCAATGGCAACAGTCAAGCATAAGCAGTACAGATATATGTAGAAGTGGGGAGTCCTGATCACTTCCCAAGTTTCATATAATATACATGAAGATCTCAAAATGTTCTTTGAAGTAGACTGTGGCAGACAAATCAGCAGCACTGTTACAGCTACAAATATTCAACAGATTAGCTGGATGCAAATATCAAAATGGCAAACTTATAGTATTGGTGCCAACTAACAAATCACCAGAGGAGATCTAGACCCAACATGAGAGACAACAATCTTCAAATACTCGTGGTACTTAGTACAAAAATGCTCACTGTTGCTTGCTTACAGTGGCTTTTCAGAAAAAACCAACAAGTCCATGGAGTAAAGTTCCTACCTGGTCGAGACAGTTACTCCGTAGGTAGCGCAGGGCTTGTTGTATGCTTTGGGGAAGAGGCTGCCCCGTTCTCTGGACATGAACTATCAGGGGCACACCAAAGACATTCTTGTCCTTGTAGTCAGGGACTTTCATCCTCTTCATGAACTTTGGTACAGACCTGAAAATTAACATGAGCAGGCTACATGAAAAAATCAGGGTATTTACACACTGTCTAAGTAACACTACGGACAGAAATTGGTAACCGAGGCCCTTTTTATAAAGATGGTGAAATAATGTTTAATACACAATACACAGACATGTTACAATATGCATAATTGATTAATTTCTTAATGTTTATAAGTGGATGGCCTTTAAGGTACAGCATAACAATCAGTTCTAACAAAAACCTTTTACTATACAGGTGTCATCCAGCTGAAGTCAACAAGGTTTAAAGTATCCTTTAGGGACTCTCAGGAATGGCAGAGCAAACCTGAGTGGAGAGGGTATCTGAGTGAAAAGGAGGTTCAGTCCTCTAACCTGCTGAATGATCTTTGTACTACCAGTTAAATGATTTAGTATTTCTATTGACTAAAAATTTAAAATAAGAAATGATGGTGGGAAATCCCTGTGTGTCAGACTCCTCTCTTGTGTTATATGATTTATTCTAGTTGAGTAACTTAAGTGAAGCTGGTGAGCTTGCTTTTTTCAAAAAATCATGATGAAAACAAGAACCAACTGGATTCCCTTTTTGGGAGTCACGACTGCCAAGGAATCAAAATAAAAAGGATGAATATGACCTGAATGTGACTAAGAGTTTTGTCATCTGTGTGGGAAGAAGTAAAAATTCATTTTAAATTACCTACTGAAGAAGTACAGTGCATAACTCTACAGCTATTTACAGTTCCTCTTAAAAATCCTTAGAGACTGATTGTAAAAACTGAAGAAATATCTCTCAGGATGAAAACCTTGTACAAACAGCAGGACCTGGAATTTGCTGTATTCTAGTCTGCATATTTGAAGTTGGGTAAGGTGAGATTCATTTCAGTGCAGATGTTGTCAGCCAGCTGCAGGGAGTGCACCAAAGGAGAGCAGTGAAATGGGGGTTAATCTCACTGAATTTTAGTTCTCTTACAGAGATTTAGAAAGAGTCAGCAGTCTGGACTACCTCTATACCCACTCTAGGTAGAGACACCTCTGGAGCGTGACCCAAACCCTCAGCCTTGGATATAATGGGCTGCACTGGACTTGCCTTTTTCCTCTGACCACAAACAGACAACCTGACTTTCTCGGATTAGATTTATAAGATTTATATTTTAACTTTTCCTAATGATTGATGCCAGTGAGGTGAATCTCACATGAATCTATTGTATCTTATTGTTCCATTTCTAAAGGAAAACTTGTCTGATGTAGCTCACAGATAAATTTAGCAGGATTTTGGGGAGGTGCTTTGAGCATGAAAATCACAATATAAATATCGACTCATACTGTATCTGGACTGGGTGCCTCAGTGTCTTAAAGAAAGATTCTGTCCTTTTGATTATTTCTCAGATACTTTTAAACTCTTTTCCATGCCCATTTCCATTTCTGGTGTACCTCAGTCTGTGGGGCCCACCAGGGTTTGTGCACCATGAAACACGCAGGTTTCTGCAGCCAGTTGCTACAGAAGGAGCCACACTGTGAGCATTCACATCCATGTGCATTTCCCTCCACCCCCTGGGTGACCAGGTAGCTGTCACAGCTGCCAGGGCTTGCAAGCTCCCTCTAACACAGGTCCAGGCCTAGGCTAAAGCTTGCATCTTTGTTTATAGAGAAAAATCCCATCACTATTCTAACCTTTCTTTTAAAGCACAAAGTAATATCAAACACCTGAAGCAGCAGCTGTTTCCTTTTGAATTACAAGATGAATTCTAGGTAGGACTTATGGTAAACTTTTCCTACTTTTTAGTCACTCTCTCCTGCTCCTGTTTATTTTTCTGGAACTGCAGAATTGTTAGAAAGGCCAGGGTTGTCTCTCTGTTAGAGGACAGGAATGAAGTCAGATTTCCAGGATCTATTTCTGGCTTTGTCAACGAGTCACTGGGCAGCAATGGATTAAAAGGGACAGTTTCAAATCCTATACTTGAAGTCAATGCTTCCTTCTAATTGCATTTATTTACTATCAGACTAAGAGAATTAGGAGAAACTATTTTCTTCTAAAAAGTCTTCTTTCCAGTTACCAGTGCTACTCACCAGGTCCAGCCATGTTTGTTTGACATGGAGTACTTTTCCATGATGGCAGTAAGACGAAGCAGAGAGAATTTTTGCAGTAGATTCAGCTGGGCTGCTGACTGGTTGCTGATGTGAAGTGATGCAATGGAGCGGCTCAGGCGATGAGAGATTTGGAAACTGTGCCATCGTAATCGCCTTTAGCAAAAGGAATGATACAAAAATCAGGGAACTGCTTTAGTTGGGCAGAAAAGATGCTGTACTGTGAGATAGGGCTGGGCAATATATAAAACATACATAAACACACACATACGTGGTGGCTTGTGATGTGTCAACTGAAAGAAAAGGCACCCTGGAGATAAATAAAACAATATAGTCAATCTCTTTAATTTTGGAAATAGCTGGGTTTTGTCTTTTTAACATTAGATTCCCAAGTGGGTGTGGGTCCTGTCCATACACTTGGGGAAGCAGTGCTGCCTGCTATGGTCTTTAGCCTACACACTTCCAACAGGATGTGGGCGATTTAGATTCAAATGTTCTTTGCCTGACTCACAACTGGTATTTGATGCCTAGTCCCTCACCTCCCATGGGACTGACCTGACCACTGAGGTATTTGGAGATGAAGTTCTCCAAATATCTCTGTTATTAAATGCTAAAGGATTTTCTTGAAAAATGATTAAACCCCATGTTTCCTTAGCTAGAGCTATAACCATCAAGCTATTGAACCACTCGTAGAACCACTCCAATGCACTTTCTCGATATTCTGGATTCATCAGAAAAAAACCCCCTAATTTCATTTTCTTGTTTCACTCAATATAAGTTCTGACTCAAATCCTAAAAACTTTGGCACTGCTCATTTACTCAATAGTTTCCTCAGGATAACTTTCACTTTTGTGGTGGGGGTGAGCAAGCACAGACAGCAGCAAACCATGGCATGGCAGAGTCCTCTGTAAGGCTGTAACAAGACTGAGAGCAGATCAGAAAATACCAGTACCATCAGAAATATCAATATTAGAAAATACGAGGTATGTTCTCTCTGCTTTTGCATTTACAAAGCCACCCTACACACAACAGTTTAGACCCACAAAGGCTTTTGCCCAGGACCACTGGTACTTGGCTTAACAAATTAAAAATACATCCTACAACATATCCAGAGTCCTACTATGTAATCAATTGATCAAGGGACAAAAAATGCCTTGGTTTGCTCTATTAAACCACTTCTGCATTGATTCCATGTAAGAATCTCCACAGCAGGATGTCCCTTCCCTCAAAGTCCTGCCTTTCCCTGGGAACTCCCCATCTCCATACAGGATAAGCACAACTGTAATGGTATCCTGTGCCTTCTGACTCCCAGGCTGAGAACCTCTGCTTCATTATATTGTATTTCACAGTCTGTGGATTTGTTTACAACATTTTGCTACTTACCTGCTTGGCCTTGTGAGCGACGCTCCCACCCCAGAGTCTCTCCTGTCCCTAACACCAGTGGCTTCGGATTCATTCAGGGATGTTCCATCTCTGTCCATGTCGCTTGGGGTGGTCCGGCCATCAGACACAGAGTTTCCTTCAAAATCGAGAGTGATCTGTGTAGGTGACTGGAAAGACAATGATGGGGATTCCCTGACTGACATGTCACTAACCGGCAGGCCTGGCAACACCTTCTTTGACCAGCCATCCACCACCTCCTGCAGTCCATTGACATGTTGCAAAATGTCATCTAGCTGAGGAAAAAGGACATCTTTCTCTATGTCCAGGAGGTCCCCAGTACTAGCATACAAGTGGGAACCTGGCACATTGTCATAAATACTAATTCTGCTCTCTTTAGGACAGCAAGCCATCAGTCCGGATTCCTTTGGAGTAGAGCAGTTCTGCTTTCCCAAAGAGATGCTTCCTGTCCTCCAGTTTACACTGTTACTGTTGTCTGTAGGTGAGAGGCTTTCGATAGAAAGTGCCTTTGGGAAGGTCCCTGGTTTGTGATCCTTGGGAATGTGCACAACCAAGTTCTCTTGGGAATGAAATTCGTTTTTGCGGTTTTGGTCCACCACTTGCCGTAAGGCCGTTCCTGCCAGAACATCCAGGTCCTCCAGGTACATCCCGCCTCTCTTGTTTGCTTCATGGCATTTGCGTTCCTTCAGACATGGCGTACTCACCCCACTGCTGCTGTTTTCGGACTGACTGCTGTCACTGCTGGATTTGGCAGAAAAGGGAAGCCCTCTTTTGACTGAATCTTGCCCCAAATTTTGGAGATCGCCATTGACTATCTGTACACAGTGCATGTCTTTCAAGGATTTTGGCTCAAACTGGAGAACCGGTCCACTGATCTCTAAAGGACCTGTTCTTCCCGAGCCTTTTAGTTTTCCATGCACAGCTTTTGCTTTTAGTGTCTCCATGCGTTTTAGAAAGGTTTTTGCTCTGGCTCGTGTTGGATTGTCATTCTTCAGGCCGTCTTTGGGGGACAGGGCGGTGTTTATTGCAGTGGAGTCCTGCAGCAGGGTGCTTTCCACATCATGATGGGCAGAGCAGTTGCAGGTCTCCCTGGCAGCGCTGGTAGTGCCAGATTGACTCCTGTTGTCACTGCCCCCACTGCTCTCACTGTGAATCGATGAGACCTCGGGTTCGCTCAGATCTGTAAGGACACTCTCACTGCTTGTCGTGTTTTTCATTTTAATGTCCCCAGAAGAGCCATGTCTGTCAGAATGGTGAAGCAAAGCATCAATGTCGTCCACCCGAGACCATCGTCTGCTGGTTCTTTGGAAAGTCCATTTATTACTGATAGCACAGAGGTCTTCTTCATCTGAATCTTCACTCTGGAAAAAAAGGAAGTGGCACATGGTAAAACCATGTGCTTTAACTTGCTATTTGAATTAATGTGATTGGGCTGCTCCAGGTGAGCAACAGGTAACAAAGTCTCTCTGAACCAAGTTTAGGAAAGACTGGTCATCAGTCCTTTTGTAACACCCTCTTTCATTTAATTGGAAAGACTGCAAACATCTTAACAAGAAAGGAATAAAAGCCTGCTCCATGTTAGGAGTCCGAATGATACCTCTCGGCTTCCATGGACTGCCTGTGCACTAAATTGTGTAGGGCTGATGCCCACAGTGACTGTTTAGGAAAAAAATGTTTTGAAAAGTCCAAGTAAAGGAATCCTGATTTGCAGCGATGGTGTTAAGATACACATGGTAAAGACAGGGAAGTAGCTGGGTACTACAGCAATGCGAGCTATTTAAAAATCCAAGAGAGCAAATATCTGGTGCTGCACGTAGTTTTGCAGTGAGAACTAAACAAACATCTATAAACTTCATAGACCAGATACATCTAACAAGATTTATGTGTCAGGAACATAACTACAGATAAATAACCATGATGCTTAAAAGAACAATAAAAATAATATTTGGCAGTACTTCTTAGGGTGTGTCCGAGTGCAGGCAGAGGAAAGCAGAGAGGGCAGCTGTGGGGGTGCGGGCAGGAGGAGCAGCCAGGCTCAGGCTGGGATGGGGAGCATCTGCAGCTGAGGTGAACTTTCCCACAGTGGCAACCACTGTCTTCACTGCTGTTGTCACCAAACTTCATGACCTTCAGCCTGCCCCACTGTCTCTGGCTTCCTCCAACCTCTCCTGAGGCAGCAGCAGCCCCCCAGCCCTTCCTGGTCTCATCCCTCAGCCTGAGCCATGCAGAGCTGTGCTTATGTTTAGGCAGCTCCAGGAGCTACTCTGCAATGCAGAGAACATGTGCCTTGGAAAAAAAAATTAGGTAAAAAACCTCACCCTATGACATTTTTCTCATTTGTTTGCTCAAACAAAAAAGATACCTCTTCAGGATGAAGCCCACAGTTGCTAATGAGTACCCTTCCCCTGACTTTGAATTGGGTTTATACTGCATTATTCTTGTGCATTTGTTTTAAAGCAGAACAAACTAACTTCACCTACATGACATCCAAACAGCTCTGCACATTCTTGGAAGCAGTATGAAGGCAGTAAAATATGACAGGCTGTCAGACTAAAATGAGGTGCTAAACCAGAAAGACTATTTTGGGACTGGAAAAATTCTCATTTTAAAAGTCTATTATTAGAAGTATTTTTATATGAAGTTTTGATGGTAAAGTTATCTCCAATCTCTGACTAGATCTTTGCTGGCCTGTCTAATTGAAAAATGTAAACCAAATTTTACAAGAGTGCCCAAAACCTTAAATAATGTGAAACCTCAAAAGCTGGAGATTGGGATCAGTAGCATGCCAGGTCTCACCGATGCCATAAACTTTTGCCAGTTTATCACTTCAAGTCAGCCAGATGTTTTAGATCATGTCCAAACCATAAAATAAAATATAGCTGTGAAATTTTGGGTTTAGGCATTCCTCTTTCTTCTGTTAATGCTGAGGTGTGCAGTGCTCCTGCGGCTGATGTGAGTTTACAGGAATGAATGGAGATCTTCATTCTGTCGCTTGTTAGAGAGGAAAAAGTGAGCACCAAGTGAAGTATGAGGGCAGGGGCTAGCAAAGGCTAATACTACTTTGGCCATTTTGTCTGCAGGGAAGAAATGGCACTACAGCTCTACCTTTGTTTCAACTCCACAGACTGCTGTGTGCATATATGGACCAAAGGACTGAACAGCCTCAGGAACTTAAAAAATCCATTTATTGTGGTCTTAGTAGTGCCACAAAGTGGATATTTTAAAAACCACAAGAGTACGTACTTTTAAATATTTAGCAGTGGTAATTATATCTACAAAGCATTCCACTGCTAAAGCGTTGGTGGCACCAGCCAATAGGATAAACATATTTTTAAAATTTGTTCTACATTGCAATATGCCAAAGGGACCTTAAAGAAGATTCTTGGCTGACACAAATCCCTGTAGCTGCACTGACATTACTGTATGAGCTGACAGGATTTAGCCTGTATTTTCTACAAGCTGGAATCGATTAAAGTAGCCAAAGTGGGAGAGACATTGCAAAAAACACCAAGAAGAGAGCACAGAACAGAAGACAGAAATAAAAATAAATTCAGTGGTAAATATACTTTAAATCAAAAGTTTGTGGGTCTTCTGTTTTTGTTTTTGTTTTGTTTGAGTTTTTTTTTTCTTTTTTTACAAAGCAAGGATGAACAGAAATGGATATTGGTAGTAAACAAGTTTTGCCTCTAACCACAGCAAAGACAGGATAACATTCTGCCTTAGAAAATACAGAGACTTTTCAGTGTCAAAATTTGCAGCTCAATTGAATAAAAGCTTAGTTTTGGGTTTTTTTTAATTGATAAAGAAACATACTTGTGTTTCATCAAAAGCAAAATCAGGCAAATATGAAATGAAATATCTGGATGCTGAAATAGTGTCATGGTGACTCACTACAAATTCAGCTGCACTGTGAGTCCTATGACATACTGTGCTTTTCTTTTGATGAAATCAGTAGAGATTCTGGAAGCCATGAACATCCTGAATGACCCACTGTTCTTGTCAGATATCTGAGTGCCCTGACAAACGCATCTGTCCAAAAATAAAAAAATGTCGAGAGCACTTAGCCCACCCACATGTCACCAGCTATGGGGACAGTGGATCAAGAGAAGGTCTGAAAGCAATGATTCATCTGACACAGGCAGAGCAGATATTTTGGAGCAGTGACTGTATATTTCTACTGGCCTGGGGTGAAATCAAGTGCACGGCTTTGGAGCATATTCAAAAGTCCAGTTAATACCATTATGTTTGGGAAGATGAGAAGGGACAAGTTTCTTGAGGAGTGACTGGTAACATTTGCCAAAGAGAAAGAGGTTCTGATTCACAGATTTGTCACAGCTGATTTAAAATAGTACAGCTTTTTGACTGAGCATGTACTTGCCTGAAATACAGAGGGATGCTAACAAAAGGCAAATAGTGGATTTATTTGCGGAGGAATTCTGCCACATTTTTCCAGCTGGGGGCAGGAATTCTCATAAATCGACAGCTGCAGAAGGCAGTCAATCCACAGGCTAATCTCTGTCTGTCCAAATCGCTTAAGGACATATTTGCAACACACACATGAGGATTTCTGTTTGCATCTTGATGAAGCCAAGGGAAGACAGCAGCCCACAGTGGGAATGGTCTGGGTGGGAGAGTGGGCAGTGGGGAACGCTCATGCTGTGCTGGCTTCCACAGTAACCTTGCCTGGAAGCTTGCTTGGCCATATTTTGGTGAATTACTCAAGCAGCTGTGCTAGTCCTGTGCATACCTGTTATGCTGAAGCTCCAAAGCAGGCTGATTTTGTATTTCATTGTTCAGATCACCATAGAGACTATTAGGAAAGGCAGTTTCTATGGCAAAAGATTTATTTAGTTCAGTGATCAATTTCAGACCCAATTTCTGGCTTTTACACTTGCATTTACATTTCCTCCTGTCAGCAGGTTCTCCTTCCTCTTCTTCTCTCCCCCACATTCTCTTCTACTTTCAGTTGCTCTGTATCTGTGGACTAAAATCTCCTCCAACTCCCCTTTCTCTACATTTTTCTGTGCTCTCCTTCTCTGTGCAGGTATGGACCCAACTAGCTTCTGTCCCCTTGAAAGAGTACCAAGTAGGGCCATCTCTCTTCCATCAAAAATTTATGGTCATCTGCAAGGAGAGCAGCTGAGAACTTCAGTCCACTCAGAACAGGGAGGAGTGGCAGCAAAACGTTAATGCGAAACAAACATAATAAAAAACATCCTTCCTTTTAAACACAACATAAAACCCAAGACAAGAAAAACCCCTGACGCAGTGACGTCCCTGCAGCTCCAGGACATGGACAAAATAGAAGCTAAAGAGGTGAGTACACAGAGGAACAAGCAGGCATGTGCCAAAGCAGGGTATCTGGACACTAAAACCATCCTCTGTTCAAGTTCCCTCAAACACTGAATAGAGTATGATGAGACTGAATTTGCAAAGACATCAAAAATGCAGCTCTTGGAGGCAGTTTTAAAATAGCACTAGACAAACACTGTATGAAGGAAAAACAAAAACCAAGATTTCTCAGCGCTGACAACTACCACTGTACAAAACTCAAGGACTTTGGGGAATTTGTGACCAGAAAATCAAACGTTCAACAGTTAATGTTGTACGTGTTACAAAACTCTCAAAATCAACAGGCTGTTTCTGCAGCACTCACTGAAACCTTTTAAGCTCAAACAATTCCCATTTTACACAGGAGCTTGTAAGGATGACAGAGTTTATTTCTGTATTCTTAACTGGGAAGAAGTAAGTACAAGAAACAAAGAAAAGCTGTTATTTTCATCTGAGCAGCTTCCATTTTTTCTGAGCAGGATTTTCCACTGTGTACTCATATGGCATTGACAAATAAGCCAGTCAAATGAAGCTGCAATGTCTTTTCACCCACTAACTTTAATTGCACGTATGTAGAGTTTAAGTACTGTGTGAGCCCTTCTAACACACATTATTTATATCTAGTCACAGTTTCTATTCTATTTATAATTTCAAGATTCAGCAGTTCACATTATCCATGCATCCAGATAACTGCTGACATGCATGTTCAAAGTAAAATAAACTTAACTTAATTTTAAGAGCATTACTGACTTAAAGCCTAAATTGGGGTGGTCTTATCCCAAAAGCCATGGTGAAGCCAGCATATTTCATGAAGTTTCCTTACCTTTTTTCTTTGGAAGTTCACATCGAGTTTCATTGAGGCGCACTTGTTCAGTGTGTTCAGTCGTCTACAGGGCAAAGCAAATTCAAAAGATTAGCAGCCTCTGGCTAAAGGGCATGATATTTTGCAAGTTCAAAACATTTTCTCTTATCTTACTGTAGGGTGCCAACTGCATACAACAGCTTCAGGAAAAATACTGGTCATCTGTTCCAGCTACATGACCACTGCATGAAAAGGGAATCTTAGCTTCACTTTACTTGAGAGCCAGATTTGATAGATTGCTTTTTAATTCAAAGACATTTCTGTAATTAGCACAGGAAACAACTATAAACAAACACCTGTGATAGCTGGGTAAATGACAAGAGAAGAAGAAGCTGAGTTGCCTTATGTGGGACTGTAACAGAATTGGTCTAAAATGGGGATTTCAAAGCACTGGTGAAAGACGGAACAAAAAATAGATGCAGTTCCTCACTTCTGGCAGTTGGCACCGCCTTAAAAACCTTGACATAAAGATCTTCTAGCTGCTACTTAAAAGTCTCTCCAAGGCCAATAGTTTGGATCCAAAGCCAAAGTCAATAGCTGTGGATCTTATACACAGGTTAACACACCCAACATGTAACAAATCTAACATTTTTAAATAAATATTTTTAGCTGTTTTTGACCATGTTCGTACTAAAGTTACCAGAGTCTCTGTAAGGCTTCTGCTCCTTAAATCCAAGGCTATCCTGTGATGACAGTGAGTTGAAATGACAATCTGTGTGTGTGTGTGTCCATGTGCAAGGACAGCCAGAGGACAAGTAAACATGCTCTTTCAATAGAGAACCTACTGTGGTAATGATAATTGATTTGGTTTTATTTATACTTAAAGATCCCGATCCATGAAACCATCCAACTTCTAAAAGCAGAGGCTCAAAGTTAAATATGTTTGACTTTGAAAATTTTCCATATCTAGGACTGAATTTCAAAATAAACAGAGGCAGACTGAGAGAACTACATGTCCACAGCAATCCTTTGTTGGCTGCCTGCATCTCCTGTGTCTTTTTAGCAAGACCTGTCTCTGTTGCTTTTGGGTCACAGGGAGAGGCCTCCAATTTCCAGAACTGAACATTTGAAATGCATGTGACAAGTTACAAGGACACATGAAAAAAGTATCAGATCAATAATTTAATTTCTCACATAACATAAGAAGATTATGGCATTAACATATTCCTCCACGGAACTTCTAATATTAGAATATCTTTCAAATTGCCACCACTAAGAAAGAACTGACCCACCAAATGTAGATCTTCCTTACAAAAAAAATCCCTTTCAAAATATCACCTGCTCATTTGTAGATGAAATATTCCTCCCTAACTCAAGCCAATAAATCTGTTATGCTGCATCAGAAAAGCCCCGTGCTCATAGTATTAATTTGGGTATAATGTATGCACAAGCACACCCTGCATGCATGATAGCAATGTTGAAATAAATTCCAGGGTTTGCGGCTGTGTAGCGGTATCTTCAGCCTTCTGCCCACAAATCTTCTTCTGGGATTACATCTGTTATTGCAAAACTCCTCTTCTGCCCAAACGCAGAATTTCTCAACCCAAAGTGGCATTTTCTTGGGGCCCTGGGGCTGAATAATGTTCAGTGCTTCTTTTGAGTGCAAAATGTTTAAATGTGTGTATTGATATAAATTCCAAGTATACAGAGGCACAGACACATTTTCAAAGTACTCCAGTCCAACTTTCTGTCTTTGGGGACAGCTTCCTCTGAGTGGTGAATATTGGCTAATATTGGACTCCCTGCACCTCTTTGTCAGCTGTCCTGTGCTGAAGGGAAAAGTCTGTAGCTACATTTCCACACTTGCTCCACCAAAACCAAAACTACTTTTTACTGGGCGCCAGGGAGTCAACTCCAGGTTTTAAATTCACTCCTCTACAAAACACTGGTATATCTTCTGGGACTCTTCCAGTGCTGTGGAAAGATTTGCAAGTGAAATTGGAGAACTAATGATCATATTTGTGATTTTGTCTGGTACTAACAGCTCAAATCAAAGTTAGTCTGTTTCAGCTTCTTATGCCTTGTTGATGTGCCAGCAGTGGCAGAAAGCTTTTCTCAACAGTTTAGAGTCATCACATGACTGACAGCCAACTCCTCAGCAAGTCTTTCAAAAAGGAAAAAAACCAGAAGTTTCTGGCTACAAAGGCTGTCACCGATGTCCCAGCTGAAGTTAGAGGAGCACTGCATTTTTATGCCACTGCTTAAAAACATGGGAAAAAATGCCTGTTTGTAATGTCAACAAAACATTGAGTCGAGAAAAGGAAGGGAAAAGCACGTTTAATAAACACAAGAGAGGTGGCTGTATAAAACCCAAATAATCTAGGATGCATTTGAATGCATATCTGGAAATTTCAGCAGTGTTCAGAGAAAGACTGCAAAGCATGTACTACAGCGTTTCAGTGGTGTTGATTTTATTTCTTCTCCAGAGCATCACAGGTAAACACTAACTTGGTGGTTTAACACTTTGAAATAATTCTTAAAATGCCAGCAAAGATAATCATGTGTCCAAAGAGATGTTTCTGGTGCTATTTTACATCCCCTGGAGTATCCAGCCTGGCCTTCAGCTGCTGCAGGTACACTGGTCCAGTCAACACATGGAGAAGTCTGGGCTATCTGAGGAGATTTAAGATGGCCATAGACACAGGTCCTTAGGGCTCTGAATCCCAACTCCAGTGCTGTAATTGTTAACTCTTATGATAGAAGTTCTTCAGAAGCAGGAAATCTCCAACTTTTGCATCCTTTACAGCACTGAGCAGTGTTTACAATAAAAACAAGTTTGTAGTGGTGCAGGCTCAGGTCAGCTGGAAAACCTTGTCGGGGACCTGTTGTCCTGCTTTAAGAGCAATCCAAGTAATAGAGAGAAAGCTCTGAAGTGAGTTGGAGTTCCAGGAGAATCCCTGGACCTGTTCTGCAGCTGCTTCCAAGCAGGTGCTTGGGAATGCAGCCAGGGCCACAGGCCAGTCATGAAGGAGGAGGCATCATGGGGAGGACAAGAATGGACAGCACAGTGTCTCCTGCATCAGCAGATCTGCAAATGCCGTCTCTTATGGATTTGGCCCAGGAAAGCACACTATATGGTTCTGTAAATGCCTCTCTGAGGGAACCACAGCACTATTTCTTTGCTTTATCATTATTCTTAGCCAGGTTTAGGTGCTGTGTATACATGCCCCTGCCTGGCTTCTTCTGGTGCTGTCAGCTTTGGGAGGAGGACATAAAACTCCTGATGCTGGGCTTTGCTGAGGCCTTAACACTGAATAAGAGTCCTCCCAGCACCATTAGGGCTGGTGTGCAAGTCCTCATGCTGGCACGTCCCTGCTCCACCAGTTTTGTGCATGAAGAGAATATACTATTTTCCAGTCCTATCACCATTTTCTCATGGCTGTCATTGAGGGAATTATCTTGTAGGCTCCAGGCTCACATGAGATGAGTAATCTCTCCTGGAAGTCAGTGGGAGCCATTCTCCTGCCTTCAGAGCAGGGCTTTCTGACCTGCTTGTGGAGAGCCAGGCTTATCCCCTGACAGCACCTAGAGCAGGATAACTCAGCAGATGGTACTGACTGTGCACCTATAATTTCAGAGCTCTGGTGGGATTCCATCCCCTACAACCTTTGCTTTGTTTACAAGCTGTCTAAGAGACAACAGCTATAGAAAGAGAGGCTGCTGACTGCTTGGCACAGCTCAGATTTTAAGAGCTTGGTTTAGGGGACTGTATATCAGACTGTTACACACTTGTTCTTCACATTCTTAGTCGCTGTATTTACGTGAATACAAAAAGTACAACGTGGCTTGGCTTCTCCTTCTCACCCTCTTATCACAGCAGCCACAAAAGTTCCCAGAGCAGAGTTGGTTGCTGCTATTTTGGAAGCGACACAGCTCTAAAATTTTCATGCTCAATTATTATTTTGGCAGGCTGACAGCGTTTGCCTGCAGATTGCCTGGCAATTCTCTATTGTTCATTACAATAAAATCTGAGTGGAATCTCTTGATAGATATGCCTCTAACCCAAAGGCCTCAAATTTGGTTTTTACTCTGCCAGATTTTTGAATTATATTGTAAACAGCAGGGATGTTAGAATATCTTGAAAAGGTCACTGAAATCTTTTACAACAGGGAGTCTTAGACTTTCTGACTAAAATACTACCAGCTGCCTTAAAAAAAGGTTCCTCCTCATTTGTGCCTCACGTTGTCTGGTACACTTCAATGCCATAAGAAAACTGATTATAAAATGAGATTGAGAGTCTGATTTCAACCCACAAGAGCGAAGAAATTCAGTGTTTATGCTATTACTATTCAGAGCTAAAACTTCTCAAACTGATTATCCATGCTGGCATTTCAGCTTTAAAATTATCTTTAAAAAAAAAAAAGAGAAGCCCCTTTTGTTCAGCACTATGTGCTGAATGCACTATTAGGCAGTGTGATGGCCTGGTCACACATAGCTTTAAGGGCAGCTTTGAATGTTTGAAGAATGGAAGTTTGACTGCCAACCCGGGAATCTATGCACACAGAAATAATAACCAGCTTTTTAAAACTCTCTCTTTCCTCAAAGTGCATCACAGCCTGCAGCTCTCATATGGTACACTGGCATGCAGTAACACCATCGCAGAGCAAAGGAAGGGCAGAGAACTGGCCACAGTGGTCAGCTGAGCTGTGAGGATTTCCAGTGCACTGGAAAACTTGGAAGATGCTGGTTTGATAGCTAACAGAGTAACAAAGCAGGTACTGGTGGCAGCAGCTGACACTATTCACTGTTTCTGATGAATCTGAATCTTGGCATTTGGTATAATGGCTTTTTATAGCTCACTTTCAGTGAAGGATTTGAAGCTGCTGAGTTACATTGAATTAAATGTCTGCAATCCGAAAACATAACTTGTACATAATAGTCGTATTTCTAATATTATGAGGAACTATTCCTTTTTTAGATCTAAGCTGTTTAAAAACTCCCAACAAAAATTCAAGTAAACAGATGTTGTCTTCTGAATAAAATAATTACAGAAAAAGTTGTTACAGAGTCACAAACCCATTTATCTTTAAAGTGTAGAAATATCTGTGTCTATACTTTTTTCTATAGATCTCATAATTTTTCCTTGATTTAGGCTGATGTAAAGCATTTTCTTCTCATGAGGACATCCATCCAACTGCTAGTTTATTTTCCAAACCCTTATATTTTAATAAAAGAGAAAAAAAACCCCAACCCAACCAAGTCTCTAGCTTCTCAGCTTGCAAAAGAATCCCCATGAATATATCAACACAGTGTAACTGTAGGTGTGTCTGTGAGTCTACAGAGAGGCTGGAGGAGCAGGAGATGAGCTGTTCCCATTTTCAGCTGTGTAGGTGTTGGATGCCTGGTGACCATGACTGTAGCACCACCACTGCCAATTACTCCAGAGAAGAATGATTAGGGAGAGTCACAGAGCTGTGAAATGACTACACCTCACTGTTTGCTCTCACAAGAAAGGGACAGGAACAGACATCATTTTTGCATTTTTTATGGTCCTTCAACTTTGTGGTAAAGGGCAGAGGGGAAGAGATCTCAATCTCCTATTCTCTATCACTTTCCAGTTCCCAAACTGCAGCAAAGTATGTCTTCCATCATGCCAGACTGAAGCAGGGGAATGTACATATGTGTGGGAAGAAAATTTCTCAGGTGTGGGCATAGCAGTCTCTCTCACCAAGCAGCACAGAACAGCAAGGGATCAGGTCAACAGTTAATTCTGTTCTCTGGAATCTGTGAGAGAGATCACTGGAGAATCTAAGTCTTTACTACTGACTTGTCTTCAGACACAAAGGCTGTTACACAGAGAAAGCAAATATTCTGTTCCCCACAGCCATAACAGACAGCATGAGAAGCAACAGGTCTCACTTGCAGTAGACGAGTTTTGGGAAAGCAATCTGACAGCTATGCCTAGAAACTACCTGGATCTGCCAGGAAGGAGGGCATAGCCTGGGATGGAGAGGTGGACTAGATGAAGTCTCTTCCAGCCCTGTTTTTTGTGATTCTCAGAAACTTTCTCTGCATTCCTCCATCACAGACTCATTAATCCTTGCAATGCACAGTATGATGTGGAACAGCATCTCCTAAAGCCATCTCTGTTGACTTTAGCCACAGTTGCAGAAAGGGGAAATAGAGTCTTGTCCAATTATCTTGCTGTTGGTGTTGTGAAAGTTTCCATAACATGTAATAAAGCCTGCTTGGTTATGGGCCAGACACTCCTTTGTCCTGACTTGAAGAGGAGAGGAGCAGAACCCAGTTTGAGCTGAGCACAGGGAAAAGAACAGGGGAACAATGTCTCTGCAATGTGGTTTTGCAGAACTGCCACAGAATTGCTGTGTCTTGAGTCCTGGGGGACAGGACTTGAGCAATGCAATACGGTATGTTCATCACAGAGTATAAAAAGCAAGATAAACAGCAAACACAGAACCACAGGGAGGGGCAAAGCAGTGATCAGTTTTAGCAGCTGCAGTACTGGGAGGTTTGTGGTACTGGGTCTGGTCCCACCTCTGTTACTGGTGCCACACGAGAGTACCAAGGGAACCACAGCAACATGAAAACCGAGTCTGCTGCCACAGAAAAGGGCTTGCTGAATTCTGTGCAATGAAGTTTCAACTTTTTTGCTGGATTTAGACATAAGAGTTATTAATGTGCGACTCAAATGTGACTCTCATTTATTCAGGGTTTCCTTGCACTACTGCTAGATCTTAAAAAGCATATGTTTCAAATCCATTGGATTTGGGTTTTCTCAAATCATGTGATGCTATCTGTGAGTGCAGTGGGTCTCCTACTGCAGCATTTTCTGCAGGAGAAACTAACTCAGAATGGTGGCATTATAGATCTCATCAACTAATTCACCTGGACAAGCAAACATCTCTACTGCTGCTATGTCAACAGCTAAAAAATCAGCTCATGCTTTTAAATTATAAGAAAAGAGACTTTGAGTGTCATTTACCTGCAAAGAGGTTCTACAAGGTCCTTGTCAAGAAAATCATGATCTTTCTTTACTGCAGCAATGTCAATGGGAAACTGTGAGTCTGTAAAAGGAGACACAATATTAAGATGACCGCTTGCTACTCAAACGAAATACATTGTCTACATCTAAATTGCTTTGCATGTGCTTGCTCACTGAAATCTAGTCTGACCAATTTCACTGAGCTCTGGTTTCCTTCCAGCTGTATCTGTGACCCCCTTCTGACACCTTTTTTTATCTGTTGAAGGTATAGCTAAACATCCAGTGCATTATTGCATTTTGGTTTTAAAAAAATTCTCAATTGTTCATTCTAGCACCTTGCACAAATGAATGAGATCAGGGAATTACCACCACACTTACTTTATCTACGTGAGCAACAAGGTTTTCCTTTCTCATTACAGTGACTTCATGGGTTATTTGCTAGACAGACTTTGCCCAAGCCCCAGAAATGTTCTGTGCTTTTTGCTTTTAAAACAGATCCAAATAACAATAATTTCAGACAGAGGGTTACTCAAATAACAGACAAGAAAAAACAAAACAAAAACCAAAACTGAATTATAATCCCCAATATTAGCTAAAAAGCCAGAATAGTATGCTGGAAGCTGACATTTGTAATGAAAAGTGACACAGCTCTGTAATGGTGGGATGGGTTCCAGTGCTGTGGCTGCTCTCCAGACTGCTCTGCCATGCTTAGGCACCTCAGCAGGACACTGGGATACAGGAACTTCAGCCAGCATTTTCAGACACTACTGCTCAACACTGACATAATAGATGCCTGTGAAAAGCACCTTGTTTTCAGAGACGCAGACAGTCTAGAGCACACATTGACTGCATGGGAACTGCCGGAGCCCAGCACAAGTTGTTTTTTTGGAGAGAACACCCCTTTGAGTTAAGCAGGCAGCAGATGCTCCTTTCTCTGGGCAAGTCCATGTCTGAGATACTCTGAATACAAGGCAGACACAAAAGTACTACTGGCTACCCAGGGACTGTGGTAGATACACATTTGTGTCAGTTTTAGTCTGGCAGGCTTATTAGTCTTAGTTCTTTGCTGGATTTAACAGAGTCTGCCTACCTCCTGTGGAGCCACCCGAGCACCTCTGAATGGTGCTCCTGTCCCCAGGCACCTGAGCAGCCCAACAGGACCCAGCACCTGAGCCCTGATGGACCTTGGCTGGCCATGGGGGTGTCCTCAGCATCCTGCTCCCTGCCATCCTCAACCCCACATGAGGGCAGGAATGGCATCCGAGCTGACTCCCAGCAGACTTGGCTCTGACCCATGAGGCTTCTTGGCCCTCATTCCGTGCGTGGATCTGTGCTGCCTTCAGGCTCACGCTGACCCTGGCAGGTGTCCAGAGGTCTCTGGCAGAGCTGCCTTTCGGCTAATAAGCCTGAGCAGGCCTGAGCTGGCTCCATGTCCCTGGCAGGGAGAACATGCATTTTGGGAAAAATGAGGCTCAGCCGCAGTTTCCCTCTCAGCATTGAGCTGGGGCGAGGAGGAAAAACCCAGCTCCAGTGCCCAAACTACTCCTGAACACAGCAGCAGTGCAACCACTCACCCTGCCCTCAGGGACACTGCTTCCCTGGGCATGAACTTCACACCTAGGAAGGGGACACCACCATTTGCACTGAGTTAGCACTGAAATATCGTTTTCTTACTTTACAAATGTGAAGTGCAACTCAGATTACTCACTTTTGATAACTGCAGAGTTTTCAGCAGTTTGCTTTTGGCATGATTGAAATTTTCAGTAACTTTTAGTGTTTTAATCTTGTTTCAGAAAATTTTTAGAAAATACTCATGTTTTTAGATATTTTGTAGCTGTTTTTGTTAACCGTTGAGGTTTACACAAGCTATGTCCCTCTTTTTTTTTTTTTTAATCTTCCCATGGCTACGAGGTTAAGAACCTTACTTTTCTTTACGTACTGGTATGACTCCAGCAGCTGGAGCTTTGTGAAGCATCCAGCCATGGCCATAACTCAGTCAAATATGGAGTTGGCCGACTGCAAGCTCTCCTGGCAAGGGCCCAGTGCACTTTCAGAACCACACAAAGAAGAGAGACTTACTTACCCTCATAGAACTGAGCATATTGGGGAAATCCAGCTGCACGTAACCAGTCACACGCTTCCTTAGCTTCGATTTCTGAGCAAAAAGAGGAAAGAGAAAAAAGTTTATGCTTCGTTATTTTGAATTAGAAGTTCTTTTAATTACAAAGAAATAACAAAGAAACTTGGTAGCATCTATTTGCTGCTTAAAGTACTGTCATCACTCTGAATCACATTTTTGAGTATCAGAAGAGAGTCCCTCTAAGAAATCTGCCTGTCTCCACAGGATCCTGGGGTGCACAAAGCCACTTGGTGGCTGGGATAAAGTGTTAACCATCTCCTTGCAGTAGAAGTTGCACATCCAGGTTTGTGTCTCTGTGACCTACCCTTCCCCAAGGGTAAGTTGCTGGTGAGAGGTGAAGATGGAGCAGGGTGAAAATGGGGTGACAGGGCACTGCATTCTCTCCTGTTCTGACATTTCTTGTGGAGGAGAATGCCACGTGAAATCCATGGAAAGCTCTGCCAGGAAAACCCCAGTACAGGTGTCATGGTACTGAAGGGACAATTGCAGGGGCATCTCTATTTTTACTGAGCTCCATGGGCTCATTTTCTGGAAAGCAGTGTGCTGGGTCCAGCTCTGCCCAGCACCTGCACTGCCTGCATGTGCAGCTGCTCCCGGACCAGCTGGGGAAACAACTGGAAACAGAGGCTCATCCACACAAATGTGGGTTTCAGGGGAAACCTGGGAAACATCTCTTAGCTGCCCAAACCTGGATCAGGATCTACCACTTGAACAGTTTTGGTTTACAGGATCAAAGCCAAAGCACATACCTGTGCCTCTTACATTTGCAAAACACGAAGAAACAGAGCATGCAGGTGTTGAAGAAAGTAGACATTTTATGTTGCTTATTAATCAACTTGAATGAACCAGTCAAGGGTTTTGGCACGTTTGTGGTTGTAAAATCTAGACAGCCATAATACAAAAACCTAACTATAAAGCAAGCAATGGAACTGGAAGAAGATGGCAAGGCTTAGTTGCTCTTCTGCATATTTTGCCTTGCATGTGAAAAAGACGCCAGCTGTAAATCAGTTTTCTACTAAAATGCCTTTTTATAGGTAAGAGATGCTGGTGTGAACTTTTGCCCATGTAATTCTGTTCAGATCGCTCATCATACCCTTAATGACTTTACCCACTGAAGCTCACTATAAAATCTGCTTTGGATATACTCTGCAGTGTGTGACCTGCACACCTTTCTGATCCCCTAAATAATGAATCACACCAGCAAATTTTGTAGCAGAAATCAAAATTCAGAATACAAGGTCCGAGATACAAGGTATCAAAAGCTTGATTTCCCAAAGACGATTAGACAGCCAGGAACAGCTCCACAATGGTAACAATCATTAGCAGTGCTGAAAAGGATTTACTACCAGGTCTTCATTTGCTTTGACATTAGCTCATGTCAAGGCCAAAAGATGGAGTATGAAAGTACATTCAGTTCTTGACACTACACAAAAGAATAAGCAGCTTACATAAAATGTGGCTCTCACTACAGCACATCTGTGTGCTGAAAGCACATCTCTATTATGTTCCAGTTAGACTATTTCTATTAAATGCTTGGAAAAAAGACAAGTCTTTATACTTTTTTTCTTTTGCTTAATTCAATCTCATGAAACACAGACAAATCAATCCCATTTCAAAATGTATTTTACAACTCAGAACAGCTGTACGTACATTCTAGCTTCATCTGGCCTGGAAACACAACTGACAGAGGCTGTGGGTGATGGAGAATGCTACCATTTAATGCTCTTACATGCTTATCATATTTCAATGTTTTTTTGCAGTTGGCTGCTCAGAGGAGCTTGCTGAGAAATATTCCCGCAGCCCAAATGAGATCTAAAAAATCTCAGGTTGCAATGGGTGAGTAATTATAGGGAATAACGAAGAAAATAGATCTCACTCTTTTCTGAGGTCTCATTTTTAGGTTTTTGTGGTGTTTTTGGTTTGTTTTTTACTTTTTTTTGGTGAGGTTGTTCGCAACACAGCGTATTCAGTCAAATATCATTGACTGATTAACTTCTGCCTTCAAAACTTTGACTCTGTCTTCTCCATGAAGGCATCTCTGGGGAGTATTCTTGTTTTCTGAATGATTACCTCAGTCTTGAGTAAGATTTGCTAAACTTCCAGGATACTGAGTCTCAAGACACGTATCAGTGCCCAGTTCCCTCCCATCTCTCTCTTTTTGGTCTTATTCAGAGGACAGCAGGAGGAGAGAAGTGCACCAGGCTGCTGGCACAGCCCAAAACATGACTTTGCTCATACAAGTGGATGCCCACTGGCCAAGGGCACCTGTTCCAGTCATTCCACTCTTGGCCCCTCCTACAGTTTAGGTGAAAAGGCACAACAAAGGATTCACTCCTCAGCAGACATCAGAGGTGACTTCTAATATTTTGCCCTGGGCATGTAATCCAAATTATAGTTCAGAATGCAATACAGATGCTTTTATTACCAGATACTGTAATGTTTGAACAATAATTTGACATGCTAAGTTTAACCTCTTTCTGTGCCCATAGCCTAATATTTGCTTTTTCTTACTTGCTAGTGAAACATTAGTGAAGACTTCTTTGGGAAGAGATGTGCAGCACCAAAAAGACCTCACTGAAGGTGTCAATGAAAGGCTGTAGAAATACTTCTGGCATTGTTGTCCCACTTCTGTTCCCAAGTCCAGGCTAACACAGGGGTCTGATCCTGCCTGCAGCAGATGCACTGTCTTGGTGCAACACAGAAGGACCTGGGAAGCCACATGTGTTCACAGGTGGCACCAAGGCAGTCTGTCAGCAGCACAGAGAAGGGATGCCATGCTGAAAACAGCAATTTCAGAGAGGACATGGCTCAAGGCTGCCAGGAGGCACAGTTCCTCCAGTTCCCACCAGAAGCTCATGAGCCATCACTGACCCACAAGCAGCATCCCCCTTGGCAGGACCAAAAGGCTGCTTGCTCCAGCACACCTGATGGTGGGTTTGTCCTTATGCACTACTGTTCTGCGCTGCTGAGGGATATTTTAGGGATATTTTGACTACTGCTTTCCACTTGCTTGAACAGCAAGTAACAACAATCATTAATTATTAAGGCTAGATAATAATTCAGTCCCAAATATTGACAACTGTCAGTATGTCTCACAGGACTTGAATTCTAATGAGTTTTTTTCCAGCTTTTAGTTGAAGCTTGGAAGAAAACAGATTTCTCTTTTCAATTTAATTTTTCTACTAGTAGTGAGTTATAATTTATAGCAAAATGAGAAGAGAAGTTCACTCAGGAAACATGACATATTCAGAGCACAGCTGGGTCTTGGCTTTGAGTCCATCTCCAGTATGAGTTTGTCTCCCAGAAACCATGTGGGTGGCTCCGGCTGTTCTGGGGCTGAAATGGAGACACTTGTTTGCCATCTCTCCTGCTCTTCCAACACTCTCTCTGATTCTTCACAAACTGCTTTATTTCTGCCCAACACCAGATAAACAGTCTAGCACCAGCTGCCACCAAAGGGGACACCCTTGCCCTACCTACCCAAGGCCAGCTGGCTGCTTCTCCTGCTTCCCTTCGTGCCACACCAGCTCCTGGCTGACCCTTCAGAGACCCAGCTCAACCACCTAAGCTGGTAGAAAACTAACCCCCCAAAACTGGGAATGGTCTACTGTGGGATTAGCAAACTCACTCAAATCCTCTAAGGGTCCTGTTTAATCTACACTAGCTGCATTTTAACAAGCCCAAGAAAGGCAAACCACTGGAACAGTCCTTCCTCACATGAAAGAGCACAGGAAAACTCTAAAAAGTTGTTTGAAGAAAAGTGCTCTGTCAAGAGAAAATCATGGAAGTGGCTTGGAATCTTATCACCATCTACACATACCAATGCTAAGAGCTAGTTACTATAGTCCTTTCCCTTTTCCTGTCTAGATACCAGTATTTCTTCTTATTTCTTCCTTTCTGCTATGCTCCCTGTCTCTTCCATCTTCTGTTTGGTGTTTTTCCCTTTTTTTTTTTTAAACAACATTTTTATTTAAAATTCAGATGTCCCTTTGCACAATGCAGTAAAAGATTTAGCAACTAGAATACCTAAGGTACATTACTACCCCATCTGTTGTGTTTATGTCAACTTCATGTGATAACCTTTATTATTCATCTCTCTGTAACAAATCACTGTTAATGCTCACTTAAGTATTCCTGCTATTGCTCACCACTTAAATCTAATTTACTAGATTC
This sequence comes from Drymodes brunneopygia, assembly GCA_013400955.1. NCBI lineage: Eukaryota > Metazoa > Chordata > Aves > Passeriformes > Petroicidae > Drymodes > Drymodes brunneopygia. The sequence continues at coordinate 3,873 of VZTZ01020187.1, read as the reverse complement.
AGATAAAATATGTGGGAATGTTAGAGAAAATGATCATTGGAAAGGAGTGCATTTTACTGTGGAGCCACATCAGTGAGCAGGTGGTTAGTCTGGCGTTACTAACCACAGGTTACACCAACTTTTGGTCCTTGTTTTATTCTTTCCTTCAAGAGGAGGAAAACTGTTGATATGAGTTTGTGCTGCATCTTCCAGAACAAAATCTACCTGGAATTCTAGGGTCATCTTGGAGGCTCAGCTCAACCCAGGGTTGTAAAATGCCTTTTACTCTCAGGAATTGCTGGGGACCTCTATGGTAAGGTAAACCAGAGAACACTCCTGAGGTGGAAACACTGATGGTACCTTAGACCTGAGGCATGCTCAAGGCAGCTGTACACCCTGAGACAGCCTTGTCTCACAGATCCTGGTGCACCCCTCATGTCCCATAAACCTGTCAAGTCACCAACAAGCAATGTCACTGCCCTGATGTCTTCCCAGAAGAGCACTCATGAGGGAAGATGGGCTCTTTAGAAAAGTTCAGTTCAGGCTGAAGCTGTAGGAGAACAGCTCTAGCACGTTCCAGCTTCCTCTTCCAGACCAGTCTGAGACACTGCAATGGCTGCCATTACTGTCCTGGCCATATATCTCATAGTCTTTGGGATATTTATCTATGTTACTCCTCTTCTTATTTTACAGATGGGTATTTAAAGCACTTCAGAAGTACATAAGCAGGTTAGAGGAAAGGTTGCTGGGAATTAGAGGCCTAACGTTTATCTGGCAGTAAAAATAGGGTTATGTCACTTCTCAGTTACTATAACCCTTAGAAATCTAGTCTGGACAATCCAAATTCCAAATTTCTGATACTTAAATGCGTAACTCTACCATCCTTCAGCTACGATGTAACACTAAAGGCTGATAGGTTTCCACTGAGTGGCATTTGCAAAGCTTCTTCAGAGCTAAGAAATTAGATTACAGTAAGATGTAAGGGTGTTAAATTGGAAAGAATGGGAACATATTTGTAAATATGAGAAAAGATGACTTTTCAAGTCATACAGGAAATTCACAGCAAAGCAAGAGCTCACATGTGAGCAACCTGGTCTAGTGAAAGGTGTCCCTGCCCGCTGCAGGGTGGTTGTAACCTTAAGGTCCCTTCCAACCAACACCATCCTATGAATCCATGATTTACAGCTTGCAAGGAGCAGGATAATACCTTAATTACTGTATTATCATCTCACTTCACTGGTGCAAGCAGTTGATGTAGAGCATGGAGAAATTAAAAACATGTCATATTCCCCAAGAAAAAAGCTCTGTGCAATTCAATAAAGACAGATATAATTTTCAGTAACCTTTCATGCTTTTAGATAGAGGTCTAATGGTTTCCCCCATTCCCATCCACTCTGTAGGACTTTTCCAGAATAATTCCAATAATAACGCAACAGAAATTGTACCATGCAGCCATAAAATTACCATTTATAGTACAAATATGTAATAAATAAAATAAACCATAAGCATACAATGAATTTATATGTTTTACTGCACTATGGTGCATACTCATCAATAAATCCTGATAATAAGGTTTTCAAAAGTGGAATTTCATTGGAATTATTTTATATCATGCCATATAATTCCTATTAGAGACAAGGTTATGTTTTGCAAGGAAAGGACAAATAAAACTGTTAAAGTGTTATTTTAATAGTCCTAAACCTTTCATGGAATATTGTGGTACTAGTAATATTACAGTAAAATATGGACCTTTTAAATTACTGTGGCTGAATATAATTTAAATGTCAATAGAAAAAAAATCTTTCATGAGTAGTTTCTTTATGTGTAATTCTTTACACTTGGTGAATAATAGTCAGATGATGTCCATTCATGTTCTGACTTCTTAGAGATGTTGAAAGTGAGAAGCCTGATTATTTATGGACATGGAAAAAAAAGAAATCTTTTATGCTGAGAGATTAAAAGAGTGTGATTGTTTACCTTGGAGAGCAGATGAATAAGGAAAGGTTATGCTAAAAGGGTACAAAATCAGGGGTAATACAAAAATATGAAATTGGGAACTACTAGTCACTCTACACACAGCCCATGAGCAGGGAGATTAATAGAAAAGAAGGAATAAAAAAAGAAGGAAGGCAACCCAAACTGAAAGAGGATTTTTAAAAATACAATCTTTAAATCAATTGCTAAAGGACACTTGTATCAGGAGACAAGTTGGAGCTGTAACCTTATCTGACTACTCACTGCTACCACCACAGATTTGGAAAAGACTTCTCCAGAATGGAACAAATGAAACCAAGCTAAAGACAGTGTTATGAAAATACACTTTCTCCTGGTTAGACAACCCCTTATACAGCTTTTCCTTCTAAGCTACTGACATTTCTCTTACTCAGATATAGTCTGGGACTGTATAAAATATTTCTTTCAATGATTACAACAATTGTTTTGTTCTCTACTACAACCAAATTCTGCACAGTCCAGCTGGGAGACTTCCCGTCAGCCTTTTATCTTCAGCAAGGCTGCATTTTCCAAGAAAAAAGGAGTATTATTCCAGCAAGGAGTTATGAAGCTACATCCCCCTTGGGTAAAAGGATTATGCTGAATTCCTTTCCCAAATTAATGGGATACTGGTAAAACTGGTAGATCTGAGATTTATAGCAGGTTCATCAAGCACAAAACTTTAGAGATCTGGGAAGAGTGTCTGTATTAGTATTTTTTACTTCTAGATATTACCAGAGCTAGGTGTACAACACAATGAGTTTCCTCATGCAAATAACAAGAAGGTGGCTGTGCAAACAGCAACAGGGAAATCAGTTTGCAGAGCAGGAGAGACCTTTGTGCAATGTGCTACACTCCACACGCTCTTTAAGCTGAGAGGTGACTCGCAGGGGCATCAAAACAGCCAGCACACCAAGACAGCAGGCATGCAGGGACACAATAAAGACTTTAGGAGTAAAATATCCTGAGAGACTCCCACTTCAGAGCAATTAGCCACTCTATCAGGCAGCCATTACTGTTCCTGAAAGTCTAGCATAAAATCTACTCCCTGGGGAATTCTCCCATTATACAGAATTCCAAGGAACTTCTTCTGGTAACAAGGTGTACAGCACAATCAAGCATCTAAGCATAAGAATGCAATGAGATTTGGACACCAAGTCCAAACATTTGAAAGCTGCAGACATAACATTAACAACACTGCAACAGAGCCAACTGATGCTGAAAATCCCATCCATGTTATACGGCCCAGTTATGTGATAACAACAAGAGCTTCTGGTCTTCCTTTGAGTGCACTCTTGAGATTTTTGGTTGCTCCTTATCATCATCATAATTCCTATTTACTGCTGGTTTCCTTTTCTCCTTTACTTTCTGTGTCTTCCCCTCTGAATTCACTTAAAACTAACTTTCTGTCATTCACTTCTCTGACATCTTGGCTACCCACTGTCCCACATGCCCACTCAGTTTATACAACCTTACTCCATGCTAGTTTGTTTCCCCTTTTTTGCCATCTTCCTTTCAAATTCCTGAAACAGGATTTTAAATCCCTCATAACCCAAAAAACCTCTATCTTCAAGTATCATCTCAAAGCCACTTTTCTTCTTAGCTTACAATTGATTTGTACAATGCAGCACTTAGTGATGACACTAATAAAACAATAGCTTGCAACCCACATCTCTTCTTGAGGCACTTTAAATGGTTATAAAAACTGAAGAGAAAGTTATATATAGGGATCACTTCATCCCTGGGTGAAATGCAGCTGCATCAGGATGAAATGCGGCAGCTGCACAAAAGAATGCTGCAGCAGTTTATGGCAAGAAACAAGGAGAATACTTTATCCAGCTGAAATCACTAACAGGATTTATGAGACAGATAAAATTTGAATTATACATACATACATATATA
>VZTZ01020186.1:162620-297811 GCA_013400955.1 Drymodes brunneopygia | reverse complement strand
TTCCCTTCCCTTCCCTTCCCCATGGGGCTGAACATGACCCCTTTAATGCCTTCGAAGCTCCTTTGGAGTCAGTTGCAATTTATTTTATCCGTGGTCTATCCTCTAATGGCATCTGTGCCCCAACGAAATCTGGGAACATTTTTACATCCACTGTTTTAACTCATATTACAGCTAATTAATTCATGCCTGTGAAGCACTATGAAACTATAAAAACACTTAATATTGTTCTTTTTTATGGTTTACTAATCTTAACTCACATGAACTTTGAATTAGAGGGTTTCTCTCTTTGTGATCCAAAATCCATCTTATCAAAGACTGACAGGTTGCTTCCACTTTTTAGAATGTGTCTTCTCAGTTTTGGCTTAACTCTGCTATTCGCTGAATGAAACACCATGAAAATGTGAGCTCACCAAAAGTCAGCAGGGACCACGAGTCTATGTAGAAAACCTCAGCCACGACTGGACTCCTAAAGTGCATGCAAGAAAGATTTTAGGAAGTTTTTGAAGGACCAAAGCTTAACTTCCCACTTACAGGATCTGGCCAGGCTTCCTGCCTGTGCTTGATCAGCTTTCTACTCCAGCACTTCGAGGCAAGAGCCAAGCTCAGCCCCCTTAGGCTGCCATCTGCAGGAAAGCAGCCGGAGTCAGGGGTCATGTGTCGGGATTTACACCGGATTTACACCTGGTCTCACTGTGCTTAGAAAATAACACTGCAGTGTGGCTTGGGCAAATGGTATTTTCACCCAGAACTTCCAAACACTCTATTTCTACTGAAAGCTTAAGGAGGTGCCACAATTCACCATATCTACAAAAAAATTATTTTACAAGAGAAAGGCTGAGCTTTTTATAAAAATAAGACAGGGGCTTGAAACCAGAATAACTTTCATCCAAAAGCTGTGGCTTCCTTTCAAAGTGGTTTCCTGAACTGTGGTCCCAGGGGATATCAAAGTGGAAGTGGTGGGATGAAGGAGGACATTATGCTTAGGTCTTAGCCCTGACACAGCACAGGACGTGGTTACACTGGCACTTATGATTATGTGAGCATTCATGCAGAGGCTGGCTCAGGCAAGGCTGCAATGAACAGACACTTCCCAAAAACATGTTTAGAAATCATCTTAATTGTGTCCATTGTTAAAATAGGTGGTTTTACCTTAAGCAGTGTATTATTATTATTATTTGTTATGCATATTATCATACTGCCTACTTGCACTTGTATGTTATTTGAAAGTTAATTATACCTCTCATCCTTTCATCGTCTCCACTAATATTCAATTTTAATGCATTAATGTGTTATTCTTGTATGACATGTATCCTAGATGCAGGAATAAAAATTAAATTGAAATCTTAAGGTAAAAAGAAGGTTCATCTCAGTTAATTAATATTTACCTCCAGCAGAACACTGACTAATTACACTGGTGCTGTAGTGGGGAGAGACCTGTATGAAGCTGGTTACCCATTATCTGCCCAGCCTGAGGAGCAATCCCAGCCCCTGTGAGCTGATGAGAGTCCTTGAGAGGCTCCCAGCTGTAGAGAAAGCACAGATGCTTTCTCCCTCTGTACTGTGCTGCTGAGGAACCAGTGCAGAGCCGGCACCAGCAGCTGGAGGCAAAGAGCCCAGGCTGGGGAACAGACAGACTTTGTGTGGTGCCCTGGCAGGGTGAGCACCTTTCTGCTCCTGCCCATCCCTCTGCCTGGGCTGCAGTGTGTGCTGGTGCTGGGGAGGTGGATGTGGCATCTCAGCTCTGGAGATTCACAACACCACTTCTCTTGGAGGGACTGTGTGCCCTGGATCCCAGTGAGTGACCACCAATGCACTTCCCTCTTAGGCTGAGGATGGCTAGGTCAGACTGGCTCCTTTTTACAGGTTACTGAGGAAGCATAATAAATGGTACCTGCTAGTACGTCCTGGAGTCCCTCAGTTGGGCCTGACCCTAAATACCTTAAGGTAAATGAGGTTCTCTTATCACTGGGAAGCAGAGGTGGAATAGGGAGTGCTGGTGCCACAGGCTGAGTGTCAGCTCTGCTCATCTGTCTCGTGTGATCCTCCAGCATCACAGCACAGCAGCCCTGTGGTCCAGCAGAGACAGGGCCCTGAACTTGGGAAGGTGGGGCTTAATCCCCAGTGACATTTCTTCCCTTTTGGCTTTATTTTGGGCAAACTATTTCAATTTCTCCTGCACCAACAGACGTTGCCAGATCAGATGCTCTCTGTTGTTACCAAGGTCTGTGGATAAACAGCCCAGTGGTAGCCCTGGGAACAGGGGGTTCCTTGAGCAGGTTGTCTTGTGAGTGTTGCTGAGAAGCTAGCTGGCATCAGGAGAAGACCTGAGGCCACACTGTAGGATTCCCACAGCCAGAACAGGGGGAAATGGCTGCAGCCCTAACCTGCATTCTGTTGGCAGTGTTGGGATGGGGATTCCTTCCCCGTGCATGGGCCCCCACTGGAACCAGGCCACGCAATCACCATGCAGCCAAAACCAAAAAAATCGCCTTATTTTCCAAGCAAAGGACCATTTTATATGTACCTCAAGTAGGTCTTCTGTCTTGATGGCCTAACAAACTCACAGGATTGAGTGGGCATCTTTTCTCTAAATCACTTTCAGCAGATCTTTTCATTAATCATTGCCAATCTGAACAGTTTGATTCCACTGAAGTATGTAAAGCATGCATTCAGTGACTGACTTAGTTATGGAGTCACCATTTAGTCCAGAGGTTAAATGCAAAGTTGTATTACACACAGAGTATTGCTAAAACAACCCCAGGCTTTTAGTTTTGATTTCCACTTTATTGATTTGCACTAGGTAAATTTAATTCCAAATATTGGAGATGGCTGAGATAGTCATTCAATTTTGTTACTGTAGTGAAGAAACCATTAGGAAAATGGAGCAGAAAAGGTCACAGTAATCTTTTCTGGAATGAAGGACCAATTTTATTCAGAGGTCAGATTTGTACCAAAAACTCTACAGCGCTCTCACTATGTCATTATTTAAGCATTTACACGATTTCATTGATATACAACAATTATGAAACATGACATAGCCCAACAGAAAACGGAAAAGTGTGAAAGAGCTTCTTTCCTTCCACACATGGGCTGTGAATTTCCCATGTTATGCCAGCAATTTCCTATGTTATCTTGCTTGCACTCCTGAATTTACTCTTTTGCAGCTCTTGACAGCAGCACACTTCTCTTTGATATCAGACATATTCCCAGGCATGGTGTCAACATCAGTGTGTTAAAAGAAGGGGACTGATGAGGACTTGTCCTCCTCCTGACTTTTCTGCAGACTCCTTGTATATTACCTCCAGGTAAGTCCTATGGAGGCTTCGTTCCTTCATTGGCCAAAACAGGGCTAGCAAAGCACCTAGGTTTCCTGAGGTTGGGATAAACACAATCCTTTTGTAAATAGGAATACATGTGAACTGCAAAAACAAAATAAATATCTGTAACTATACTTCTTCCTCCTTTTTACACACTAAGGTATCACTAAGTCTATCATTTTAATTCTTATATGGCTTTATTGTCCTGGGTGAGCATCAGAAGTAATGCTTGTTTACATAATATAAAATTACATACGTTGAGGGTTTCACTTTTTGCTTACCATTCTGCCCACCAAGGGCCCCTTCCACCCTCACATCCCTGACTTCTGTACAGAGATGAATGCCCCTGTTTGATTCATATACTGTATCTTTCTTAGAGGGAAAAATGGGCATAAAAGCAAATATTCTACGAAGGTTTGATAAGCATTTTTCACGTGATTTGTATGAGTGTCAAGATCAATTGCCTAAAGGGTGTGAGGAAACATGCTTTCCTAAAATTTCCTCAGAAGTCAACTAAACCTATGGCATAATTTATATGCTCATTTCCTCACTTGTTCTGCGGAATAAAAGTAAAAATATTTTTTTATTATATCCACACATTTTAATTAATAACATATTGTATTAAATTTTCTGGTTTAGATTTTAAGCCCTTTTGTGCCATTGGTGTGCCAGTGACTTTCAAATGTTACTTTGTCTGAAATACACAGTAAGATGGAAAATGGCTTCAGAATCCTGGATTAGCTGTCACTGATGGCATAAGTCTGTCAATAGCTGCCAGTAAATGCAGGAGACTGACTTTCTCCTCTTATATTTATTTATAACTGCCATTTCAGAGCAGCAATAAGACGCTGCAGGCCATGCATTTTGAAGGGATTATTGCACTTCTCTTATGACTAAAGTCACCTGCCCTTTAGCCTTGTGTCTTATAACACCTCCTGAGGAGTTCAGTAGCAGTCCAGAAATGACAGCATGCTGTGTCCTATAGCTTCAATATATTTAGCTTGATCATATGGAAAAATAATGTCAAAGTGAGGGAACGTGCAAGAAACCCACCCCAGCTATTCCATTCTTTTCCCATTCTTTTTAAACCAACTTACAAGTGAAATAATTTGCAGGTTGCCAACTGCTTGTTAAAATGTACGTGAAACATGGAAGAATTGTTTCCCTGTTAGGATTATGGTATCTTGCAGTATATATGAAACACTAACCTTTTAGTACAGTCTGGATTGTTTTGTAATATAGAAATAAAGCTAAATTCTTAAAAGGGTTAAACAGTTCCATTCTGCCTTAAATTACCACTGTCATTCAATTCATTAGATGAGTTTATGGAGTTACAATATGTCTGTAATTTATAGCCTGCTTACTGACAAAGCTTAATGCTAACATATGCCTAATTTGCCAAGGTTATCTCAAGCCCCATTCATCTCCCCCACTAACAATATGCTGCTGATTCCATGCTTCATGGATGAGGTACATGCGGTTTCATATTTAGTGCTATCAATCACAAGTAATTGCCTCCAGCTCCCCGCCTCAGTGTTCAAAGTGATTTCTCTTCAGCCTCTGAGGCTTGATGAAAAGGGAATGCGTGTAGCCAGAGGAGGGCATCCTCCTCCAGCCTTAGCAACTGCAGGCCTCAAGCAGCTGGAAACGAGAGCAGCAGCAGCTGGTATTTCCAAACTTTTCTGTTCTGGAGCACACTCTTTTGGCAGTCAGGAAAGTGCACTCCTGGGTATGTGCTTGTGCAGCAGTGGCAGCCCTCCATGGGAAGTGAGTCAGCTCCTAGAGTGTTGCCCTTGGGATTTCCCCATTCATGCAACTGGACTGATCTGGGACACCTCCAGCCCAGGTCCCTGTGCCCCAGATCACAGTTTGAGGATGTACCACTCTGGTTGCCAGCCCTTAGTCTGGTTGACCTGGCATGTGAGTGGTAGGATCAGAGGCTGCCAGAGGAGATCCCAGTACACATCTGTATTTTCAGTCTCTACTGAGTCTTCTTAGCAGGATTGCCATATCAACAACAAACTGTACCTTATGGAGCCTAACAGTTTTAAATTGTGAGAGCTCCAGTTCTACCAACTCGTAAACATGTGCCCAGCTTTGTTTCTGGTTCTGCTTTTTTTGTTTCCTTGATTTGTCTTGCAGAAGTGTGCACGACATACAGACCTATGGAGAGTGACTAACTCAGAGTTCCTGTTCTCTTCCTCTTTGTCTGCTTGCTGTTATTTTTTGCAACTTCATGTTAAATTATAATTGCCCCTTTTATCTGGATGTGCTTACCCCTCTCTCTGTCCAGTTAAGCTTTTTTGGTATGGCTGTGGTCACCCTTGAAGCTGGACACTTACTAGAAAATTCAGCTGTAGTGTCTGATCCTGAACTGTTTATGCATAGTCTTGTTGGAAGTCATGGGCATTGCTTGCAGTCTTGTATGAGTGCTAACATTTGGATTTATGGCAAATGAATAAAAATTTCAATTTTATGAATGCAAACAAGCACACACACACACACACACACACACACACACACACACACACACACTTACACACACATTGTCTGCCGAATGAGCTGCTGAGCCACGCAGTTTTGTAGCTTCCTGAGCCTTCAGATACATTCCAGACATCTCTTGGATCACATTAGAAAACACACAGAATGAGTTAACAAATACGTTTTGTCTGAAATATATCTCCCCCTTCACTCTGGGATCCAACAAAAAAGAATATAAAGGAAAAAAAGTTTCCTCTTGGATACTCTGCTATCAACCAGCTGTAATCTCGGATTTGTTGAGGATGTTGTTGTGCTTGATATTCTGAAACTTCCCCAGAATAATGGAGACTGTTTGGCAGACCCAGTGAAACTCTGTTCATGTTAATTGGCTATGATCTGCAGTACTGAAAGAAATGGCTGCAGCTAAAGCAATCCTGAATGGATGAACAGCTGTATACGATTTAAAACAGAGTGATATTCATTAGTTTCACTGCATAGGAATACTGTAAATTTAAAGTCCACTTGGAAAATAAAAAGCATTCTGGAGAAAAAAAAAGTTTATTTAAAGAAATATCTGATGCTGATTTTGATTGGGGTTTTTTGTTGTTTTTTTGGGGGGGCAGTTCTTTGGTTTTTTGGGTTTTTTTTAAGAATTGAAAATCACTATCGTACATGGAAGTGAGAGCTGAAAAACAGTGTTAGCTTCTGTAAGGGATTTGGGGTTTTTTCTTTGTTTCTGTGCTGTGCCAGAACTCAGGGGCATGCCATGAAAGGATAGCAGTCATGGACTTCACATGCATTTACTTCAAAAAGAGCTAACTCCTTTAGCAATCAGAAAAACTGTTGCACTTGCACTTGCAGAAGAAAAGCCTAACTCTGTGGCTGTGTGGTTGATTGTGGTTATGCTTGTTATGAAGTAACATTTGGGTGAAATTTAAAACTGTGATTCCTGCTTGTACTTACAAAAGCTTTTATTTCTTAGGAGTCCGATAGGATAAAGCCTAAGAATCTACCAAAAATTTGCATCCATTTTACTGCCCGGCCTCAGATAAAAGGCCAACAATTTTATTTTTACAATACAGGTCTAAATTTTTAGATGTGCTTTTTAATGAAATCAGGTGACTAACAGAAATACACATAACACTGTTTTCCATATAATTTATTGAATGTGATTTACAATTTAAGAGGGCTACACTGTACGGATACAAAAGAAATTCCATTCAAAGAATTCAATATATTCAATTCAATAGACATTAATTACTAGAGGGGTTGGATTTTTTTTCTATTAGAAATATCTGAAATAAGCATCAAAAGGAATCAGAGAACTCATAGAAAATGTGTCTAAAATGGAAGAGTTTTGAAGTTGTTTTTCAACGCAAGTGTTGTGAAGTTTCAAGAAGATACACATTTATCTAAACACACCTTAAGCAGCACTAGCCAATAAAATAAGTATTCAGAAAACTTATCTTTTTGTTTTAAAGATTGTTTCTTAAATCAGTGGCTGGAAGGAAATGTCTTTGTGAATCTTTGCATACATTCCAAAGGGCTCTGAGGCTAAGTGGCTGCACTTTGCATAGCGTCTGCTGACTTCCCATTCAGAGCCCCTCTGGCAGGCGGGGGGTGGAGGGGTGCTGTGCTGTGGTTTGTGGGAATAGGCTCTTTCAGTTCTGGTTTATTACATGGCTAATTAACCAAGGTCACCGAGCTCTTTTATGAGCCTGCCAATAGAGACATCAGTGGTGCTTTAACAGATCTGTTTATTATATTGCATGCCCTGATAATATGACATTGATTAAAAAAAATACATGGAGCAGCATCTACCTGGAGCATTGTATAAACATGCAAATATAGGAAACAAAAAAACCCTGAAATAATAGGCAACACAATATTTTTACATGTTTAATCTTAAAACCATTTCTTTTCTATATTATTGCACAATGGTTTGATGTAGCAAATATAAACAACCAGAATTTATAAGCTGTTTCATTAATGTGTCACAGTAATAACCTGGCTTGCCTGTGACAAAGGATCTTCAGGGGATTGCCACTGTATGTACAAATAACCATGGAATGCCTGGCAGTGAACAATTGGTGAGTAAGACAAGGGATTGCACCTCAGGATTATGCAGCATGCTAAAATAAACCTGTGTCCCTGAACTGATGTGAATGCAGAATAGGACTCCTTACTGCTGGCTCTGCACAGAGCCATCTTGCAAGGTGTTGTCACCCTCATTTAAGTAGCTAAGGGCTTTCTTAAAACTATTGAGAACACTGCTGTTCTCTGCACCAAAATTTCAGGTCAGAGTCCTCCTCAGGCTGTTCTTGGCATTCATGGTGTCCTCATTCCTGCCTCAGCCCTGCCTGTGAACACAGGTGTGTGTGACATTGTCCCTGTATGAATGACAGGTGCAGCACTTCCCAGGGGAGCTTTGGCTTATCAGCACCACAACCCCCAGGTTGCCCCTTCCCCTGAGCGACCCTGCAGCAGCCATGCACTGCTCCCCAAGAGCAGCTCATGGATGCTCCACTGCTGCACAGCAGCATCCTGAACATCAGCAGGATATCCCCTGCTTTGTTTGCTTTGTTTGTGCCTCTCCTCAGATGTGGGATGAGCTGCAGCTCCTGTGTCTGAGACTGAGAGTGAGGGTCACTGCAGGTTACTGATCCTGCATCTGAGCTGATCCATGATGGAGCATGCTTGTCCATGACAACGTGGAAATGGCAATGTGTCTCAAAAATCCCACCTGGAGGTCACCTGGTGTGGTTTGACCCCCACAGTGCCACAGACTTGAGCTGGAATGATTTCAGGATGATCTTCAGGAAGGTGAAGAATATGCAATCCAATCTTGGTTGGTGGTGTAGGGAGCAGTCTGAACAATCTTATCTGGGAAATGCCAACCTGCACTTCACAGAATCACAGAATCACAAAATCACAGAGTATGTTAGGTTGGAAGGACAGTGGGTCATCTGGCCCAACCTCCCTGTTTGAACAAAGTCCCCAGATGGTTCTTGAATATCTCCAGTGCTCAGTCACCTGCACAGTGAAGTTCTTTCTCATAATCAGGTGGAACTTCCTGTGCATCAGTTTCTTCCTGTTGCCTCTTGTCCTATTGCCTGGCACCATGGAGGAGAGCCTGCTGTAGTGTTGTATCCCTGTAGAGTTCTGTGTTATCTAGGGGAGAGATCACAGGGTTCAGTGTGCACCCCAAAGTGTCTTAAAAGTTCTGTAATGGCCTCAGGGGGTTTGTGGCTCCAGCTGCAGTTTTCTGGGCTGTGATCTGAAGAAGTCACAAGGGCCCCAGGTGCACGCCTTGTACTTCCAGGGGGATCCAGGCCAGGTGGCCACCTGTGATTCTCTAATGACCTTTCCTGTATTTCCTCCAGAGGCCTCCAGAGCACTATGGGAACCATCTCTCAGTGTCTCCCTGCATATCATTCCCATCTTCAACCTCACATCCTGTCTTAATACCAAGAGATTACCTATTTACTTGCCACTGAAGACACAGATCCCAAATATGTGCATGTAGTCTGTTAAAAACCTGGCCTCTTGAACCATGCTGTCCTTATTCTGATTTGCACCTTCTATGGGTAGGTAATTCATCCACGGTAGGAAATACCACCTCACTTGGTGCCACTAGGAAAACTCCTACCCTCATTACTCACTTAATATTTAAATAAGCATCTTCTGGCTCTCTCCACTTTAGCAGAAAGCTTCTTCTAAAAACTTACAGTTCATCTCATCAGATGTCTCTTGGGGTTCTTCTGTTATATCTCCAAAGATTCTGAGCATGGTTAATCTGCCAGTGTGTTGAAACCACCATCTCAGATGGTGCAGAAAGCACCACCCTCTCCTCATCTGCTTCTCATGTCTGCTGTATTCTCCTAGAGTTGCTGGGTGGAGCTCAGCTCTGGAGCAGGATACTTGTACTTAGATATGTGCATGCAGGAGCCCTAGTGGTCAGCTGCATCTGGTGGATACAGTCAGTGGAAGGGCAGGGTGGTTCAGCTTCCTCAGGATGGATGCCAAGGACCTGATTCATGCACCAAAACTCTCTGGTAGGGTCACTGTACACAAGAGGGAAGTCTGCAGTAATTCATGTAACACATGATGATAGCTGTTAAGGGATTGTAAGACCATATTGGACCAAAGAAATAAGCAAAACAGGAATTCTTCCTATAGTTACCTGTCTGGAAGTTTTTGCTCCTTGGAAGTATCAGCTGCCTGGAGAAGCTAAAGGATGGTTATCAGTGCCTTATAAACTGATTAACACCACCACTGAAGCTGGTGCTGGTCATGGTGGGCCACATCTGCAGTAGCCACAACCAGCAAGAGTCATTTCTGTCATCCTTGGAAGAATCTAATGCAGAACTAGACAAGATGCAAAGAATGACCAGGATTTTTTCACAGGAACTTTTACAGTTCATATGGGAAATTGCGTCATTACAAATTACTTCTATATACTTGGCCTCTATTCCTTCCTGCAGCCATTTCTGGTCTTGTTTCTTGGATACAAATTGTCAGAATGAAAAGAGAAAAAGCTCAGAACAAAAAAAAACCCACCTTAAAACCCTCAACCCAAAGAGTTACACTCTGACAGAATGAAGTGTCAGTAGGCACCAGACTTCTGACTCCATGAAGGTCAGGCAAAGAGAGGATTTTTACTGCCTGTCCCCTGTACTTCATCGTTCAGTAAACTAAGCAGATGAATCTGGAATTATAGTTTGCTCTTTAGCTGTTTAATATCTTGTTACAGCCCTTGCATACTGTTGTAGCCATCACAATATAGAGACAGGCTAGTGATCTGGATTAGATACAGAGAGACATCCGTTTGCAGCTCTTCTGTCACACATAGATTTGCTTCCTCACTGCCAAGAAGGAAATTCAAGCACATCATTCATGTCCTGGGTGAGTGAAAGGATGGAACCACTACCTCTCACCTTTTCAAAAGGGAGAAGAGTGATGGGTTCTCCATTTTTTATGAAACTAAATGAGATGTATCTTATTTGGTCTGATTTGATTTCAAATGTAATTGTATTTTTACTCAGTGTGGCCTAAGTATTTCACACACTGTGAGTGCAAACTGTCCTTTTGAGGTGAGGGTTACAGGGTTACAGAGAAGGTCTCCACAGACTTGTGTCCTGACTCATCCATGCAATCATACCAGAAGTTTAACCCTCTGGAGATGACTGGTAAAGAGTAGTTTCTAAATATTTTAAATTGGGAGCAACTTAAGATACTGGCTTGTTCAAACCGGTATAAAATAATGTTAGTCTTATCAGGATAATTTTTCCATGATTTGTGGAATTGTGGAGCCTTGGATGTTCAGACTGAATTGGCACAACTTTTTTCATATTTGACCTCCTGAAAAGTCAAACAGAATACATTCTGTTCTTAATCATAAGTACAGTTTGAAAGGGAATCTTGCTGTTGCTGCCACTCCAGGTATAAAGGTAGTGTATTTGTAAATGTTTAATTACCTACTTTGTAAAACCTGAAGTAATGTTTTATAGAAAAAATCAAATCACGATGTTTCTGGAGAGGAGCATGTTCAGGCTTTTATTCCTTTTATTTTCTTCCAGCAGTGCCTAATATCTAAATGACATAGATTTAAATGACTTCCAAAAGCTTTTGATTTGAGTAGGCCATGCCAACCATTTTAGAAACAATCTTTTCCTTCCACACCTATATTTTTTCCAGTCATGTGAAATATGCTATGTTTGGTATTAATTTTCTGTAATTCCTTGGGTAAAAAGGTCAACATCTTTTTTACCCTTACCATCTTTTCTCCTGAACACCATCCTTTGTACCTAGCTAATAACTTAAAGTAGTATGAAAATTTTAGCAGTAAATGTCTGTTTCCAATGTTTGTCAGGAGTCCTTCTGGTTTTAGACACCCACACATGGTCTCCTTTTGTAAAAAGAGGTGTTTTTCCTTTAAGCCCCCATACACTGCTTGCTAAATCCTCAGCGAGCTGAGGGGTTTACACCAGCAGGATGGATACACAAGGTCCTCTGAAAGCTGCCATTAGAGCAATTCATAAATGTGGCTAACATAGTGGTAAAGGCATTATGAGTTCTAAAATGCCTCTATGTTTTGGATCTTAAAGTTCTCCTAAATCACTCTGTTACTGCAGTTTTGACTTCACTGTCAGTAACAAAATTACAAACATCATGTTACCTCAACAAACTGCTGGAAGACCTGTTAGGAAAATTCTGTAAACCTCTCAGTCTGTAATGTCTGAACTTCACTTCTTTCAGCAAAATATTCTTTGAAAGGCCTCTGCGCCTTCATTGTCCATCTTATCTGCTGATCCTAAACCCCAGGAACATTAGAGATATATATCTATATCTATATATCACATAGGTCATTGTTACAATGTACTTGAAACTTACAGCTGTGCTTGGAGAATCGCTGCCTACCCAAACTGGGCTTCCCGTTGTGCAGCCCCATGAAATACTTCTGCCTGTTTTAAAATGTACTTGTGATGCCTTGGGTAAAGTGGAGGCCAACAGTCTGCTTGCTGGATGGTCAAAGCCTCACTACATGCATTTGGGTTTTCAAAACACAGAGGAGTTCAGTCCTCCCAAAATTGTTATCAGGTCAGTACAAAAAATTTTTTAACAGGAACATTCCTGTGGCCAACACCAGGGTTTATTAGGCTTCTTGAAGGAGGATGAAATATCTGCTGAGAAGAACTTCCCTGAGACGCCTTTCAACAAACCATTGGAAAAAAATGTTTGGAGCTTCTGTTCTTGCAGCCAGAAGAAAAGGGAGCAGGAGGTTCTGTGTGCAGCTTGAGGAACAGAAAGGGCATTTGGGACTTTCTTTGCTTTGATCCTGCAAGGAAAGACCTGTAGGTCAGTGGTTTAATACTGAGTCAGGAGGCTTTGGGGCTGTTGATTGGAAAGAAAGGGAATTTAGGATTTGATCAGACTAAAAACATGTCCAAAACCTTTAATTTTGACACAAACTTCACACAGAAGGAAAGTGGTGGTTAGGAAAGGGGACTGGCTCAACTTCTGGAGAAGATTTCATTTAATGATGTTGAGATGTCTGCATTACCTCTTATGATTGCCTGATTCTTTCCATTATAAGCTATTGTTTTCTTCTGTCCATAATTCTGCCAAGTTTCTGTGACTTGGGATTACATTTTTTTTGCTTGCACTCTGCCAGTCCCCGAGTACATGTAAAGAGAGGCAAGACTTCCCTGAGAATGATGCTAGAAAAGGTTTTTGTGATCCCTTTCAATTTTTTAGTATAAATCTTCACCATTTTCATGGTTTTGAGCAGGTATTCAGTTTGTCATGAGACATGATCTGGGAATAAAGGAGGGGTTTTTGTTGCCCCATGAGAGTGCATGTGGATCAGAAAAAAACAGGAAGAACTTCATTTCTTTCTGTCATGGGCCTCATATATCAAAAGTGGTAATTCATCTTAGGTGTCTCAAAATTTGCTTCTCTGATTTGAGACATGTGAAGGAAGTTGGGAACCAGAAAATTTTTAACAGTGTCACCATTTAAAAAATCTTTATTTAAGGTAAGAGGAAATTCTTCCAAAATATTCCTGCATCCTGTTCAATATTTCCTTCTCTTCTACAATATTTTAATTCCATTTTTGATGTAGGAATTGACCTACCTATTTAGCTTTTGCCTTTAGCCATTTTTATTTTATTTTTATATGTATGAATTTTATACTGTGAAAAAAGAACCTGTCTTCACTTGAAGTTATTCCATCTCCAATAACATATGAGCATTTATCTCTGTATGTGTGTGCTTACTTAAAATTAAGTGTCTTAAAGTACATAAGAAGATTGCTTTTTAAAGAATCCTAAGCATGCCTATCTTAATACTTGAGGATAGGAAACCTTAATTCTTTTTGTTCATGTATTTGCCCTGAAAATAGAACTTCTTGTAAAGTGAGAGAAATATTATTGAGCCTGCCAGTGAATCAGCTTTCCAAATCCCAGCCTGAACTCTGACATGAAGAAATGAAAAAAATAAAATATACTCTACAAGTTGGTCTGAACCAGTACATATATATATATATATTTCTGCATAAGAAAATTGATTTTAGAACTAGCATTTTGCCTTTGGCTATATCATCTTCTTATTCTTAAACACCTCTCTTGACTAGCAAAAGCCATGTTTAGGCTTGGAAAAGCAAGATTGCAATTATGTAAATCTTTCAATCCTATATAAAGACAGCCTATCCTCAGAAGCTTGTTAAATCTCTCCCAGTTGCAGAAGTCGTGCTCATCAAGCCAGGAAATAGCTATAACATTATGACCAAGCTCAAATCAAAACTCACAGTTCAAACTCTGACTATCGGATATGAATTTATTAAAGATGTCACAAATTATTTAGGGTAAACATAAACAATAATATCCAATGTTTATTGTTTGAAATTTTCAAATAAATCTGAAGTGGTATAAATATTCAGTGGACAGAAAAGTAGAGATTTCATGGTGTAAGTAGTAACTGTTAATTATTTGTCTCCATGAGATAAAAAGAATACCTGAAACTTGTTTTCATATTCTTTTGCTGATCTTGGGTAAAGGCCCTTTTATGCTTTACAAAACTTCTTAGGGAAGAGGGCATTTTCATAACAAGTAAAATGGACAGCTAGTTCTGAGACTTTCATTACACCACCATGTTGAGTGATCCTCAAAAGAGGCACAAGGAGTATTTGAATTGTACCATTTTGCACATCACCTCCCTTCTTGGTACTTCACAGGTTCACTTCAGGCTCTCTCTCTCTCTCTGGTTGCTGACCTGACAGAAATGTTTATACTTTGGA
The DNA here is from genome assembly GCA_013400955.1 of Drymodes brunneopygia. NCBI lineage: Eukaryota > Metazoa > Chordata > Aves > Passeriformes > Petroicidae > Drymodes > Drymodes brunneopygia. The sequence continues at coordinate 283,216 of VZTZ01020186.1, read as the reverse complement.
TGCTTCAGAGCTGCCATTCTTCAAAATTGCCTGTAGCTCTATTTGCTCAGTTCTGCATGCAAGGGGAAAACAGACTCTAATTTTCACCCTGTTATGTGTACATTTGCTTGTTGTTTGTATTTGTTGTACTTCTATTCTGGGCTTTCATCCAATACCTTTTATTAACATTTTTTCTTGGCTGTCTTTCCCATTCCACATCCTATTTTTAATTTATTTTTATTTTTAACTTATTTCGACGCTTGTATTTTTTTTAGCACATCATTCAGTCTTTTTCACTGTTTACTGGAGCTGTTTCCTTCCATTCCTCAGCAAAGTCTCCATCTTTCAATAACAATGTTCCATTTAAGCTCTCTAAAGAAATTTTTGTGCATCATCATCCACTGATATAGGATCTCCCTGTCCTAAAGCTTTGCAATGGACTGTATTCAGCTTAAAAGTCAGTTTCTGTGGCCAGGGATTTAGTTTGCATTGAACAGAAATAAGGCGCTAGGCTTCTTTGGTGGGGCCCTTTTCCACCTCCTGACAGCATACTGGCAAAATTGCAGCTGGGCCTGTGACACTGGTGGTTTGTACTGATACCTTTTCCTGGTCCTAGGAAATGAAAGCCAGACACAGTTAGAGGGTTGGGGGTCATTTACCTCGGTATTTCAATAGGATCCCATTCCATGCATCACTTTGCCCAGGTGGAACACGCCACAGTGCACCCACACTGTCAGTCACATATACAATTATAGACCTTACACATTAGCATATCTAACAAGGGGGCCCAATAAGGGGGCTGGGGTGGGCTAACTTCTAGTTTGCAGAATCTGTCCTGCTAGGGGCCCTTGGCTCCTCAAGACAGTAGAATGTTTGGTCTCCTGGCTATGCAGTTCTGGGGTGCTTGGTCTCCTGGCCTACAGGACACTGAAACTATGCTAAGTTATCAGACTTAAAGAATTACAAGTATACATGCTAATACTTGTGGATACATAGGACTGTGTAAAAGGTATATAAAAGAAAAAGCAAAAATCATCTTGACATCCATTTCCTCACAGACCAGGAAAAAGCCATAGGGATTTGAAAGCCTGTGAACTGGAAGACTTTGGCAAATGGGCACAGAAAGATATGAGGTCCCTGTGTAGTGGGGGCTGTCTCATCCTGATGTGTGTCTAACAAACCCTTCTTCACAGGGATGGTCTTCTTGAGAGGTGGCAGCCATGGAGGCTGCTGTCCTCCACAGAAGCACTGTCCTTGTGACCTGACTGGCTCACCATCCTTTTCATGCTCTGGAGACATTTCCATGGATGAGAAGGTACAGATGCTGTTACAGTTCAAGTCCTCCTTCTGTCCCAAATCTCTGCTTTGGCGACTCTGACTTGCAGAAGCTGTGACAGATGCCTGGCCAAACCTAGGTCCACATAATACCAGCATTACAGAAGCTTTTGATGTTGATTCACTCTTACCGTTTAATTAGGACCCCAAATCAGCTTGATGTCCGACTCGTACCGCAGGAATGGATCAACCATATCTGCTTCAGTCTGGTGGGAGCCACACTGTGCACTAGGGAGCACTAGGTATCCAAGGCGGCTTCTCATTCACTCTCTCTCTCTGTCTCTTCAAATAACAAAGGTAAAACAAGTCAAGGGGACAAGGGAACAAGCCAAGGGAAGGTTCTGGAGCATGTTAAATAGAAAGAGTTACACAACATGCATTCAGCAACCACAAGCAACTAAAGCAGGAGGTAACTGAGCTGGTAACAAACCCATGGTTTCCTGTCACTAAAATGTATGTGAGAAAGGTAAAGATACATGTTTTTAAGAAAATTCTATAATTGTGCCATGGGAATTGTAGGGTATTGCCAGGGCAGTGGCTGAGAACAATGCACAGTATGCCAGAGATCTAATATCTGACAATCAGTGAGGAAACCAAGATATAGCAGGGCAAATCATCATCCCTATAAACTGTAAAGGCTCTGTTTTTTCACCTTTCTCTTTATTTTGTGATTCCATGTGTCCTGCTTCTGGTAGGAGAGATGTTGAAACAGGTTGGGCCACCATGGCAATATTGTCCTGCTTAGAAGTTGCTTGTCCAGTACAGGAGGAGCATCATTGTTGCCTATCAAAAGCCTGGCCAAGCTTAAGATGAAGGTATGAACAAACTCGTTAAGTTTTAATCTGAGCAAGACAGAGCTGGTGCTGAAGAAGGAATCTGCAGGAACATGTATACCCTGGGGGAAGAGAGGTTTGATTTCTTGGTGAGCATTTGCCTGTTTTTCCATGAGGCACTGGCAGTGCAGGAATGTTTCTTACCCTATGTGCATCTTGAGTGAGGTGTGGTGAGATAGGCATTGCCTTACTGATTTCTGAAGTGGAGCATTTCCTCTTGCCGGGTGTATCCTTGGGGCTGACAGGGAAACCATGAGAAGGTGTGCCAGCTGAGATGTGCCATCCTGGGACAAAGCTCTTCCCAGGGCTGTGTCTACACTAGCACAGCTCAACAGTACTGCTGTGTGGAGTGCAGCAGTTAAATGGTTTGAAATCTACTTCCTTTGTTTCTTCTTCCTCCCCAGGACAGAAGAGGTCAACAGGCACTTGAGGAGAGATTCCCCAGAATTGTTCAGCAGTTTCTAGCAAGACACTTTCAGTGGAAGACTCTTGACTCTGGAGTTCGCTTCCAAGGAAGCCTAGAATGGGTTCATTGACCTGCAGGGCAAAGCCAGGCTTTCACCTGAAGCAGAAATGGACAAGTTGGTTTTTTTTTGGAATTACACACAGAGAAAGGAGAAAACCATTGTGAAGCAGTGATTTGGTGAACTTTGTGCATTGATTCTTTGTTAAGCACACATTACATATGAAATGGAAATTGAATGACTGGTAACACAAGCTGCATATTAGCTCCCCACCTCCATCGTCTAGTTTGTTTTGAGCCCACAGTTTTTAAAGATGGAATTAATTTGCTGTTCCCTGTATTCATTGGCCTATGCTACTACCACCCCTAAAGACTCAGCCTCTCGAAAATGGAACAAAAAGAAACTGAATGTCTTTTCCCCACTGGCCATTCCATTAGGTTACGTTTTGGACAATGGTATTAAAAATCACTCTACAGCATAAATGTTGGCAGACAAATATATTTTCACAACCTGGGTGACCATGATGTCCCAATTTGAATGGAATAGTCTGAAATCCACTAGTATTTCATGGATTCCAAATGGCAAAGAGGGTCAGAAAATCCATTCCTTCTCTTCTCCCTCATATTTTTCATTACCTGAGTTTACCCACAGAAGAGTAATTCAGTGTAATTTACTCTGTGATGGATAGACTACACAAATCTGGTAGCATGCTCTTCTGCTGTGGACCATCACTGAATTGGACTTGCAGGCAGAAGAATCTGAATGCCAAGCAATGCCAGAATTTAGGATATATTGTTTCATCTTGCTTTGTGCTTTACAACCCAAGCTTGTAAGTAGGTGTATCTCCAGTGTCTTAAGTAATTTCTAACTTCACTAAAGATTTGTCAAAGAGAAATCCTGCTCTTTCACACTGACAGGAGCTTACAAACTGCACTAGAAAGCAATCTCATAGTAATACCAATGATCAAGAATTGGAATCTAATGGAGACTAATCCATGTGTGTGCCAAAATTAAAGCAGAAAATTGTATTTTCTACAAAGGCAGAAATCTATGTGGAATATAAAACTAGGCTGGTGGTTTTTTATCTGATTATTATTTTATCTGAAATTTTATTTAAATTATTTCAGCTGGCTTTGGTGAAGAGTACAGACCCTTTGAGGACTCTGGGCTACAGCTGAATTGGAGGGCTCAAAAGTGTTTCCAGGCTCCTAGGCTGGGATGTAAACTCTACCTGCATTTCAAGTCTGTGTTGGAGTGAGATGTATGTGCCCATTGTAACATTACTTCTTCTCTAGCAAAGTAACTTTTGTGTATGGGCTAAAGAGGACCTACACCACATTCTATGAGATGCCCTCTGCAGACAAGAGGTATCCAGCCAGGATGCAGATTTTGCCAAAGCAAATAAGTGCAGAGATGCAAGCTGTGGTTATGTTATTCACGTCATGGTAATGAGAAAATTAAGTTATTTTCAAACCCAGAAACTTGAAGCAGTTTGAGGGGTGGGCTTAAGAAAGAATTAGGAAGCGAGAGAAAACTTTTAATTACTTCATTAATTATTTTGGATTAGGAGATACTGCCAAGTACCATGCCAGCAGTGTTGCTCCACATTTATAAAACAGTTCAGATTTTACATGTCACAATACAAAGATGTACATGGAAAGGCTCTGACATCTTATGCAGGAAAAGGCATGGCAGGTATAAGTCAGAATGTCCCCGAATTGCTTGTGTCTGTAAATTTCCTTTTGCACTGAAATTCCAACTTGCCAAGATCCCCCAAAGCCTCACAAAAGGATGGGGCTGCAGAGGTTTGGTTCCGGATTTCAGCAGCTCCTGGCTTTGTAATCTCTACTGATGCCTGTTCTTGGAGCAATTTGCATTCCTAAGTGATTAAGGGATGCTTTGTCCTTCAGGTTTTGTAGGTCGTTTCATTATTAGAAGCTTGCAATATTTTTGCCAGACTTTCTCTCTCTCTCTTTCTTTCTCTCTTTATCAAAAACAAAAAACCCAACTAAAACCAAACCTGATCTTTTTATCTAGGACCTTATAAGAGTCATTGGTGAGATCAGAAGCTTTAATGGAGCTGTTTATTGTAGTTAAATAATCTCTAGCAGCATCTTCCTGGAGCTATAACAATGGAAGGGTATTTTATAGCTTTGAGCTTAATAGTGTCATATGAAAAAAAGAAAACCTTATTATCTCAAACTCCTTATCAGACTTTAAGAGCACACTAGAGAGACATTTTTATATATATTTAACTCAATACTTAATAAGAACAGAAATAGACCAAAGAACAATCTTTACCTAAATTACTGAGCCTACTGGACTTCTTACCTCTTTGTGTTCAAATGTATGCAGACAGTTTGAAAACAAGCCACCACTCCTGGCAAGAGTAATTATTTTAATCTTTGTCCTGGAAACATACTGCATTTTCTCTTTGGTTGTGGAGGAGCCAATCGGGAAACATTGGCAGCTCAAGTTTTCTTTTCAAGAAGTCCCTGTGTCCTGTACACTGGTCCTTGGCAGGAGCCCTCTGGACACCTGTGCTCCCAAACCTGGCTTGCTAGAAGTGCCCACTACAGATGTCAGAGCTCCTTTGTTGACTTCCTATTAGTCGCCACTTAATGGATGTGAGCCGAGCACAGCTTTGCCTAAGCACTTATCAATAGACAGCAAACATTCTTCTTTCCATGGGCAAAGGGTCAAACTGTTTTGCCTGGCTATAAAGCTGTGCCAGATAATTGCTGGTGATTAGCAATTTTAATTACCAGGTGCTAGGGGTCGTTTCTAGTGGAGCTTTTTTTGCTGTTGTTGTAATTGGGCAGGCTGTCAATAGGTATGGCTTATTGTACACATGGTATGTGTTCTGCAGATACATCGAGCATCCTTTTAAAGCAGGTAAAATAAAGTCAGTAGCATAACTTGCTTCTGTTTGCATCTGATCAGCTGCATAGTGCTCCAACAGGTTTTTTGATAAAACTTGTCTGATACAGGAATCTTTAATAGAACTTGCTAAAGCAGGCTTTAATCCTCTTGTAAACACTTGTATGTACTATTGTTATTGAAGAGAGGCAATGATTTTAAACTCTTTTCCTGCTACATTGGTCAAGTTGGAACTAAGCTTGTCAAACATGTTCTACCTCATTGGTTTTGCATGCAGACTTTTAGGGGGTTTTCATAGAATCACAAAACCAATGGCACAATGAGAAGCAAGTTATTCTTTTCCCATATTCGGCAACAAAATAGGTTCAAAATAAAACTGACACAAAAGACTCTTCTCTGATCTTCCTCACAGCAGAGAGAAAGTAAGCAACTACAATACTTCAGTATCTCTTTTTACTAAAATTTCCATGTATTTCCTTTTACCTGCATTATTCTACATCACAAGCCTTGCAGACATACTGAAGGTCTCTGAAAGCTGAATGCACTGTTTACTAATCTACTCGGGTTGGAAGAATAGGCTTGTTCTTTGAGGCAATAAAAAGGATGAATACCTCTGCAGTACAGAGTTCTAGCTCTGTTTTAATTCGTTCTGCAGTAATATCTTCTTGTCTCCCACCTCCCATCATGGCTTTGTTTCTTCCAGCAATAGCAAGGCTGCTTGAAGGAGGAGCAGAAGCTCACGAGGAGATGTGAAACTGTAGTGTCAGGTCTCTTTTGTGTCAAATATTGAAGGTGTCTTAATGCTTGAGATTGCTATATTGGTGTTTATGAAGTTCTTCAATATGGCACATTTTGCAGCTACAGATTATCCATACTGGTTCATGTTCTGCCACTAGTTAATCAGAGCTTTGATATCATTGAAACCTACAATGAAAAAATTAAAAAAAGGTAGTTAAATAGTGCCCATAGAAAGATGCCTCTGGGGAGGAGGATGCAGTTCCCAGGGTGCTCTCATCCCATGTTTCCATGGCACAACTACACCCCATGAAAAACACAGAGCCTTCTCCTATCTGCTAACTCCAAAATCTGTGGACAAGCTGCAAAATCCTAGTACTGACAGTACTACAAAGATAGCTGCAAACAATTAAGATTACTAAGTAGTGGGGCAGACTGGAGCAGAATTTGATTTCCTGAGATCAGACTATGAGTATTGGGAGATCTAAGGCTCGGGTAATAGATGCATCCATCGGGGCAAAAACTGTTGGTCATAGGACTAATACATTGTCATGATGGGTTGATCAGTTTTCACAAAAAACCTTTTTTTCCAAGCCTGAAATCTAATCCTCATTATAGAAACAAATTTCTTAGCTCAGTTATGGTGACATTAGTTATACTTCCCTCTGTATCTTCAGCTGGAAACAGACTATTTTTCCTTCCTACACAGTATTCTTATTTGCCTAAAATCACAGGCTTAAGCAAAGGTTCTTGATACTGAAAACCACTGATGCCATTTTATTTTGGTTTCAACATGGATTTATATTCCCTCTTTTTCCTGTCTCCTGATAATGGCAGTTCAAAAAGATGCCGAAATCAACACAAGACTGTCTGCTCCTGTTGCCACAAGAAGTTCACAAAACAGGTGTTTTCCCACCTCTGCGTATTGAGTTGACCCTGGTTGGATGCCAGGCACCCACTAAAGCTGCTCTATCCCTCCCCTCTACAACTGGATGGGGGAGAGAAAATACAATGAAAGATAAGGGCCAGGAGAGATCACTCACCAAACACTGACAAGGGCAAAACAGACTCAGACTGGGGATATCTGTTGAGTTTATTACTAACAAAATCAGAGCAGGATAAAGAGAAGTAACATAAACCTTAAAAACATCTTTCCCCACCCATCCCTCCTTCCAGCCCTAGCTCCTCCCCCCAGCAGCGTAGGGAAACAGGGAGGAGGAGATCACTGTCAGTTCATCACAAGTTGTTCCTGCCCTTGCTCAGGGAGAGGAGTCCTTCTACTGCTCCACAGTTCTCCATGAACTTCTCCAGCATGAATCCATCCCACAGGCAATGGTTCCTCACAAACTGATGCAATGTGGGTCACCCTTCCACAGGGTGCAGTCCTTCAGGCATGGCCTGCTCCAGCGTAGGGCCCCCACGGTGATGTGAGTCCTACCAGGAAACCTGCTCCAGCCTGGGCCTGCCATGGGGTCACAGCCTTCTCTCAGGCATCCAGCTCTGGCGTGGGGCTTCTCCATGGGCTGCACATGGATATCTGTGGTGTTCCACGGGCTGCAGGGACAGAGCTGTCTCACCATGGGCTGCACCATGGACTGCAGGGAAATATCAGCTCCAGCACCTGGAGCACCTCCTGCCTCTCCTTCTGCATTGACCTGGGTGTCTGCAGGGCTGTTCTCACATATTCTCACTCTTGTCTTCTCTGAGAGCAATTACAACTGCGCAATAACTTTTTTTTCCTTCTTCTCAAACATGTTACCACAGAGGTGTTACCACCATCTCTGATGGGCTCAGCCGTGGCCAGCAGCACATCCTTCGTGGAGCTGGCTAGCGTTGGCTCTGCTGGACACAAAGGAAACTTCTGACAGCTTCTTCCAGCAGCCAACCCTATAGCCTCCCTGTTACAAAAACCTGCCAGTGCAAACCCAAAACTCCAACATGCCCCAAAAAGCAAGGAGAAATACTCAGTTATCTAAACTCATTTATCCCAAACACCTCATGCGATGATCACAGCCTGTCTCCAAAGCCTCAGTTTTGGCCTCAAGTAAATGCAAATGCCAGTAGATGGTATCCTTGCCAGATATAAAGCACTTGATAGGAATCTGCATAAAAGTGTAACAGTGGGTTTGCTTTCTCGCACTGTTTGTGTGGCAACATGGAGCTGCAAAGGCCTGAGATGAGAATTCAGCTGCATTCATAATGCAATTCCTGAAGAGAGTAGATTATGGATAGAGTTTAAGCCTTGACTTTGAATTGCCTTGCTTTTGTGGATTGAAGTAGACCTATATAACTGTATTTGAACATAGACTCTGGTACTTTGTTGATATTAGTTACCTGCTGTGACACACAGCACATGGCAGTTTCAGTTTTGTGCACTGTAAAATGCAGGTATTGTACACCTGAATTATAATCTTGCTGTGATAATATGCCTCTATTGATTCAACAAAACAAGTTGTCTATTTTGTCTTCACTCAGACATCTCTTTGAGGGAAAGACTGACAATCAGAAAGGTAAATATTTTGGACTTCACAACTTGTGGCATGACAAAAAGGATAAAAGTGCAATAATTCTGAAATGAGACCTTGCGGACAATGCCACTCCATTTGAATCAGTGAGATGAACTTCCTACAAAAGATGTTTATTATACAGCCATGGTAATATGTAGTGAACAATCATTTTTAAAAGTATAAAGTGAAAAATCATCTATTTAGTGATGTACTACTGTCTGATGTATAAATAAGGAGGTGCAGAAATGTAAAATGAAGCTGAATGTTGAACTTTCACAAAATGGATGGTATCTTAACCAATGAACAACAATACTTCACTTTTTAGGAGGTTTTTGTATTTATCACTCAATTCAGATAGTGTACAAGTTTTGAAGACAGAATTGTATTCACAGAGCACTAAATTTAGTGTCTTCCATGAAAATTAAAAATAATGTAGCTTTCTTATAAAATATCTCAGTCTCATTTTACACTGGCTTAACTTTAAAATTTTATTTCTGTACCTTGGCAGTAAATGTGTTGCAGTTCTGGTGGAGCTGTACCCAATAGGGTGCCCTTGGCAATGCTGATTTAAAATTCCCCTCTATCCAGAGCCCGAGAGATGTATTGTTAGAGGGCTGAATTCAGCCTGGACCAGTGTTATCTGACAAGAAATACTGGAGAGCTTTAAGAAAAGACCTGTGGACCCACAAAATATGCTGGTTTTAACCATTTCTTCTACCCGGAATTTTTACTACAAGGGTGCTTGGTGGCTGGAGGCTACACAGTATCACAGGTGGAGGCTGCACAGCACATCTGGCTATCCCCACTACTGTGCATAAACAGGCACATGTACAAGCCACTTGTACTCAGATGTCTGCCTGGGGTTGCCAGATGCTGGGTCCAAAGGTCAAGCAGAAGCGAGCTGGGATAGCATTTGATTTGTACCCCCTGCCACCTCATGGGCCATCATTGAGTCAGTGGAGCTGTGAGAAACACCTGTGAACAGGCTGACTCAGTTACTGACCTTCCATTCCTACTGCACCTACTGTCTACAGAAAACTATTTAAGTACACCTTTCAGTGGATATTCTTGCAGTGTTTTACTGATTTTTTCAAGAACTGGTGTTATTTAAATTGCATTAATTCAAGAATAGATGTTCCTGTAGAACAATTAAATGGGCAGACTGGGAGAAACACTCCAATAAAGACATTTATAACAAGGTAATGAATCAGTAGCAGTCTTTGAATACCTTAAAAAAATGATGTTCAGGTCCTGTGAAGACCTCTTTAGAGACAGAAAGAAGCCCAAGGCATGCTTAGGAAACTAGAGGAGATGGAGTCCTGAGACATATTTTGTCTTAGTAAATGTCTGCTGAAGTTCACTTATGATCCTCAAGCTTTTCACTTCCTCATGGCTGCTGTGTACTGTTGTTTGCAGAGCAGAGGGAGGAGGCTGAATCATGAACTCTCCTCCCTGTCCTTCAGTGTGAATGCTGGCAGCCTACTGGCAAGGACAGGTTTTTGTGACGGGCTTAAGGAAGAGGGCTCAGCTCTGTTGTGCCATGAGAACTGGGGAAATGGTAACCTATGGCAGGGACACAGGAGGCATTTTATTTTTCATTGCTCTGTGCATCTCTTACACCATCTCAAACAGAAAGGTAGTCCCAGTGGAACATGAATATTACCAATTTCCACCACCTTATATCCCCCCCATATGTGAGTTATTAACTGAAGTGCTCATGAAATAAAGTTGGGCAAAAGACCATCTACCAGAAACTTAGGTGCTTGTACAGGGGATTGAAGTGCAATTCCTGGCCTTAAGGAATTACTCAGTGGGATGGCAGGACTGTACTTCTGTGAATGATTAATGTGCTCTGGGTCCTGCAAGTATGCTGAAGGAGAAAATGCTGTCTCTTATCATGCCAAATGAACATAAAAGCATTCAAACACAGCAACGTAGTGAGGTGTTCAGAAGACCATGTTGTGGTGAGTTCAGTTGAATAAATTGTGTGAGAGAAAGGGGAGATAACTTCTTTCTCATTCCTCATGGTGAAGGAAATGATATTTCGTGGCTGATGAGGATACCAGCCACTGAAGTCAAGTCATTTGAGAATGATGCCTGGGTCCACAGCAATAGAAAACTGACAGAGATTTGTTCATATATTAACAGGGCTTTCAGGGATTGGAGGAGGAAGGAGAGTTTGTGGCATGCAAGGATAAAAGCAATGTGATGGAAGAGGTTAATGTGGTAGGTGTCGGTGAGAAAGAATAAAGGAAGCAAGGCTAAAATGAAATGACTAGAAGAGGTTGTTATCAACGTCCTACAAATGACATCTACTTTTCTAGTCAAGATTTTTTCCTGAAATAAGGAGCACAGATTTTTATATACAAAAAATAATGTATCAGTGGCTTTTTAGAACCTTTTGCTGTTTGTGAGCCATAGTAACTACAAGACAGATAAGTGGTCTGTAAAGAGTTGCTTTAAAATGTATACACCATACAGGTTGAAGAGAGAGTGGCAATCAGCTGTTATCCTCCTTATTGCCCTGGTCTTTACATTTTTGAAAACTGTTATCAGTTTCAAAACTTTTAGCCATTCCATTTCCTCCAACTACTCTTTTGATATGTCCTGATTATGGCACATGCTTCATGTAGACTCTTTCCAACTTCAGTGCAAATCAGTCCCTATATCTAGACTCAGTGCCTTAGCTGAGGCTTTTTCAGCCTCATGTAAAGCAGAAGGATTGCTTTGCATGTCTTACAGATGACCCTCCTGTTTACACATTCCAGCATGTTGGGATTTTTTTTTGCTGCCACATGATGTCTTTGGCTGACATTCAGCTGGTGACAACTCCAGATCCTGCAAAGCTCTTAAGTAGTCATTCGTTTCCTACTGTGTATTTAAGTAGCTGAAATGAGGAAATTAATGTGGAACTTTTCATCTGCTTTTTTTCAGACAATTCCAATTTCTCAAAGCTTATTCAGAGTCTGATTCCTGTCCTCCAAATCACTTCCAGCTTCTATTGGGTTAGAATCAGATGTAAATGTACAAAGTAAAATCTATATTCCACCACTCAAGTTAATAATGAAAATATTGAATAGAACTAGACACTGGACAGATTCCTGAGAAATCCCTCTCAATACATCCTTTTAATTTGAGGGTTGACCATTGATAACTAATTTCCTAGCACAACTTTCTGGCCAGTTTTGCTTCCACCCTATGGCTGCTCTTTTGTTACTGCCCTACAACTGGGGGTTGTTCCTGTGAGCACCTGGTCTTTCGTAAAACATGCTTTTTTCCCCTCTGCCACACCTGCATGCTGGTTACCCCAGGGAAGGGTAGTGAGCACACAGTGTCTGAGGAGCTTCTCTGGGCCCTCAGACAGCCAGTTAGTACAGTTGGGGTGCCCATGGGCAATTTGTCTTTTCATTTTGCCAGTTAACTTTTATTCGGCGCTCCAAAGAAATGGCCTCAGTGTTTCTGCAGTTCTTTTCCATATACTACTGTTGTCCTCCTCAAAGGAAAGAAAGTATTTGTCTGTCTGAGAGTGAGCTAGTGATAAACACAAAGATTTTTTTTCTCTTCTTAGACATTGATGGTTTTTTCCTTAATGGCAATAGTCTATTAAGGGCTACTATCCAAAAAAGGATGTAAAGAAAGGCTATGTGAACCCAGATAACTCAGATACATTTTGGTTTTGAAGCTTCAAATACATGTTTTTAACTCTGATTGCTCAGGTAAAAAATTAATTCTGTGGGAAATTAGAAGAAAGCCTTTTGCTTGGAAAAAATAATTAGCCATGTGTAATACTAAATTTTTTTGCTCTCCAGCTCTTTTTTTAATAAATTTGCCAGTAATTTCTCTGGATATTTTAAAGTCCTGAATTCAGCCCTACACTTCATGAAAGTAATGTACCCCATAAGTTAAGGACAGAGCTTCTCAGAGAGGACTGATAAAAAAATCATCAAAAATTTGGATATGGTTCAGGGGTAATGGGCATTACCAAAGGTCAGAAAGTTGCTATAAACCTTCAGAGCAAGTGGATCAAAAGCTTTTAGATATTCAAAGATATAATTCCCTGAAGGTTGGATCAAGGCATTTTTACTCATCTTTCACAAGAGGAGAAGACATGAGTTGAAGAGAAATGTTCTGAGATACTCAGGAGTCATTCACAATCTGTAGAGCAGTCTGTATGACCACAGCCTGCTCCATGTCCCACCTTCAGAAAATAAGTGTTTGTGAAATGATTTTTTATTTAGAAACACCTCAGATCTTACAGTTACAACATTTTAGATGTCAAAAGCCTGGATGGGTAAGTGTGAAGAACATTTTAAAAAAGGAGTCCTTCAGATACTGAAGTTTAAATCCCACACTGAATGAATAATCCACTCTAGAAATGTGGAAAATATTTAGTGAACAGCTGGAGTGACTGCAGTCAATTCATCGTTCTTTTAACATGGGATAGAGGTCAGCAAATGCTAACTATGTTTAAGTGGGGATATGAAAATGAGTATAATCAAGAATTTTTAAAAATATAAACCATCTGATTAAAGGAAGAGAATTAGAGGATAATTTTCCAATATCAGAAGCTAAGCTAAGGGATAATTAGGAGAGCAAAAATATGAATTTTGAACCACTGAGAACATTTCAGCTATCAGCAGAACACACAATGAGGCTAACACAAGCCTTAGCTCCAGTTTTAGCAGAGTGGGGGACTGGCATATCCATTTCCACCCCAGGCAGTACAGTGCTTCTCTGCAGCCAGGGAAGCAGCTGCTCTACTCCCACTGCTGGAGAAGTGACATCCTGCAAGCATCCTTCTGCATGTTGCTGCAGAAAGGAACAGTCAGCACTGGGACTTTAAGGTGGGAACCTTCAGCTGGGCTGCGAACACCAGTAGGATACACCTGCCTGGCTGAAACTGATTCCTCTCTGACATTTTCACTGTATTTTTATGGGCTTTTCTGTTCTGTCTCCACAGTTATTTGGCCCTAAGTGAGTAATAGAGAGGTTTGCAGAAAATAGCACAGTTGTAGAGCATCACCAACAAAAATAATAGTAGCACTTCTATCATCTTTAATTTCCAATCAATGAACAAATGAGGTTATTGGCTGAATAATGGGTAGAGGATTGTTAGGCTTTTTAATTCAACCATTCTTCTGGTCTGACTCAGCTGTCAGAGCTGACTTGAAGGAAGTGATTGAGACAACACACAATCTGAGTTGTTAGAGGGCAAGGAAATCTATAGAATGAAAGCAATGATTATGACTTCCCAGGAACATTGATATGCTAAATCTGTGAGTGAGAAAGAGATCTAGGATAAGACTTTTAAATAAATTCAAGATTTCTGTAGAAAAATTAGCTTTTCAGGCCCACAAGAAAAGCTTGCATTTGAAATGTTGGCTGCTTGGATACAACTCACCTACAGGAATTGTCTTGTGTGACTTTTTTGGTTGCTAAGGATGCTATTGGAAAAAGACAGAATTTCAATTGGAGCCTGGAGCAGGCAACCTGCTATTTCTGGTGGAGTGTGGAGTAGCCTGTCCTTGTTTATTTATTATTAACTTTATACCAAGGTATCAGTTCCTGGAACTGCCAAAGAAATCTTTCTTGGATGAAATGTCTCCCATTTCAGGGGGGGATTCAGGATAGCGCCACACAAGTTGATTTATTTACCAGACTTATCTAAAAAATAATAGCAGAGAGAGTTTCCCAGGCTCAGGATTTTTTAGGTTTAGTGCACAAAAGCTCAAAAAGGCATATTCAGACATAGCAGATTATTACTGACAGTGAAATTGGGGCAGCACAAAGCTCAGCAATAGCATGCCTGGCAGGATGAAGGCAGCAATCACCCCCCTTTACCTGGCACTGCTGAGGCCACACCTCAAATTCTGTGTTCAGTTTTGGGCCCCTCACTGTAAGAAGGACATTGAGGTCCTGGAGCATGTCCAGAGAAGGGCAGTGGAGATGGGGAAGAGTCTGGAGAACAAATGCTGCAAGGAGTGGCTGAGGGAGCTGGGATTCTATAGCCTGGAGAAAAGGAGGTTCAGGGGAAGCCTTCTCACTCTCTACAAGTAGCTGAAAGGAAGCTGAAGTGAGCTGGGTGTTGGTCTCCTCTCCCAAGAAACAAGCAATAGGACAAGAGGAAATGGCCTCAAGTTGTTCCAGTGGAGGTTTAGATTGGACAGCAGGAAAATCATCTTCACTGAAAGGCTGATCAAGCATTGGAACAGGCGGCCCAGGGAAGTGGTGGAGTCCCCATCACTGGAGGTGTTGAAAATACGTGTAAATGTGGCACCTGGGGACATGGTTAGTGGTGGATTTGGCAGTTCTGGTTTAATGGTTGGGCTTGACCTTAGATGTCTTTCCTCCACCTAAACAATTCTATGATTCTGAGGTCACAGGTGGGAGAAAAATCCCAGCAAACACACTGAAGGCAGTTACATTAAGCAGTATGACATCATATTTATACAGCTATCGAAGCCCAGTCAGTTTTAAGCTAAATACAATCATAATCTTAGTGGGGATTTGCTGGGCAGGAATGGTCTCAATCCTTTTTTCCAGGAGATATAAGAACAGATGATGCCTAAACTACTGTTGTTCACAGAGACATAAAGATGTCTGTGAGCTCCAGGCTCCCATGGAGGCTTTGAAATTTCTCCCTCAACATCACTGTCACTAAAGGAGAGCATGCTTTTTCTGTCAGCAGCTGTTAAAAAGTCCCATTAAAGCAGTTCCCAATATCTGTTCTACTTCTCTTGCCCTAATGCCCTAAAATCAGGCAGTTTTTCATATATAAATATATATATATATATATTTAGGTTTATACCTAACAGAAGTACTCTTCTTGCCTAAGGTTTGGCAACAGGGCTTAAAAGCACTCTTTAAATAAAGCTATTTAGGAGAATATCTTGTAAGTTATGCCCCCATTCAAACAGACAGCCACTCACACAGTGACAATTCTCTCCATTTCCAAAGGCCTCTCTGGATGGAAGGAGAAAGGAAGGAGGGCACCTGGCCAGCTGTCAGAAGCTGTGAGCTCCTGGCTGCTTGTGTGTCTTTTTGCACTGCTTTGCCCACCACCTGCCCCCAGACTATGCTCTGTGAGTGACTGACAGCAAGGCACACATAGGCAATCATTGCTTTTAAACATGAGAGTCATGGTGTGAATTTTAAGAGTCTTAGCCTGTGGTTGGTCACTGTGTCGTCTTCTGCTCCTGCCTCCTTTTCCCCATCCTCTTCTAGATATGCTGTTGAAAGTCATTCTTAAAGGAAGTTTGTTACAGGTGACAGCCCAATCAGTGACTCACATTGCGACTCCAGAGACATGGAATTACTTTTATTTTTTAAAAACTCCAGATAAGCTTTTCTTTTCCTATATCAGAGTAGATAACCCTTGTTATTCATTTGAAATGTATGTAATTCAGCTTAAGTGGGGGGAAGGGAAATTAGAAGGAAAAGGATGCATCCTGTTAGAAAATGGAAAATACTGTATTTATCATCTTAAAAAGAACAAAAAGATCTGCAAGTTATGTGGGTTTCTGTGACAGTAATTATCCTTCTATTCAGGAATGAGTAATTACATTATTCTGCATGCTAACTTCCCCTCTCCCCAGTTATGTGGCATGTGCAGGCAGGTGCACACACACATGCAATGTCCTTGTACCCTGAAGAATAAAACCAGGGTGCACTAGAAAAGGTGGTTCTGTTGTTTTCTTGAATAATGGTGATTATGTTACTTCTTTGATTATGCTAAACACCACTGGGCGAGAGGAAGGCAAGCTGAATTTCCTTATTTCTTTTAAGGAAGCTGGGTACTAGTCTGCTTTGGCACCAGCCTGTGCCCTTCTGTCTACAGTGAGAAAACATTAAGTATTGATTAAGATAGAAGAGAGTTTGTGAAATGTGTTAAAGAGAGAGCTTTATGGATTCATTGCAGGATGAATATCTGCTACAAATATTTCTGTGTTTGTGCTAATCAAAATGTGAAAAGATAACATTTGAATACATAGATTATTCCAAGTATTTTTCTGGGAATTGTTTTTTCAAATTATTCATCCTGACCTACTGAATCATAGAATTGTTTAGGTTGGAAAAGATATCCAAGATCATCAAGTTCAACCATTAAACCAGAACTGCCAAGTCCACCACTAACCATGTCCCCAGGTGCCACATTTACACGTATTTTCAAACACCTCCAGCGATGGGGACTCCACCACTTCCCTGGGCCGCCTGTTCCAATGCTTGATCAACCTTTCAGTGAAGATGATTTTCCTGCTGTCCAATCTAAACCTCTGCTGGAACAACTTGAGGCCATTTCCTCTTGTCCTATTGCTTGTTTCTTGGGAGAGGAGACCAACACCCAGCTCACTTCAGCTTCCTTTCAGCTACTTGTAGAGAGTGAGAAGGCTTCCCCTGAGCCTCCTTTTCTCCAGGCTATAGAATCCCAGCTCCCTCAGCCACTCCTTGCAGCATTTGTTCTCCAGACCCTTCCCCATCTCCACTGCTCTTCTCTGGACACGCTCCAGCACCTCATCAGTGTCTTTGAGATGCTGTTGACTTCCAGATCAACAATAAACAAGGGCAGATTCTTACGAATAAGGAAAATGAAGAAGGAAAAAGGGAAAGAAGGAAGGAGAGGAGAGGTGAGGAGAAGAAAAGGAAATGGAGAAGGAAAAGAGATCTACCACATTGATCAGTGAATGCAAGCCTTAAAAGAACCTGAGGACTGATCACAGGAAAAACACAAAGCAGGTACAGCTTTATGTAGGAGATACAGTCACAAACAAGACACTCAACTCATCAAAAGACATTTCTACATTTCTCTGTGCTTACATTTCTGAAGTGCCATCTCCAGAAGAAAACAAGGTTTTCCTTTCTGTAAGTACACAGCACATCAAGGCTGAACAATTTGTTAATGTGAACGTTTGAGAGAAGAGCGATTACAGCAATAAAGGTTCTGACACACCAATTAAAGTAGCTGGGTTAGACTAAAAGAATGTTGTAAAATATCCATGTGCCCAACTCTGTAGGCAAAATTGATATGGTTTGGGGGAGTGTGTGGCTTTGTGATCACATAATCAAGGACTGTGAGGGTGGGAGCACACCTGGGTTAGTGTGACTTTTGTTGCTGCTTTTGTGAATGCAGGTTTAACTGCACACACAGCCCCAAGAAGCCCATGTTCCCAGGGACACTGGGGACAGAGACTTTGCTTTAACAGTTTTGTGGGCTTGAACAGTTTTGCTAAGAAAATCTAGTGAGGGTTTTTGAACAGAAAAATTGCAGGATTTAGCTGGAATGTGAGGAATCTTTGGGTCCCTAGTTAATTATGATTTGCTTTGTTGCAGGAATAGAAATAGTGCTAGAAAAAAGAAGACAGTTCTTGTAATAATAAGAGTAGGCATTCTTACCACTTTTTTTATTTGTATTCTTTGTTCTTAAAGGAAGCTGCTGCAAAGAACCCCAGTTCTTTCAGCCATTCCTCATAAGCCTTGTTCTCTAGAACCTTCACCATCTTCATTTGTCTTCTTTGAACACACTCCAGCATCTATAAGTGAAATTTACCTTTAACTTGTGTTGCTTTTTTCACAGGCTGGCTGTGTAAAGCATCTGAATCTTTGCCAGACTTGGTAGCTACTCACAGATTAGAGCTCCCCAAGGAACTTTTGCCTGCTTTTACAGAGCTATCCTTGCTTTGTGCATTGCTGTCCTTCTGAGCAGCCTCTCATTTAATCAGTAATACTCATTTCTCTATCCTACTTATGATGCACCCACAGCAACACTCATAAAACCTCAGCAGAGCCATGGAAGTGATCTCAGGGGCTGAGCTAGCTCTGTCCAAGGCAGAATCATCTACACGCTCCAATTGCTTAGGGAGTCTCACCCAACCTGTTCTTAAGCAGCCCTGAAGTTAGAGGTCCCATTTTCCCCTCTGACAATCTGTCCATCTGCTTCTCCATTTCTCCTGCTACAGTGTCGTTTGTCATTACTAACCTGAAGTTTTCCTGCTGCTGTTTAATCTGTATTTTCCAGCCCTCACAGAACACATATCAATAAATATTGATATTGTGTGGACAAGATGTATCAATAAAAAATGAGTACCTCTAATAGTCCTCTACATGTTTGAAAACTGTTGCCGTATCTTCTGTGGGATAAATCCTACTTCATTAGGAACTGTGTTTAAACCTCAAACACCCCTATTTCAGGGCAATGTACAAATAGCCCACTTTTTCCTGTAGCCAAGGGACCCAGAATCTGACCCTGCTCTAGGCAAACCTACTCACCCACTCAGCCTGCATCTTTGCTGACATGGGCGATATTGTTAAAATAATGCCCTAAATTTCTAAAACTCAATCTCCAGAGAAAAGTGAAGTCTAGGACAGGATTTCTACACATAAACTGAAAGATTTCCTCTCTGTAGATCATCAAATCTGTCTATTTATCACTCGGATAAGTCTTTATCCACAACTCAGGCCTCCTCTTCCCTAAAACAGTCAAGCCACACACGTGTGGCAGGCCACTGGTTCCCATGTGGTGCCTCTTTAGACCTAATTATTATTTTTCATGTGTTCCTTCAGTTCCAGACTTCAGAAGTGATGAGAGGGCTGTGTCACAGTCTCCCAGAGCAGTGGATTTGCAGCACAAACCCCAGCCTGTGGCAGTGTGTGGTGTGAGGGTTTGCAGGGGTGGCTGAAGGAGGCTGGGGCTGTGTTTGGGAACAGGGCAGGCTGCAGCAGTGTCACCCAGCCTGTCTGCTGTCACCACTCTCCAGAGGAAACTGTCCCCTCATGCTGTATCTGGATGCTGTTTAACACCAAAAAACAGAGTTTAGGAGCATGATAACACAAGTACAGGGCCTAGGATTTGTCTGGGGAGTGAGGTCAGCTGACAGCATGGGTGTGCATTGTGTTAGGAGAAGGAGGTTCTGTTCATAGCATTTTTAGATTCATACTTAAAAGAAACGACTGCCAGAACAATGTGGTGTCATGGTCATGGTAAAAAAGAAAAATCTGTGTTAGTGCTTATGCATCTGTCTCAACAGATTAAAGTCCACTTCAGAGAAGAATTCATCACAGCTTCCTTTACTCTTTTTTGTGGGAGTTTGATTTAATGGTGCCAGAGAAGACAGTGGAATAATGAATTGAGATGATCAATGAAATTTCTTAAGCAAATGTTTGCTAATGCTCTGCATTTAAGCCCCAACTCCATTTAAACCCCAACCCTGCATTTAAACTTAATACAATTTTTTTCAAACATTTATTTGCCCTACAAATAATTTTGTTATGGCAGGTTTTTTCCCAGGCAGCAATTTGAATTATTAGAGAATTAATCCTCTCTTATAGTTTGCAGAAGAATAGTGTTGGGGTGTTTTTAATTTTTTTATAGTATTTGCTCTCCTGCCCCACTATTGTACAGAGTATTCTGATAGAATAGGTTGCTTATTCCTAGCCTTGAACATATTTACCAAGAAAACATTAGTTTTAACAGGCAATTTTCAAGTGTCTTGTAACAAGTTTCTCCATTCTTTGACCTTGGTGAATATTTCCCTTGATCATATTCATTCTGTGCTGAGAAAGAGCAAAGTGAAACAAAGAGGGGAAAAAAACCCCAAAACACTCTATAAAACAAAAGCCAGGTTTCAAATGTATATGCACTGAAATTTGATAAAGTTCTTGGGATATAAAAGGCTTTCTGTAGGTTGTCCCATTACAAACAACAATACCAAAGATGAATATTCAGATATTAAAAAAAGAAAATAATATTTTCTGTGTTTTCCCACCGTGAAACAACGTGTTTCACTGCACTGAAAAAGAGCAGCTGCGTGTCAGTGATCTGGGTCAGTTTTCATTAACAGCCTAAATGATAGCATAACAACTGCATTCAATACATTTGCAAATAAGCAAAAATGCGAGAGGGGATGCCGGCATGCTGGTCCAGGAATAGAATTCAAATGTTCCTGACAAATAGGAGATAAACTGAAAAGGCTGGGTATATAAATAGCAACACAGGAAACGTCGTGTCCACTTCTTCTCTTCTGCTCTGCATTAGCAAGGCCTTGTATGAAATGCTGTGTCCAGTTTGGGATGTCACATTTTAGGAAGAGTAATTGGAGGGGCAACAGTGAAAATTATCAGAGCTCCAGAAAACACAGCATCTCAAGCCTGCTTGCACTAGCTGAGTGAATACTGAGGTGTGACGTGGCAAGTATTTAAGTATGTGAAAGGCTGCAGCAGGGATGGACTAAACTGTTCTTGTCTAAGCTGAATGGGAGAGAAATCACAGATTTACACTGCATCAAATACAAATTCAGGTCAGACACAGAAAAAAACTTTCCGACTCTGGAAGCAGAAATACAGGAATAACACTGGGAGACTTCATTATTACTGGAGGTATTAAAGACATGTTAGACTGACATCCGTTAAAAAGGAATTGGGATGCTTGAGCTTCCTTGGGCATAGAGGACAGGGGTAAAACTGGGATTTCAGCAGTCCTGTGATTTTACAACTGTATAAATAGTCCGTAAAGATAGGGGAATCAACACCAGAGTAGAAAGTAGATCCAATCATTTTGTCATCTACTTGCAACAAAAAAGTGCTTTCTTTCTTCCTCCTGCCCCCCCAAAAGGCATTGGTGACTGGAGTATTCGAAAAATCTCTCCGAACTTGCAAATACAAAATTTGCTTTTGTTCTGCTTTCATAGGCACTATGTGATGGTGCAAATGTATTTCTGAGTTTCCATGTAAAACCATACAGGATAAAAATAAAATTACATTATATCTGGATCCATGAAAGCTGTGGGTGGGTGGGAGGGCTGCTGCCAAAGCTGTGATTTTAAGCTTCATGAATTGGGGAGAAATTGCGGCTCCTCAGTGAGATTGATTCCATGACTGCTCAGCTTGATAAGCTCAGCAGAAGATCGGCAGGAAAAAAAATCTAAAACCTGTGGGGATTTTTTGTTTGAATAAAAGCCCCTGCTATAAAACTGTAGTACTGCTTGTTAGTAGCTTTTGCTGTTTAACTCAAATGCTACCCATCAGCTGATAGCATTAGTGATTAGTTATTATTTCAGCTTCTAGTTAACAAATACAATTATAAATTTCTGCTGAAAATAGCATTGTGCTTGGCAATGGATACTTTTTTAAACTTGTTTTATGTCTTCTACTGAGACACATAAATAGAATTCAGTAACAGAAAGGTTTTTCTGCATGGTTGGGTTAGAAAAAAGGGTTGTGTACATTTACTTCTTAGTTTGAGAATTCAAGGACACAGAGGAGCTTTTGGCATTTACATCTTGGCTTTAAAGGGAACTGGGAAAGCTACACCAGGCTTCGTTGTGTTTTTCCCGTAGATCTCCACTCCTTTTGCCATCTCCCCTCCCTCTTTTTAGACAGGCTTTGAAACTCCTTATGGACCTGATAGAGCATTGCTCTAGGAGTTTCCTCATAACCAAATCCTGTCACATGAGGATACTAAGAGAAGAAAAAGCACTAACAAGTTCTAGCAATGCCAAATTACATTCAGTTCTTGTATTTTCACTTGGCATGGTAACACTTCCAAAGAGCAATTGTTTCACAATCAAAACTTCTGCAGCCTGTTCATTTCCTTTCTCTTACTTAGCTGTTCAGAGACCATCAGACACCAGGCAAGCCAATAAACGTCCATCTGAGCAATTATATAGCTTAAACATCAAGTGAGACAAACTTGCAAGTACAATTTAAAGGGACAAGCATGATAGTATCACTAGAAATAATTCATTTGCATAGCAACTCTTTCCTCTTTAGTGAGCTTCAGGTATTAATTAAATTAATTAAGATTTTTTAAGAAAGCTCTTCTCCTAAAATAGTCCTTCTGTCATTACAGACAGGGGACACAATTCTCTTAAACAAAACTCAGTACTTGCACCATGACTTATGTGACATTTTCAGCAAAGTACTCAAGAATATGCTAGCTGTTCCTAGGCTGCTTGGACTTAAATTTACACTGAAAGTTGTATTTGTAAATAAGGAGCTTGTGCCTGCATCACTGGAAATAGAAGAAAGTCACTTTTTAGACCTGTCACTGGAAGAAGCACTGCTATGCATAGGGATTTCAATGGCTCTTCCATTAAGGATGACTGGCAACATCATTTAAAATGCTTTTAATAAAGAGATTGTGAGGTCCCTTTCCTCTCATAAGCATTTAAAGAAAAGAAATTCCTTTACACAGCACAGCAGATGTGCAAAAAGATGACTGATGCTCAATATCCATGCTGATAGCCATGTTGCCCACAGGGAAGTCCTGAGCAAGAGGGATTTCTGAATCGAGCACTCTGAGGGAGGAGAAAAGCTGATTTGCTAAGGAATTGGTTTTGCTGGGATACTTGTTAAAGAGGTCAAAACCAGCTGGGTCTGGTTAAAATGTCCTGCAGTGAATTGCAGAAATCTGCAGGCTCCATCCTTTGTTTCAGGATCTGTGTGCAATGTGGGAGTAAATAATTGACATTAAGTTGATATTATTTGGAGTCTCAGATTAACTGCTGTCCTTAACAGGACAATGACTTTAAATCACTTTCATCCCAGTAAACTCCAGGTGTTCAGCAAAGGGGGCCACGCTGCTGAGTGCAAAAACTAAAACTCATATCTGCTGTCTTTAGATATCCACAGAATAAATGTCTGTGTGCACTCATCTCCCTGACTGCCTTTACATGAATTGGAAGAGAATTTGGCCATATTTTTGGCATCTGGTTTAAGATGGCATGAATCATACCTTCAAAATGCTTCTTTCTCTTTTATGATTACACAAGGAGCCAGTCATGGCTAGCTTAGGGACAGACATTTAACTATTAAATTTATTAGGTTAGGACACCCAAACAAAAGTGCAAATATACATGGTATGCCTGGACACACATCCCTTATGTTGTGATCCTCTGCTGATGCCAAATGACATCTGTCTGGGCAGTGCCATGGGGCACTCCTGGGTGCATGTCAGCCTTCCACCAGGAAACTGGACAAGAGGGAGGGATGGAGGCAGGAGAGAGGCTGGCTGCTGCCAAGCTTTCATCCCAGTATGGTGCAGCAAAGTGGCTGCAGAAGCCATCAAGACCAAGAACTGACATATTCTGGGGTCCCACAGCGTAGATATAGCCCACATACCTGCTATGAAGCTGTAGTTCAATTCAAGACACCCCTTGGGCACTAGATTAGGACCTCTCAGCTGGTGGCCTCACTCCCTCCTTATGTGATGCTTGTCATAGAAAAAAGAAGTCAAAGGCACCAAGGCTGAAAATAAGAGCAACAGCATTCTTCTGTTTTAATTTTCACATGTAGGAAATTATTGCTCAGCAAGGGTGGCAGTGTTAAAGCAAAACTTCTTCCTAAAGGCCCAAGTGTCTTCTCTGGCTGCAGAGCTATCACTGTTTTGACACCAGCAGTCTGGCACTGCTTGAGGCATTGCTCCAGCTGAGCATGGTTGGTGGGAGCAGCAGTAGTCACCCTCCCTCATTGTCCTTTGACTTTGCTTTCAGGTCATTTCAAAGAGAGGTTAATAAAGACTGTTTTTCTTCGAGCAAGGCCTGCTTTCTGTGATCATTTTCTGATAATATCATTTGTTTTCAACTTGGCAGTAGGTTTGTGGAATGAGATCCCCCTGGACCTCCATGACTTTGTATTTTACCTGGCAGCAAACATCTCAGTTCTGTCTCTTGTCACTTGATCTGGGATAAAAGAAACCTATGCCTTTCTTAAGGAGGAAAAAAAATCTTAAAAATCCCTGAGGGAAAGAAGGATTATAGGGAACATGGGATGTACACTGTACTGGGTGGCCATTTTCTGGCAAAGCCCTGAACTTAAACTCTGTTTATCAAGTAAACGAAACATTTCACCATGTGCAGAGTGCCTGATTCTGCAGCAAGCAGCAGAAACAACATGTGCCAGGCAAGGGGTGAGATAGCATTACACTTCTTCAAGCTCTAAAAAGAAACCTTTGTGCCAGGTTTGGTGCTATATTTGGTTTGCTTATGAAAAATGCAGTCTTCTATAGTTTATAGTAGGTGTAATGAAATATGTGTAATTTGATGGAAAGTCCTTGATAAGATACCAGCAGTGGCAGCATGGGGTTATTTCCTAACTGGTATTTGAGAGAGCCAACATGATTAAATCAGGGCTCATTTTAAGTTGACTTGTAATTGCCTGCACAGGAAAGGTAAAAAGTGAGTTCCTCTGTAACTATGAGATTTTGTTCTCCACATCCAGATGGAATATAATATTGCTGCATTGGCTTGTAGGCTTGTGGGGTTTAAATAGTGCCTGCAATCTGGTGCCATGCTGATTTACTAATCCTTGATCTTAGTTGAACATGATCACAGTCCCTGCTTCTGTTCATCAGGGATAGGCTTACTGTTAATTGACAGGCTTTGGCGTCCTACCAAAAGAGCTGCAATGTAGAGAAGGAACTAAAACTGAGCAGAGGATGTGTTGGACAAGCCAATTTGGTGGGGGAGAAATCTATTCAGTAGATCTTTATGCCAAAAATTATTTGCTATTTTATTGTGTCATTAAAACTACAGTATGTGATTTGCATTTTAACATGAAACTAATAAAAACAGAATAATCTGAAATGTGTTTGCAGGGTGATTAAGTAACTAAGAAGTGGTGTTTGGAATCGTCCCAGCTACTCTGCTTTCTGTTTATTTAATTATTGTGTGAACTTCCATGTTTGTGTCTGCTCACAAAACTTGTGTGCAATGGTACATGCTAAGCATACCTAATCTCTTATTTGTGATATTGCCCACAGATTTCAAAGAGATTGTATCCCAGGGCTGGGGACTGCATGACATCTTACCCAGCATTTTTGAAATTTGATGGAATGATGTTAGCAAGCTGTAATTTCTTTTTCAGTAACTCTCCAGAAGTTTCAGACTGTCTTCTTTTTATTCAGAACTATATTTGCCCCCCAAGTTTTGATCCCTTTCTCTAGCTTTCTAAACCTGGCAAAAGCTGAGAGAAAAATAATTTTGTGGGGAAGGCTGAAATTAAGGTCCATCTTCTACACTTGTGCACTGCTGGCCTCACAGGCTTCAGGCCTGCTAAACTGAAGGACAATATTAAGATGTCAGTGGTACTCTAGGAGTATACAATCTTCCACCAAATAATTTTATAACCTGCAGCCTTTTATAGCCTTCATTGCCTGAACTTGCCAATGTAGATATGTTTGTTCATGGATAACTTTAAACCTGTATTGTGTTCTTGATCTGTCACTCATGCTAACTTTGAGCCCACTTCCCAACAGCCTAATAGAAGTGCTTTGAAATCCCTGGAATACAGTTTTTACCCTGTGCTAAATTTTAGGGGATTTCCTGCCTAGTTTCAGTATTTCATTTAACAAATGGAAAAAAAACCCCACCCTCTGTGTTTTGGGGATCAGTTGTAACAGTTCTTTCACTGCTATGCAAGTGAGGAGCAAAGTAGGAGCCTTCCTTCCTGTAAGGTAATTCTTTAGGTTTAATGAAGGGCAGTGTAACTCTGAAAACTGAACAAATGATTTTGTGCTGAGCCAGGGCTGAGCTGTGGAGCAGCGCAATGCAATGGCTCCTCTGAAAGTCTCACACCAAACTTAAGCCAGTGAGTTGGAGTCCACTCTGAGCCTTCCCAGCTCTTGATTGTTTGGGATGCTCAGATGGTGCATTTTCCAAGCTGGTGTAGAGAATATGCTTTCAAAGTGGCCAAATAATTGTTCCCTGAGAATGTTCTCACATAGGATATTTGGAGGTGAAGGCTCAACAGCCATCTCATGAGTGTGTAACCCACCCGTGAAGTCTGTCAATATTAGGCAGGCATGTCCAAATCAACAGGAGGTTTTTGTTCTCAAAATACATCAGTTCAATAGAAAAACAAACCTTCCTGCAAGCCATTCCACAGCCTCTGGGATGGTCCTAGGCCTTCAAAGCCACATCAGAGCTATTGCCATATATCTACAGGTCTGTGTAAACCTTTGTCTTAGAGCCAAGGTCAGTTTATACTTCTAAGTGTGCCACATGGAAAAAGTGTTCATGTTCACTTCCATCTACATTCCTGAGCTCTGTCAAAATCTCTCTACCTCAGGCTTAGTTAGCAGTGCCACAGCAATCTTTCCCTCATCATCTGACCAGTTGGGAAATGTCAATATTTTGGCTCCTGTGGGGTCACTGTGTGCAACCTTTGTATTGGCCTGGCTGGTTTTAGCAAAATCTCTTTCTTATCCCTGCATATTTCTCATCTCTGCCAGCCATATCATTATGGAAAGAATGTCTCTTTTCCTCCACCTCCTGTGAAGGGTTTTTATAACCCTGCTCTCTCGTGCCTGGGGCCTTGGTCTTCTATGGAACCTGAAAAGGGCATGAATCAGATTTAAAGAAATCCTTCTTCAGCCTACCTGTGGTGGTGTCTGTGACTTTTCCTCAATAATTCTGCAGCATCTCCTCTTCCCTGGCACCCCAGTTGTCTGGATTATGCTGAGATATGGCCCAGCTCTTTCCAGTCTGTGAGTCCTTGGTTTTGTCCATGAAGACAAGAGAACTGGAGTGAGGGACTGAGCTGAAGAGATACTGTAAGCCAGATTCTTCCCTGTCCTGGAATTGGACACAGCTGGGGTGCACAGCTAAATATGGGAGCTGGGAGACATTCCTGGGTTCAACATGAGAAAAATGAGCTGGAGCATTTTCTTACTCTCTAATTATTCTCAAGTAGGTTAAATCCAACAACATTTGATTGACAGAACAATTCACACAACACTTCATAAAGTCATATTGAGGTATCGCTGCAACTTCAAGGCAAAAACCATAATTTTTTGTATCAGACAACTATCAGTGAATCATTGAGTATCCTGATTTGGAAGGGATCTACAAGGATCATTGAATCCAGCTTCTGGCTCTGCCCAGGATAACCCCAAGGATCACACCATATGCCTGAGAACATTGTCCAAACTTCTCTTGAAACTCAAGCAGACTTGGTGGTTTTCATCACAGCTGCCTCGTGTCCTGTGGTTGTGACAATCCAAATATTGAAAGACCTTTGGCTTCTAACCACAGAGGCAGGGAGGCATGTGCTGTGTGGAAACACCAAATGGGCTGTTCCTGGAGCTGTAAGAAAAGTTGAAGTCCCTCACCTTGTTTTAAGGCTACTGAACTGTCTTTTTAACTCTGAACTAACAGTTGAGCATTTTTTAACCATCTAAGAATAATCTTATTGTGATGACTCAGAAGATAGAGGTATGAAATTTAAGGGGATGAGCTAAATCATATTGAAAAACTTTTATCTACATTTTCATTTAAAATTCAAAAGGTTTTGGTTCTTAGTTTCATTTATTTCCGTCTGTGATGGTTTGAAATTATTTTAAATCAGGGCACCTTTAATTCTGAAGAGGAAAGCACACAGGCGAGCTGAATAAGATTTACCTAAAATGCATTAAAAATTCAACTGGAATTAACTTTAAGAAATTCTCTTACCTTGAATGAGAGAAAAACATATTTGCTTGACACTAAAAGTTGAAAAAATGGTTTGTCATGAGAGGAACATAAAAATGGGAGGTGTAAAACAAGGTCTATTCTCAAAAGTTATTTTTTACAAACATCTATAAAATTTAGGAGAGTTTCTAATAAAATAAATTGCCTGGAAAATTCAACTATTCCCTAAAGAGTCATTGTGTTCAATTTGGAGACACCACTCAGCCATTACAGTGTGAAACAGCTTTGCTTTAATTGAAAATCTCAGAACAATCTCCTCCAGGAAGTAGTTTCCCACCTTTCATTATTAAGACTTGACTGTGAGGGGCACCTGCAAACAACTGACAACTGCCTTATTACAAATATTTTATTTTAAATACTTTTTTTTAATAAATATCTTTCTGTATTGGCAGGGATTTTGAGTAATGTTGGAAAATGTCAGCTACAATTAAGTAGCTCACTAATAATTAAAAGCTGGAGAAAGTTATCAGAAGGATGCTAAAAAAAATATCTCAGGAGAGAAATGAGGGCATGTATGTTTAAAGACAGTCCTAGGGGGAAAAAAGTATTGTGGCGAGAATGTAATGTATTTATAGAGCTCAAAAGGGTGTGCTCTGTGAAGGTATTGATAGGCAGTCTGTCCTTTTTTCAAGTCTTATCTTCAGGGTAGCAGAGCTCAAATGTGCCAAACACTTCTCGTGTTCAACTCTGATTGCATCTGTGCAATTTTCTCTGAGATTTATGTCTGGTGCCAATGAAAGCAGTGGGCATTGTCTCACTATATTTAACATATTTGTTAGATTAACCGATTGCTTAAATGTTTTTATTCTTATCACATCTGCAGTGCCAAAACTTCACTGATCAACAAAAGGATGCTGGCTGGACAGATAGCAAAGTGACTGCTGTTCCAGGCAAGAAATGCAGGCTCAGAAGTGTGACTAGCGCAGCCAGGGGAGAACAGAGCTCATGTGCCTGCTGAAGTTGTATTCCTGGTATTGTATTTTGATTTTCCTAAGGGTTCTTGGATATGCACCCTCTCACACACATGCTTTGCTTCTTCATTTAGGAGAGAATGTAGAAAAGACAAAGTCATCTGGAGCAGGAAAGTCAGAAAATGCCGTAATGGGGCAAAAAAAAAATCACACTGTGACTTTTACTGCCCTCTCGGTTGCAATATTCTTGCAGAATATTTAATACCCCGCTATTTGCATGTGCTCTACCACCCCAGCACACATCTGAGTTAACTGAATGTAGTCACTGATCATGGATATAGGAAATCAATTGTTGTTGCTGTCTTTGTGTCACAATGTTTAATTCTAGAGGCAAATAGCTGGCTTGCTTGAAGTTGGGCTTCTTTAGCTTTGTGATGTGTCTTATGGGGTCTGGATTTCTCAAGGCACACATCTTGGTCCAAAGAAATGATGCCTGCTTTTCACTGAGTGCTCCTCTCTCTGATGTACATGGGTGCTCCAGAACATTGTGCTGCTAGCCTTTCAAAAGAGGTGAGTAATTTACTCCTGGACTATGCTTTGTCATAAAAAACTTCCAGCATTGCATAGCATGACTATATATATGCCCATCAGTAGCCTCTCTGTGGGTGACTGAAGTGACCTTTATTGGTGTATTTGCTGTACTGCACTTGTCAGTGAACTCTGGGACTGGATGAAATACTATGTTTAATCTCTAATTTCTGCTCTGAGAAGTGGGTTGTAAATGGTAGATATAGGAGACAGAAACCAGCATTGTACATTCTGACACATTTTAATTCATCTAGTTTCATTTTATCAAGTGCCTTTTATCCCTACCATTTACCACTGGTTCATTTCTTGTTACTGCTGTGGCAGAGAGGGGCTTGGGAGGTGATTTAAAAGAGAAATAAGTATAAACCTTACAAATCAGCTGACTTGGAGACTGCCTAGAGAAAAAAGCAGTTACTGTGGTAGGAGGTCAAACCAGGGCTGACATCCCAGCCAGCAAGGGGACAAGAACACTGGGATGAGAGGGACAAGAGAAACAGGGAAAGACATAAGGTTAATTAGGAAGAATAAAATAAAAGCATTGAGCTTGAGAGAGTGAAAGGGAGGAAACTGTTAAACAGGTCATGGTACAGAACATCAGACAAGGGAAAGGACATTTGTCATTTTACTTGCAAAACTGCAGTGTGAGCCAATTATTCTAACTTCTGGTTTAGACACTTGAGAAAAAATTTTTGCCTGGGTTGTTCCGGAGTTTGCACCACCCTTTTCATGTTCAGGGTGACCAGGGATTTCCATTGTCTCTAGTTTTTTAACTATGCCTTTCTATTCATGTGAGCCAAAGGAGTTTATGGAGACTTAGCAGGTATAAATGTCACAGTAGCACAGAAGTTATCTGTGCCAACATCAGGCTTTGTGTGGCTGCTCCTGAGCTTCATGGCTGCATCCTTCAGTGCTCCGACAGTGCTTCTCTCAAAACGCTTAAGCAGGGTGGAGTATGAGAACTGAAAAGCCATGTTAATTTCAAATTTACTTCTCATTCAAGTTGAATGTCATTGTTTAGACTGTGTGGGTCTCCTTTATGTTCCTGCACAAGATGTACATTCTTAGCCAGAACACAAGTGATAAGATTTGAAACCATATGTATTTCACAATGCTCACAAAATCTACACAAAATAGACATCCTTGAATGCCCAAATATGCTCATTTAAAAGTTGGTGGAGGAATTGTCCAGAATGTAGAATATCACAACAAGGTTTTGTACAGAGAATTTTTTTTTAAATGAGGCTTTTGGTTTTTTGTTGTTGTTTTTGTTTTAAGTCTTTGAAAATAGGATTTGATGCTGATCTGCTGAAAGGCCTTATCCAGCAGTACTGCTGGCACTAAGTCACAGGGTAAACACAGCCTGGCAGTGCAAGTCACAATGGACCACAGCTTGAAAATTACTGGCCTAGCAGCCTGGGAGTGGGAGCTCTCTGAGCTCTGCCTTTGAATCTCTTTTCTATTTCCTTTCTGAATTTCATCATGAACAGTATAAAAACCATCATTTCTGCTTCTTGCTTTTGCCTGTGTAAAGGGAAAAGTGCAAGCACAGAAATACATTGCCTTTTTCCCCCCCATAAAGTCTTTATTCAGATGCTCATCAACCTAATTTTTCCTTCCTTCTCTTTCCTCTTTGCTCGTGGGCTTTCAGCTCTCCTTTGCCATATCCCCCTGCTTCTGTTAGCATTGCTCCTTTGTGCTTCATGTTGTTTCTCCTCTCAGCATGGCCTGCTGATGTGCTGTCATGCTGAGCAGAGGGGCTGGAGCAGGGAAGAGTCCTGCCAGCCCTGGAAGAGGCAATGCTGTGCCTTCATTCAATGCCACATTTATGTTCACTGATTATCAGGAGGTGCTGGATCCAGCTGAGCCACTTCAGCTTGGTGTGACAGCATTATCAGCAGGGTGAGGAGGGAGCCCCACACCCTGGAACACAATTCATGAGAGCATCCTGCAGCAGACATGGGCTTTCTTTCCTTCTGGCCAGCAGGGACTCAGCCCCTCTGTCCAGTGTCTGTCCAGTGAGACTCTTCTGTAACAATGTGTTTGTGTTGCATTACTACCATGTGTAGCACATTACCACATGGTAGCACACAAGAGACAGGGCTAAGGATTTGATCTCCTGAATTAGTTCCTTGGATGCTCTCCAAAACACATCTGCTTAGGCTCTTGGTTGGGAATATCAGCCTGCAGCAAGCATGCCCTGTCCTGCTGAAGGCTGGAGCATTCCAGTGTCCTTTGGGGTGCTGCACCAGCTGCTGTGTCCCTGCTGGGAAACACTGGCTTCTTAGGCTGCTGTAACCTTCCTTACGTTTGGCTGTGGCTCTCCAACCTCGAGTGACATGGTGCTTGGCATTGCCTGTTTCCATCAGCAGTTTGTGGCCACTAAGGGGGCATTTGCCATGGGGTTGGCTTTACTGTGCCACCACAGTCACCTGCAGGGGTGACAGTTCAGTGTTGGGCTTTCAGTCCCTCCCATCATTTGTGTGACACTTTAGCATCTTGATTGTTCCTTGGGCTTCTGTAACATATATATTCCCTCCCAAAATTCAAAAGCAGGTGGTTTTTAGACTATTGAGACAGAATTTCCATTTGAATTTTTTGGGATGATGTTAATATTTTCCCTTAAAGAAAGCAATTTGTTGTAAGTTACTGCTTAGGTTGGTTATCCTTGCATGTTTACTGCCACGCAGACGTATATAGTTTGTCCTACAGTTGATGATCTTCCAAACTTTGTCTCAATTTTTCTGCAGACTACTGGTTCCATGCTGCTCAGAATAACTGTTTGGATTATAATCTATCAAATTGTTTCCTTAATTTATGTTCTTTGCATAGTATGTTTACACTTTCACAGATAGCCTCAAATCTTTCTTGAGAGGCACGTCCTTAGCCTCTGCATCCTTTCCACAATGATTACTTTTGCTGTGATTAGTTCAAAGTCTTTTCACAAAGTCCATCTTTTGAGATGTGGGTATCTTTGACAGTAACTTCAAAGAAACAGTAGAAAAGTCAGATGACTGGTACTGAATGGACATTTTTTTCTTTGAATTAATCAATGGAAATTTTAAGTCTCCAGGTGTTCCAAAGGATTAGGAGAACTATGACAGAAATGTAAGAAACAGTATGAGGGAAAAATTGTAGAGTCTCTTTTCTTGCATGACAACTTCCTCTTTCATCACAGAATCTGTTATGTTGTCTTTCAAAGTCCTATGTTAGTTTCCACTCCAAACCTAATCCAGTAGACTTTTCTGGGGCATGCATATAGTTGAAGAACCATTGGTAATACAAGGGGTTTGTCACTTATTCTCACCTCAAGTAATAATACTGTTTGTTTTAATGCATTCTTTTTCTAGCTGGTGAGATGCCATTTTTTTACAGGTGATTCTGTGAAATATTTTGTTGGTGCAACAGAGAGGTCCCAGCTTGTGCCTGGGTCATCCCCTGACTCCCAGCCACACTGGGGGAGCCAGGAGGTCAGATCCCATGCTGCAAGGGCTGAAGAGTCAAGTGTGCCCTGCCCTGCCAAACACTGAGTGGGGCAGGAGCTGTAAGAGATGAAAAGAGTAAATGGACTTGGCTGGCAGTAAAGCTTAAATGCTTCTGAATCAGTTGGCCATTGTAATCTGGGTTTCAGGTATGTCCACTTTCATGTACTGTAATTACTTTATAAATTCTTATCTCAGGAACTTGATTCAAAGTTACCTTGGCATATTGTTTGCTATGGTTTTTGGGATGCAAAAAACTCTGCTGAAGGCTCTTCCATCAGATTCAGCATTACCACATGAATTTTTGTGGACTTTAATAATTTTTCAGCTGTAAGATTTTCCTTATGATGATATGGTATTGTAATATTGAATTTCTGTGGTGCTTACCTTTATACATGTCCTGGAAGAGCCTTTTTCCCTTTCAGTATTACTGAATCTTCTTCTGTTTGTTTGGCTTAACTTGTACTTTTTTTTCCCCTAGCACTGCAAGTAGAAAATGGTGTCTATCTTATCTTCAGCTTGCGCTAATTTTTTTTTTCACATGCTGTGACTCTCTTTCTGCTAGAGCACTGATTTGTCATGGTAAATTATACATAGCTCAGTGTCATGTGGATTTCTGTGCTTTAAGTTGCATCCTTCACTATTTTCCTTAATCTAGCACCTTTCATCAAACACATTTCTTTCTTTTGCAGCTGCCAAAAAAAAAAAAAAAAAGCAAGGAGAGTAAATAGCCTTCTGCTATTCCCTTAGTTGCTTTGTTGAAAACCCCACAGAAGTTTTTGCAGTACTGTCTATGCAAACTACTGTTTATCCAGAGTAGGATATGCTGAGGAATACCACAAAGCAGTTCTCAAAGAGAAGTGGGAATTTGAGGAGCACTGTTACAGTCTCTTTTTGACTCTTCACCCTGGCCATATGTCTCAGTTTCTCTCTGAGAGTTTTGTGGTGTGATTGCTGTTATTTGGTGTGGTTTATTTTGTGTTTGGGCTGGTGAGCTGCGGGCTGCTCAGGGATCCTGATGCCACTAAAGCCTGATGTGTTGGAACAGAGATGCTCACAGGGCTCCTCTCTTCTGCCTTACAAGAGCTCTGGCTGTATCATGGTGTGTAAAGGGGCCCATGTTGTGTTGGGCAAATGGGGAAAGAATCTTCTCATTCCCATTGAGATGAAATTGCTTGAATAGAAATTTGCTGTTGGAAAAGGATGGATGAGGCAGGAAGTCATCGTGGTCTGGTTTTTCCATTAAAGTGTGGAAAATGCCCTTCTTTGGTAGGTAAGCCAACTTTAGCCAGGCCAGAGGAGGAACCAAGCCCACATTTGCTGGTGTAGGTACACGGTAAGGGAGGCTCATAAAGAGTGTTGCTGTAGCCCTTGAGATTCTGGAGTGGCTCTGGGTATGATACAACAAGTTGTTGCAGATACCACTTCTTCAGCCCTTGCTGCTACAAGGGGGAGACAGCCTCCCTATCCTTTCCTGCCCTAACCTCAACGTGGGGAGTTAAAGGGGAGGGGGAATAGGAGGCTGTGCCCATTTCCAAAGATGAAGCTCCACCCCCAGGAAAGCTGAGTTGCTGAAGAGAGAAATTACATTCCTGCTGAGTTACACCAGCCCTTCACACCTTCCTCCACCTGTCCTCTGACTGCAAAATAGCCACTTCAAGGGCTATTTTATACATGGAATAATTGAACAGGTGAGCTGAAGAAAATAATTTTTTGTGGACTTCCTAGCTCCAAATTGTAATTGCTGTCTTGTAACCAAGGAATTCTCACAGTGACAGAGGGAGGAGCAGATAAATGCCAAGTAAATAGTATGTACATGTCTCTAGTTCAGCACAGTAGGACAAAACATGAAGTAGGAGCTGCATATCAAAAAGCTGTAGCACCATGACAAAAAGTCTCCTGGTTTGCTTTAAAGTGAGGGCATAAGCTTTGGTCCTAACTCTCAGAAGGGGGTGCTATTACCTCATCTGATTTCTTTGTATTTTATAAGTATATCTATATGGTTTGCATGCATATGTATGTATATATAACACCACTGTAGTTTTAAAAGCAGGTTAAAATATTTATATCCCTTTGCCCACTGCTTTAGTGCATGGTTTTATGAACAATGATAATAAAGTTGCTAGTTATTTTTGTTTTAATTTCTCACTAGTGCAGTATGCAAAGAAATTTCCATCAATATGGGGTTCTTTTGAAAAGTTTGAGAAACCTTGAAAATGGAAACCCAGTGGAACAAAAGGAAGAAATGGCAGAAAAAAAGTGGTGTCTTTATTTTATATTACACAGTGCACAGAAAAAATTTACTGTCTTGTACAAGAAGTGAGAACAACATATGCATACTAAGTGTGTATGAAAAACACTGAGTTGAAATCAAGGTATTTTACTATGCAAAAATATGATGGTTTAGATTATGAAATCAGATAAATTTAAAAGTCTGGATATTGTTGAAGTATTTCCACTAATTTTTGTCTCTTGACATTCATTGTTTGGACATTAAAATGTCTTGTTCATTTCTTATCTTGTTTGGATATTTATTTATTTAATTTGCACCTCTAAATTAAAAAACAGTAGTTGCATATACCTGTCTTGGACACACTGCTGATGTATGTGACTGACTTTATTTCTTTTCTTCACATCTGCCTGCCCCTGCTAACTCTTAGAGACACATCACACTTTTTCCCTACCAAATCTCTGCTCTGGAAAATGTTACCAGGATCTGTAGCCTGCCTGTCTTTGGGCAAGAAAGAGCTCAGGTACTCAATATCACAGTTAGCCTGGGCACAGCAAGCAGTGAAAGCTGTGCAAAGGATCCTGCTGAATCTGCAAGCTTTCCCCAGCACTGCTGGCAGATACCGGGACAGGAAGGCCCTGCTCCCTGGTGTTCATGGCCATCCATGAGGGAAGCTGGCACAACTGGATTATGGTCTCCAGCTGTACCTGTGAAAAACAGCCTTGCCCTCAAGCTGCTGGTTTGCAGGGCTTTGAACTCTTACATGACCAGGTCACAATCCTGACTTAGAGGCCAAAATACAGCCTTAGAATTAAATGATAATAATTAAATGCCATAACCTGTGACCCTGCAGTTAGCAGCAGGATTTCTGTTTACTTGGGATTATGGGCATAGTCATGTTCTGGGTTTAATGGGTGAACACAGGTCCTCCTAATCATTCCACAGTGTGTAGCATCACTTCGCACAGATGGCTGTAATCCAGACTTCCTGCAAAACCCAACCATTAGCTTCAGTGGGTGCTTAGTAAAGAAGAATTTTCAGGATGGTTCCTATTTTGCATAGGAACCTCCTGTGGCAGATATTTGGCTAGTGTCTCCGAAATATTGTAAAAAAAAAAAATTCTCATTGTCCTGAGGATTGCGCCTCCTAGGTTTCTTCTGCCCTATCATCTCCATTGTGGTAATGTCATGAAAATGATTACATAGAAAGAGGTGTAAAGATAATGTTGAAATGACATCAAGACAATAATCTTGCCTATTATTCCTCACTTATCCAGAGATCAGATTTGGAATTTGGATGAAGAAGAAATTGAATGTGGAACTTCAGAAAAGCAATAGCAGCTTCTTGTAAATATTTCCCAAATCTTAGTTTTGTAGGTCTATGAATTGTTTGTCCTCAACCAGGAATAAGATCCCAATTGTAGATATCTACTTTAGGGTCAGATGCCTCTGGATATACACATTTCCTTTCAATATGATAAAAAACCCCTAATTTTAATTCCAGACAGATTAATTTTAAATGTTAAAACAGTTGGATTTTACTGCACCCAAGACCTCTGTGAAGAGAATCTGGCAAATTTCAAGTGGTTTTAAAAAGCCTTTTAGTCTGGTCCCAAAGAACTGGCTAGCATGATATTGACCACTCCATACCTTCATGTCTAGGCTGTGCCTGGGATTCTGGCCATTCCTGAAAATGCACTGGATGAACATGAAATTACCTTCTCCAAGGACAAAGTGTCTAGAGAAAGTCAAAGACAGGTTACACTTCACAACTATCTTGAATTTCTCCCTGTGGAAGAAGTGGGGTTTTACAGAGCTGAGGAAGAGAAGAATGTTGTGCATTCAGAATGGTTGCAGGAAGACTGACAAGGAATGAAGAGCAACTGTTCAGTTTGAGAGATTTATTTTACTTTGTGTATACATATCTGTATTTTGAAACAGAGTGACCATATTTTTCAGGGTCTGACTTAAAAGACCATCATGTGGCCCCTGCAACAATCTCATCTGGAATTGTCCAGTATTAAAATTTTTATGTTTAGTTCTAGACAACAATAATCTCATTTGCACTTTGTTAGCAGCTTCTAAATATAGAATTTCAAATTCTTGAGTATGGTTTTAGAAATTTGCTGGTTTGTTGTGTGAAAGAATCACTCCATCTAGCATAGCAGTAAACAGTCATCCATGGGAGGAGTTTTAGGGCTGTATGTGCTGGATGTTGCAAGCCTCTCTAGGCACTGCTGGCTGGATAGTCATCATCCTTGGAGCACAGCATGTGTGCTCCTCTGCCTTGTGCTTTGTGCTGTGATGTGAAATCTCTTTCTGTTCTCATGTCCAAGACCTAAACACTTGCTCCTGCAGCCAGGACCTGGGTGAAGGTAAGCCCTGCTCTTAGCCTGCACAGACATGGGGATGAAGGGCCCCCAGGGATGCTGGGCCAGGCCATGCCTCTCAAAGAGCAGACTTCTGGAATGTTTCTTCCTGGGGAACATGCAGTTTATACTTGTGTGGTCCAAAAAACATGAGATGTAGTCATCTATGTGTGTATGAATGGCAGCCTTCTTCTGTTTGGTTATCAAGGTACCAACAAGCAGGCTAAGATGAGACCTTTATGATGATGAGATATAGTCAATTAATGAAGAGGATGTGATAAAATCAATGTGAAACAGAATGTGCAGTCTGCCTTTTGGCAATGCCAGCACAGTAAACAGTAGTTGCTCAGCTTGCACACCTCACCACTAAGAGCATTGAAGGATTCAGGAAGAAAACCTTTCTGGAGATGCAGACTGCTTAGGTGGGTGTCAGGAAAATGGATGAGTCCATGCTGGAAAGGACTGATACAATCAGGAACCTGAGTCCAACACTGACGATGCCTTCTTACTGCTTTTGCTACTTCTTGTAGCCATGCCGTAAGAATTCTTGGGTGTAATCACCTTGGTGTTCTGCTACAGACCACAAAACTCAGTGCATAAACCTGGCACAGTATCTGTTTTCAGCTGCACCACCTATTTGCACTTCTCTTCTTGGCTGTGGCTGCAGCTGACATTGTTGTGTGCATGTATCACATATCGGATGGGAAAATCAGACCCTTCATGTCTGACGCTGCTTTGCAGCAGGGCTGAGCTCTCCAGTATCGCCTGATAAGATTGTGCTATAGAACAGTCCATGAAACACAGTGCAAAGTGATTTCAGATACCTTCTAGCATTTTACCAGCACATAAATAGTTAGCTGCCATTGGAAATCTTAAGCTACAGACAATGGGAGATGGTAACCTCTTGTGCACAGGATTTAAAACTATAGGATCATTGACCTTGAATCGTGCATGTAGCCTGGGAAATCTAGAGTTAAGCAGCTTGCAAAGCCGTAAAAGCCAGCCACCAGTCTGAAGAAAAGAAGCCTTCTTCTAGTTTTCCTGCTGATATTCAATGTTGTTTCAATCAAAGTACAGGTAGTACTTGAAGAATGACAGATCTTGTGAGCTTTATATACCAGTAAAATGAGATTATGCTTCATGACCCTGCTGCATTTGACTTTTACATTAGAGAATATGATTCAGGAATTCATTTGAAAACCCACAAAAATATAAATTAAAAGATTTTTTTTTAATTGCTGTTTTCTCATTAATTGCACATCATAACTGACTCACAGGAAAGTAAGAGTCATAATGAAGAAAATCAGAAATAAAAAGGGACTCACAATCTTAATGTGTATCAGTACTGAAAAAATTATCAAAAATATAATGAAAAGCATAGAAAACTATATTTTTCTCACTAGCTTTATTCTTATAATATTATCACATTTTAAAAATACAATTTTAGAAAAAAAAAAATGAGCTACAGCTTTTTGCAGTGATAGGCGACAGGTCAGAAAAGCATTTCAGAATAATTTTACACCTTTTAACCTTAAAAAATACTTTGCTGACAATTGAGAAAGGGCCTTAAAAGAAGCGCTGATAGGCATTCTCACAGCAGGGTTGCCATGTCCCATCACATAGCAGAGGGTTTCTGCATAATGTATCCTGTAATAAGAAGTGTACTGAAAATCACCGGGCTTGAGTAGCAGTTTTAAGAAAGTAATCCTTGGCATGAACTGCTATTAGTGATGACACTGAAAGTTTGTTACGTAAAACTCTTCAGAAGACACAAAGAAGGTAAACTGTTTAAAATTTTGATTCGAGCCTTGAAAGAACTACTTTGTCATAGAAATTCATCTGCATTTAAATATATATTTAGTGCGCTCTGGTTTTTTTTTTTCTTCATTTTTGCTCATGCTTGGACAGACTCGTTCAACGGAAACTGCAGAGATTTGTTAAATGAATGTCACTTTTCTCTCATTCCATGCCACAAATCGTAATTGTTCCAAAAGCATCTTAATAATTACTGGTGTTAATTATGAATGTTAATATAGTCAATGATCACTCAGAGCCCCCATGTTGCAAACCCTTTATAAATGAAGTAAAAACTAAAAAAAAAAAAATTTAAAAAAATTCCAGTATAACAAAGACTAAATCAGTCTATCAAAGCACAGCAAGCTATATTCATGTTTTAATGGCTAGACTAATCAAAATGGGATATGAATCTACAAGAAACCTTCTTGCTGAAATTAATTTTGTATTTGTCTGGAAATGTAAATAAAAGAAAACGAGAAGGGGCCATTTCCAGGCAAGTTCTTTTCAGTGTTAATGATGCAAATCAGTGAAGTTTCTCAGTCCCTGGGGAATCTTTTTGTCTTTCTCATTTCCATAAGAATGATTTTTAGGTGATTAAAATAAAAATCTGATGGAAAAAAAATTCTTTATACTTTTCTCACAATACAGTTTAGTAGATATCTGAAAAAAAAAAACCAAACCCGAGTTGGAATTGACTTTAGAACTATAATAAACCTTCCTAGGAGAGTATTGGTCACAAAATGGTTTTGTATTTCTAATGGAGACATTTTTGGTTGTCTTTAGAAGTATTTGATAGAAGTTGCAGTCATCTGAAAGCTTGATGTTTCAATGTTACTCCAGAATTTTCTCAGCAGCTAGTAAGGGGTAATGAAATGTTTCAGTGTGTTGTTTTCCAAGTGAGCAGTACGAGAAACAGGCAGAGACATAACAATTAAAAATTTGGCTTTCTATATTTTTGGCAAGTATTTTTTTCAGAGCTAGATTCTTCCTGAAGATCAAGGACTGGACTGATAGTGAAATACTGGAGAAGCACTGATCATTTTAATTTACTTTTAATCCCATCCTTCCTCCAGTAAGAAACCACCTGAGGGACTCAATAAAAAGCTGCTATTAAACCATGGCTTTGCTGTAAGGCAAGATACACTCCACAGTGGTTCAGGATTGACTTCACTTTCCCTCTTTTTCCAGGGAACAGGAAATGGCTAAAATGGAGATCAGTGTAGTCCATGTTAGCCCCATGTCCAGCATAGATAACACCTCTCTCCCTCCCATGGCAGTGTGTAGGGGAAGGACTAAATAATGCCCCCCTCTCCTGATCCACTCACACAGAGAGAGAGCAGCAATGACCCAGACTCTGCTCACACACACTCAGGAACGTGTGTGTGTGCACATAAACTGTGCATATGCACAGCTCCTGGTGCAACAGGAGGGAGTGACAGCCTTCAGGGGACATGGGAGAGCACTGGCCCTGGCTGATGCCTCCCAGCAGGCAGCACAGCTCACCCTCTCTCTGGCAGGAGAGGGCAGGTAGCAGGAATGGCCCTGGAGGGAGCTCCGAGCAGGAGCTGCTGCTGGGCCGCATGCCCAGGAGCAGAGCAGACACACAAGAGGGAGTGTTCTGTTTTTATGTTCTTATTTGCAGGCAGTGCTCAGCCAAAGCATGTGTCCCCAGTGCTCACCACTTGTTATCAATTGCCCAGGCCCAAGCAAAGCAGCAAGGCAGTGTCTTTGGTGTGCTCACAGACAGTCGAAGAACAGGGATGCAGAAGCTGCTTTGGCACAGGCGGGGAGCCCCACTGTGGATTCAGAGCTGCTCGAGGAGGCTGCAGGCAGGAGACAGAACAAGGACCCAAATCTCTATGCTGACCCCAACCAATGCACTCTTGTGGAATAGGAAGAGTGAACAGAGAGCTACAGCCTCCCAGGAAATCCACATATAAATGGAGTTGAAGATTACTGTTGCTTGGGACTGGATTGCTACCCACTGGGTCTCCTCTTCAGCTAATGAGCCACCAAGGAGAATCGAGTTGCTCCCAGGACTGCTTGGGTCCTGGGTTTGGGTTGTGGAGGAATGAACAGAACTCTTGGGCTGGATATGAGACCAGATGGTACAAGGGAAAACTATTCAGGGAAAATACACTGGTGTCTGATGCCTCTGGGACTCTGGGAAGTGATTTCCTTCCCAATCGCTCTCCCTAGCTCCTGGCTGAAGACTTCATCTCCTGCTCCAGGCTTCCCCAGCCCTGAAGGGGATCTCCCCCAGCTCCAAAGGGGGAGACTTATGAAATGTTCCTGTCTGAGAATGCTCAAGAAAGTAAGAGAATGCTCAAGCTCCATTATTCAACAGATACTAGTCAAGAGCCACAAAATCTGAAATGGTATCTAAAATCTCAAAATGAACAAAACCAGATTTAATTCTTTATAATGCTTTTTAAACAACAGTACTTGTAAGTGCATTTCAACATTGACTTATTGTTTGCTATCTGATATTAATATTAGAAGGGTGACTGTTTTCAAGCTATTCTTCAGACCCTGAGGACACATATTTTCTTGTTTCCTTAACCTGGAGAGAATATAAAAGCCCAAAATTTAAGAAGAAATATGCTATGCCTCATGAAATCATGATTTATGACAACACCACCGCTCCATAATTTTAATGCTTTTCTTCCTCCTTCTGTTTGGGTGAGGCAAGGAGCAAATTCCAGGAAAGCTCTTTGAAGTCTTTAAGGGAAGCAAGTCCTTTCCATCTGCCACTCCTCCTCACAGTGGGGTCCTGAGCCTTATGCCTTGGCTCTACATCCCCACACAATGTGTGGGAGACCCCTAAACAGCCCACACTACTTGCCATAACCAGCAAGAGACAGGGAGGGTCAGAGTGAAGTGCTCCTCAAGGCACCTTCCCCTGACTACCCTGGAGTCTGCCCTGCCTGTGCACAATCCTTTGCTCACACCCTTCATCATGGGAGGCTAAAACACTTCTTCTAAAAAAAAAAAATGAATACACAAAATTTAAAATGTAGGACACAGCCAGTGCTTTATATAATCCTTTACAGACACCTACTGTCCAGGCCATTTGCCTGGGGTTTAGGAGTCTCTGGTCCCACCCCTTCGTGGAAAGATGTTTTCTCCTATTCCCATGGTGTGCTTGCTGCCTGGCTAGGAGCTTGCTTGCTGGAGCATTGCCACAGAACATCCAGTCATTTGCTTTCAGTGGCATGCCAAAGAGAAGGAACATGACCCTGAA
Source organism: Drymodes brunneopygia (assembly GCA_013400955.1). Lineage (NCBI taxonomy): Eukaryota > Metazoa > Chordata > Aves > Passeriformes > Petroicidae > Drymodes > Drymodes brunneopygia. The sequence continues at coordinate 240,409 of VZTZ01020186.1, read as the reverse complement.
GCCTAAGGACTGAGTGCAGATACCCAGGATTTTCTTATGTTTCAAAGAAAGGTCTGAAAGGTAAAATCAGCCTTGCCCCCACCTGTCCTTCTGAGCACATGCAGCTGTGTAGAGATTGCATACCCTTCAGTGAGAAAGGAGTTTGATTTCTCTCAGAGAAAAGATTGTGCCTAAATCCACAATTTCCTAAGGAAATAGAAGAGCATTGTGGTTACTGGACAGACTGATGCTTAAATTACAGGGTTCTTGGTCTGGCACATAAGGTAGGCAACTTGCTCAGCTTGCTAAGACCTTTGCTGGATGCAGTCTGAACTCTTCTTCCCTGGGCTTGGAGGGCGTTATCTGGAAGGGGATGTAACTGGTGGTTTGTGTGTCCCACTTGGTCCAGGCTCCCTGTGCCTGTTGCCAAGTGACACTCTGCAATGTGCATCCTGCAGCCTTCCCTCGCCAGTTAGGTACAACTCCAATGTGCTCTCCTCTTTGTCCTCAAAATGTAGCGTTATGGATTGCAGCCTTGTAGGTGCCAGGCAGGGATGAGCCTGTCCTGGGAAATAGGTCCAGCAGACCTGCAGAAAGTGTAACTGGATACTACACAGCTGACATGAACTGATGTGGAAATGCTGTCAGCTCATCCAGTCAGAAACCTGTTTGAGACTGTGCCATCTGCACACTCCACTGACTGCTCCCAGCCGGTGCCCGCTGCTGCTCAGGGCTGGAGACAGGACTGCTGCTCCTGAAGTCCTCAGAACTGTTCCTTTCCCTGTGCAAGGACTTCCTGCACAGTCCTGTGGTGTGGGCTGGGGCTGGCTGGGGCTAAACAGGGTGATGTCAAGCTGGGGTGAGCTTTCCAATCAGATGCAAGTTGAGTGAGTACATGCTTAAGAGATGAAGAGGCTCATGGTGTCTGCCCTGTCCATTCCCTGGGCCACTCATTCATTTCTTTGGGCTAGTTTTACAGGAAATATCCGTGCATCTTTAACAGGTTCTTTGTTCAATGAGCCATAGAAAAGGCAAAATAAGTTCCTATAAGAAAAGAGATCTGGCTGTAATGCATACTTTTCTTCTCTTACGCTCTTCTCCAAGACTGGATAAAGAATTTCCTCATGTGAATCCCAGGAGTATCTGCAAAGTAAGTTAAAGGTGGAGTTGTTTTCCAGACCACTCCACTTGGAAGAGAAAAACAAATGGTCCAGCATCCTTTAAAGCAAAATGGGAGAAATCTGCAAACACTAATGTTTCCCTGGGGCTAGACAGCTTCCAAGCAGGAATAGCAATTATGAATTTAGACATCTTAAAATGCCTTTATGCTGTTTCAGGGGCCTAAATCCCACCTGACTCTGTTGGGGTATGTCTAGGAGCCACCTGAGGAGAACTTCAAGGCATAGAGAAAGTGAATTCTTAGCAGAGTTTATAATATCACAAGAATGAAATTGAAGTTGCTCACCCAGTGGAATGGTTTTTAGTGATCCGCTTATGGTGTTGGGAAGATCCTCTGTAAGTTTTCTGGAGCTGCCCTTTCTGGATGGGTCCTGCATGTTATATCCCTCAGAGAAGTGATATGAGATGGGATAGCTCCGGTGCAGCTGTAATTGAAGAGCTTTAAAAGTGCTGGAAAAGTACATTCAGAAAACTGAACTTTCTTCACTAAGAGGGTAAATCAGTCAGGATAACAAATCCCGTCATAATTAATTAGTGCATTAATTGGGAAGGACTCTGAAAAGTCTAGCTGCTCATCCTAGAAGACAGGCTGAAGACTACACTGAATCTACATTTCAGTAAGGACAAAAGATATCCCAGAGGATGTGAACAGGAAGACCAGTCTGTCTCACAATTTCAGAAAGGCATAGCTCTGTTGCTGTCCCTCTGCTCTCAGGTATTCCCCAGAAGAGGAATTCTCAAGAGGAAGAGCCTGTTATTTGTGTTAGTCTCTAATCTTGCCCTACCACAGTTTTTCATGGAGGACACTGGAAATGCATCATACTTTTGCAAAGGTTCTAATGAAAAAGGTACTTCCTAAGGCACAATGAAGCCACTGAATAAGCTGTGTTTATGGTAGGGATGGTTTTGTTCTAGGAATTCAGGTTTAAAACTCCAAATAAATCTTTCTGCATTACTGACATATTTCACTTTGGTTTTTTTTATCATGGAGAGTGGCATCTCAAACCGCACAGCCCAACTCCTGAAAATTCACCCACCTCCCAGTCTTAAAACCCACGCTTGCCTTAGGTCCACAGCTTATGAAAAAGTTGTCCTGGGAAAGATGCGTCCCTCCCCTCCTCCTCCTCCACCCTGCAGCAGGACCCATTGTCTGCCGGCGGCAAGGCATAAAGGAGTTAACGAAGGAGCCGGCAAGGAGGTATGACGGGGTGATGTCAGAATATTTCCAGGGAAAGAATGTGTTGGGGGGCGCTGGCCGGGCTGGGGCTGGGGCTGGCGGCCCCCGGCNGGCGGGGGGGTGGGCATGGGGTCGGAAAAAAAAAAAGAGGGGGAGAGAGAAATAACCCCTGCTAAAGTTTGTACAATTGGGACCATCTGCTAAAAATAGATTTTGTGGGGTTTGTTTGTCCTTTTCCTTCACTACAACAATATCTATTTTAAGAGGGAAGCTGGTAACTGCAGCTAAATCAGAATTTTAGCGTACAGAGTCAGCAAAAAGGAATGGGGAACAGAGGGNTGAATAAGCTGTGTTTATGGTAGGGATGGTTTTGTTCTAGGAATTCAGGTTTAAAACTCCAAATAAATCTTTCTGCATTACTGACATATTTCACTTTGGTTTTTTTTATCATGGAGAGTGGCATCTCAAACCGCACAGCCCAACTCCTGAAAATTCACCCACCTCCCAGTCTTAAAACCCACGCTTGCCTTAGGTCCACAGCTTATGAAAAAGTTGTCCTGGGAAAGATGCGTCCCTCCCCTCCTCCTCCTCCACCCTGCAGCAGGACCCATTGTCTGCCGGCGGCAAGGCATAAAGGAGTTAACGAAGGAGCCGGCAAGGAGGTATGACGGGGTGATGTCAGAATATTTCCAGGGAAAGAATGTGTTGGGGGGCGCTGGCCGGGCTGGGGCTGGGGCTGGCGGCCCCCGGCCCCACCCCGACATTCTTCTTGTCCGGTTCCCACAGGCGGAGAGTGGCACGGGGGGTCAGAGTGGACGAGCACAAAGAGAGACCCCCTGCTGCCGGGGCCATCGTGCTGGGCTGTCACTGCTACTAATTCATGACTTCACCTTTAATCTCACTGATCCATTATAGGTTAAAAAGAGACCCATTTTACAGCTGACAAGATTGAAGGNGAGCAAAAAGGAATGGGGAATAGAGGGGAGACCAGGAAAAAAAAAAGAGTAAGATTTTAGGGCCAGAGCTGCACAGTGGAAAGGATGGGAAGCATTCAAATAGCTTAGTGCTGCTTTAGAGCAGGTTTGGTGAGGTCATCATGAGGAAATGACTAAGAAATTTATGAAATGCTGATGTCAAAGGTAAGCTGATCAAATCAACATTGATTCAGCAGAGTAATAACTATATATGTGTGGCACTTACAGCATGTTTATAGTGACACAAATGCTTGATGAATTTTCAGAAATCATTAGACCTACTGTGCTGTGAGCTGTAGATGAAGTCTCCAGAAGTAATTCCACTACTTTTGTTAGCAGCACAACCACATTCAATTTGTCCTTTAATGAAGACTTTTATGCTGTTACTTCAAGGCAACTAAAGTGCATCTTTTCAGTGAACTTCAGAAAGTAAGCAAATTGGAAAGAAAAAAGTGAAGTCTCTGAAGAAAAAAAGCAGAGGAATGATAATTTACCATACACCTGTGAAAGAATTATTTTTTAGCATATAACAAAGAATTCAACATTCTTACATTTCTTGGTTTTGTTCTACATCAGTGAGGATGCTGTAGGTACCTGTGTGCAATGCTAGTTCGGGGGGTTAGGGTATTGCCCCTTTTTGCTTCCTCTAACTGATGCTCTTTGACAAAACCTTTTAATTCCAAAGCAGTTTTACTAAGTGCACCAAACTAGTCTGTCACTTCTACTATCCTGATTGTATCAGAGAGCATTGAAGCTCAAGAGGGAGGTTGTTTGCTGGATTCTCCCTGTCTTTCACCCTTGAACTGCTGGAGCTGCATCTCAAAAATTTTGCAATGTAAGTATGTAGCTTTACACTGCCAGAAGTGCAGAGCTTTTGCATCTGCTACAGCACCCTGTTCCTTCCTTTTTCCCCTCCCAGCAGAGGAACTCTGGGAGTTATTGGCATCATGGTTGCCCCACTGCTGTGAGGTGAGCGTGGAGAGTGGGGAAGTTTATCATGAGGATGCAAAGAAATTTGCAAAGGTTTTTGGGTTTCTGGGGTTCAAGTCTGTGAAGGAGATCAGCTGCTGGTGTCTGTTGTGGGAAGATACAGAGAGAATTGGGACCTTTCGCATGAGCCACTGTCAGTTAAAGTCAGTGATGAAAGTCCTATTGAAAAGAGCCTCTGATCAAATGAAAACCTGTTTTCCTAAGAGTGACACTGCCTGCAAATGGAGGCAGATTGAGGTCCGTAACTGGCCAGTGCTTTGGACACATTCTGCTTACTTTAGTCACACAAAATGACGTATTGATGCAAGTTTCTAGGATCCAAACAGGCAGCCCTTTCATAGGCAAAAGCCCTAATGAAGTCACTGGCACACAGCCTCACTGGCCTAAGGCCTGCGGGCTATTTCCCTAGTCAATACACTGGACCTAATCTTATACCCCTTGAGCATCAAACTCCATGTGTATTTTCTGCAAGTATTTGTTCTCTTTCTGCAAAAGTGCAAGATTTGTGTGCTGTGGAGTGCGGTGTCAGTGAGCAGCTGCTTCTCCTTCAGCATGACTTGTTCAGCACACAGACTTCATTGGCTACTGCTCGGACAAAACCTCACTGCAAAGCTGAGGCGAGGAACAGCGAGGACCTAGGCTGCCAAATACAAACCTCCTGTTTTAGTTTGTAAGTGTCTGGAAACAAAACAGAACAAAATTATTGAAGCAAAAGGAAATTTTAAAAGACTTGAGCAAATATTAAGAAAATACATATTTTTACCTGGCAATCTAACGACCTCTGATTTAGTGGAACATGTTAACTCCTCTGGTTAAGTCGAATGCAATTAGTGGAGCTGTCTTAACAAAGAGTTAGAGTTACCTTGCAAAATGGATTTCTTTAGCTCTTTGTATAGTTAGTCCTTCTGGTTTCTGATCAGTCAGCTGGAATTATTTTTCCCATTCCTAAGAGTGTAAGAAATATAGATTGGAATGGCAGCTTCATACATTACCTTGGTTACAAAGTGTCATGAAGCACTAAGTTAAAATGCTAAAAATCATAAGGATGTCTTGATAAAGATGCCTTGTTTTAGGCAAGGAACTTGTATTTGTTCTTTCTCTCTGGAATTTTTGAATAAAGTTTTTCCCACAAGCAAATATTATAATGCAATGCCTGGGTATAAAGGTAAAAAGCATCTTTTAGAACTGAAAAATTACTATCTCCTCCACACTTTCAGAAAATTATAGAATGAATAAAATCCTTCTCAGATATTTTTTTTCTTTTAAGTTCTGTACATCTTCTGCAATGCACCTGTAGGCAGGTGCCCAGAAGGAACCAGGAAAGCAGCTTCTGTGTGTGTCAGATGGATTAGGGCTGAACTGCTGAACTGGATGGCAACAACTTGGTCTGGAAGCAAAAAAAGAGGGAATGAAGGTGATCCAAATTACCAATGAATTATGAGTCCTCCCTGTTACCACATCTCTGTCACTTGGTAGGAAAAGTTCTTGCAGTTCATGCAAAACAACCCTGAAAGGCTCTGCCTCTAGCTGTGCTAGATCTGATCTAAGCCCACAGGCAGGCTCTCTGCTCAAATATATCTGAAAATGTGGGCCTTAAATATTTAGCTTTCTCTGGGAACTGACTTCCTTTGACAACCTCCATCCATGTTGTCATCATGCTTGGTGTGCTATAAATACATCCATGATCTTTGATGCCAATCAACTAATACCAGGTCCTTATCACAACAAGCTCACACACCTCACAGTGTGCTCAAGGAGTTATCTTTCTATCTCCCTTTTAAAGATGAAACTAATCCATTGTAAGCCCCATAACAAGGAGCCTCTCACAGGGTGAAAGTATAAGTGCAGTTTTTAAATGGTATTGTATTTGTCTCAGGATGCTTGCCGTTAAAGACACAGGTATGAAAAGATGCTCTCTGGGTTTATGCAGCACTGCTGTGGAGATAGAGTACGATTTTCCTTGTTCTTGCCAAGGGAGTTGTGCACGGTTTAATTAAAATGTATTATTATCCTAAGGCTTTTTCTTTCTTAAAGTAAAGTCAAGCACCCTACTGAAGACACAGGACATTCATCCACCCAAATCTGTGTCAGCGTCCTGCTGGCAGTAAGAGCTTTTGCACAAGCATCTGATTGCAGAGTCAGAATTCAACAAAGCAAGAAGAAATAGGCTGAAGAGCAACTGCCTAAATACATGCAGTAATATAGAGAGTGGGAAGCGGAACTGAGAGAACAATAAATGAAGAAACAATGAAAAGGTCAAGCACTTATTCAGGATTCGTAAGTACAGATGTTGCAGTTCAAGCAGTGCAGGTGAAAAATGAAGTTTCTTCTCTTCACAAATATTTTTTTTTTGGCTCCATATTTCTTTTTTCCAGCTCATGAATACCACTGAAGGAAATCTTGCTTATAGTGGAAAAACCCAAATATGAAATGCAAATAGTAGCAAATGGGGCCATCAAGACAGGACAAAGCACCATTTTTGTGACTGTCTTCAGGAGAATGCACTGCATTTAAAGAAAGATACATTTTATGCAAATGATATTGGAACATTTGATGCAGAAACATGATCTTCCATCCTTCCTTTCACGTAGTGCTGGTTCAGTCAGAAATGGATGTATGGGAGAATCCTCCCTTGCTGTGCAAGTGAGCTGTGGCAATACCTGCATGGTGATCATGATTCTACAAGCTCCAGAGTTTTCAGAGCATCTGGAGCAGAGTATTCCCTGCCTGTGCGGGGCTCTCAGAAGGCTCGTGTGTCAACTCGCCTACTGAGGCTGGGTGGGGGTAGAAGGCAAGTGTGCCCACCTATAGGTGAAGGGTTGTTGAGGAAAATGGAAGAAGGAAATCTTGAGGGTTGTGTAGTCTAATACTACGTGAGCTACTTTTACAACCATCAGACCAAGCTCTCTTGGAGAGGATAAAAGAAAACCAACGTGGCACAGTGAAACTCCCATATGTGGTTCATATGGGATTCCCTTCAGCAGTGGTGTACCCTATCACTACTCCTTACTCAGGAAAATTTATATCCTTTTCTCAAATATTCTTCAGTGCTGCTTACATTCCTGATCTTCTCCATCCCCTTCCTGCAGTGCATATGTTCCTCCACTCTCTGGTGTTTTCCTTTTGATACATGGTTCCACGGCACATGGTTCTTTCCTCCTCTGGACCTCCTGCCTCTTCACCTTCTCCCACTGGCAATTCCAGCCCCACTGGTTTTTTGCATAGTGCTTGTACAGTTCTTTCTTCATGCTCTAGAAAAAGCAAAGCAGAGATGCAATGTCAGACAACCCTTGCTGAAAAAGGAAGGGATGGATCTGACGACTCCATGAACCTGCAAGTCACTCACACTTGGAATCCTCTTAGCTCTTGCTGGGACTGGCTGCAGTAGGTGACTGGGCTGTAGAAACTGGTTCACCCAGAATTGACAAGACAGCAAATGGAGTACCACAGCTTCGAGAAGCCAGTGTGATTACACAGTAGCCTAATTTCTATTTAAATATAATCCCAAATTGCTCCTGTATTTCTCGGGCAACATGCAGAGGTAAAAAAATATTTTAATTAATAAAAAATAAAACCAAACAAAACAAGATTAAGCAAACAAACTAACAAATTAATCCCCACACTAACTGCACTGCAACTAATACAGTTACATCAGGGCTTCCTTTGGGTCAATATTTTCCTTTGCCTGAAGGCCAAAAAGGTATTTAAGTATCACCTAATAACCAAAGACCAAATACAAGCACCAGGCTGACATGTCATCTATTTCCCACCCCCTCCAGATTGTTTCTGTCTGTCTCATGCCCTTCAAATGGCAATGCAAAGCCCATATGCTATGGTGTCAGGGAAAAATTCCCAACACGGCATCTGGCTATGTGGCAGATCCTGAGGCAGTTGGTGTGGCAGCTTTGGAGCTGCCTCTGCTTTTGTCATGTACCAGGGATTGGTGATGCGACTGCCTTCTCACCCCACAAACCCCTTTGGATTCCGAGGAATCACTAGGTTTGTGTTTGTCAATAAACTTCTGCTTAAACCTCTCATGAGATCTCTATACAGGCCTCCTTTTACGGCAAAATAATGAGAATTTCTTAATGCCAATGTGTGTGTGTTCATCAGAAATATGTGAGTATAGTTTAAAGTGGACCACGGCCTGGTACATACAGGTCACTGTGTACTAGGATTTCTTTCTCAGAAAACTCTTGAATGCTCTTTGAAAAGGTTTGGTTTGTTTTTTTCCTTTGCTCACAAGTGTAGAAGCCACTTCTTGATGAATAGGATCCATAATGCCCGGAGATATTTGAGATCAAGCATATGGTCCATTGAATATGCATGGCCGTGGGTGGGAGGGAATTAGTGTGCAGCACTGGGGAAAGTGTGGCTGAAAGTTAAGCAGGGCAGAGTTGGGGAGCAGCCTTTCTGCCCATTTACGGGAACATAACTTTCTGTTTCCCCTTATATCCTGGTTACTAGGTAGCAATTTGTGGTCAAAAGCATAGCTGGGGGGATTGAACACTCAAAGATTTGGTTGTGGCTTGTGTTAAACAGTAAAACACCATTTTGCTTGTGGTTTCCTGCAAAATGCTTACTTTTACAATCAAAACATTAAACAATAAAATCCCAAGTTATTCAGAAGTAAATAAGGACAAGAAACTTATTTAGCTGACAAATGACCAATTCTTTGCTAGGAGAGAGTCTCAAATGACTCTTCTTCACATTTAAATGAAAAAAGTGCTTGGAGAATACACATTCTGGTAAGTTTTCCTTACCAGTGGAGAGAGAGAAAAGGAGACAGGACTGAATAGGAGCGATTGGGCATGAAGTAGTAACTATGAGGTCCTGGAGGCAGGAGAACAAGAGAGGGAAGGAAAAAAAAAAGACAAGAAAACCCAGAAGAAAGGCAAGGGGGAGGAGGGGTGAAGGAAAAGATATGTAGCAGTTATTTAAGAGATGCCAGGGAAAACTGGGATGCTTGTGTGTTTGAGAAGAGAGACAATTTTGAAATACAGAAATTGAGCCAGGAACTATGAAGATTTACCAAAAATAACCCTGGGTAAAATGTTGCATATCTAAGTATCCAAGATTTGAATGAATTTGGGGGGGGTGGGGGGGGTAGGTGTTGGATTTTTTGTATCATTGCACGGCATCACCACGGCATATTTTTTTCACATGACAAAATGTGAATTAATCTCTAAATCACCAATATGTTATGATTAATTTACTTCATGGGCCAAAATAATGTATCACACTGCATTTATTTCTTATGGCTGCTGAAAGTCCTAGAGAAATTAAAAATTAGAAGACATTTAAAAGAAACCTTCTCCCTCATTTACAGGATGTGACAGTGTGGCAACCACAGTGTTGTGCATCAACATCAATATTCCTTCTGTAGGAGATACTCTTTTTCTAATCTTACTGGTAAGAGTGGGTATGGGAGAGAAGGAAGATGCTTCATTACTGCATGTAATAGCCCTGAATAAATTGCACAAAATTGACCTCTTGCACATCTGAATGAAGTCCTGCAGATGTACCATTTTGTGGAAGGCAGTGTGTTTGTGTGTGTGTGTGTGTCTGTGAAAAATGCCTGTGGGGGGACACGTTTTTAAACAATCTCTATGTCAAAACCAAAACCATTCTGAAACAAAACTCTAGACCTTTCTGCTGTCTGTCTGGTGCAGGCCTGACCCTTCAGCATTCACCCATCTCTTAAATCTGATTTGAAATCACAAAGATGAGGGAAGGAAAAACTCTAAGTACGTATACTGTCTAGTCAAGCAGGCATTTTCAACAGCGTCTTTGCAAGAACAGTTCTTCCTAGCTATGGGTCCTGTGTGAATACTGAGGATGACAGCTTGAAGTTAGACCAGTCAATCTATTAAAGCCTGTCTGTGCAAATGTGTTTTTGGAAGTGCTCATGCATGTATGATATACTTACATAAAATAGGATCATTTGTTTTCATATGAGTTTGTTTTATATATATATTTCTGAGGAAAGCCATTTATCTGTTTAAACAGTTTCTACAGTAACATGAACACACTCAGGTAGATATTTGTAAGTTGCTTAAGCTAGGCTGTTTTAAAAATAAGCAAAAAGAGTGTAAAATGGTGAGGTTTTTTGAAGCATCTTAATAGCAGGCTAGAGAACAAGCCTTCTGGCTGAACTGCTCACGAGAAGTGATTTCCTCCCAGGAAATTCCATAGTGCAACAAAGCCAAATGCATTCAACCCTTGGCCCATCTGAATGTGCTGGAAGGGAATCCAGCACATTTAGCTGGATTTCTTCTTTACAGATCTCTTAAATTACTTCAAATGCTGTGCCTGTGGTGGTGGGGAGCCTGGGGGCAGGGCTCTACTGTAAAAGCCATGAGTCACACATAATGTGCCACTTTCTGCAGCAGTGCATCAATCCCTCTGGAGACTTTTCAAAGGAACATCTCTGGGTGCAGTGGACTCATGCCTTAAGTTTGAAGGTTAGCATCTTTTTACCACTAGTTAGAAGAGTTTATTTCAAGGGAAAATTGTATAGATGCAGGGTACATGTCCTCAGAAAATTCAAAACAAAGAATCTTCTTGGATATGTTTACACTCAAATCCACTTGCTACAGTTCTAGGCCCAAGAAAATTTTGTCCAAATAAAATAAAATTGTCAGAATCTGTTTATATTCAGGATGTTTTCTGGGTTCATAATCACTGTGGATCCTATTTCACAAAGACCTGAAATATGTGCTGGAGTCCAACAGGCTTCCATGTAATTTAAGCACATGCTGTAACATAGGCCTGGCCTCAAGCAGTTGCTGAATAAGCAAGGGAGTGCACACACATGCTCAGATCCAAGATGGTGCTTGAGTGCTGCATGAAGTCATGGCCTCCTTCTAAAACCTGACTTTCCATCACTAAAGGAGATGCTGCTAAAGGTCTGATTGCCTCCAGGCACGCCAGTCCAGAATGGAGTGCCAGGCAGCCCTCCTCATTCAGGGGGCTTGTGCTGAAGAAGGCAGCTCTGTGCAAATATTTCTCTGGAGTCATAGGAATGACAGCATGCATGACCACTAAACTCATGCAAAACCCAACACTTTTCTCTGAAGAGGTAAGGGCAGATGTCTACTCCTGCACTCTTTGCAGATAAAAAGATAGCACTTTCTGCACAGTAACTAGAGCCTTAATTAATTTGCTTAATTAAACTAAAGAAGACTAATAGTAGATGTATTTATATCAAACCTGCCCCAGATTCTAGTAACATCCTTGCATTGCAGGCGTACAACTGATTCCTGTATGCCTGCTTTTCTCTTCATTGAACTTTTTTTGTCTGCAGAGCTTTTACCTCTATTTCCCCTGTTTTACAAATAGTCACTGTGAGAATGATGTACACATTACAACACCTTGTTTTGCTGCTGTAAGTCCTGACACATGGCACCAGGAACGTGTGACTCAGTGAATTATTCAGGCCTCTACACAGACATTGAAGATGCACTGAAGTAAAGATGGCAAAACCAAGCAGTCTTACAACCTTTGAGAGAAAATTAAATGCTTGCCCCAGTCTAACTGAAACACATTTTTTGATTTATGTTCGAAAAAATTTACGTGTACAGTGTGTTAGATTTCAAATACATATTAAAAACAGAAGAACTACAAAGCCAATCACTAGACTAAAACTGAGTTCTGCTGGAAATATGTGATACAATTTGTGGGTTTAGTCATGTTGAAAAGCGTGCCTCTGATTTTCCCTGCTTGGGTCTTTGCATTCTTCCTAAAGATTTCATCAAAGCTAAACAATTACAGAAGCTGTACTGCTTAGTAAATGTTTTGTTTTATATTTGGATATCACAGATGTACAAGGGACATGCTACTATCCTACTCAGGGTCCTGTGGAATAGTCATGTGTTGGACACTGGGCAAATAAATCAGGCTGGTTGGAAGCCTCCTCACTGCTGCTGGTGGTCAGCAGCTGATCTGTGGCAGTGGCTGTAGCCAAAGGCAGAGGAAGGCACTGGAAAACTCAAAGTGTTTCTGAATTCATCCCTTCTCTACTTTGTCCTCCCCAGGACCCCACAGCTCTCTTTGTACCTGCTGTGAAGAGGAAGGGGGCTCAGTGGAGCTGATATTCCTGTCATCCAGTGGCCCAAACCACCTGAATTCCTACCCTTGCTGAAACCTGCTGCCCCCTCTCCCAGTGAAGCAGGGCAACTTTTTTTTTCCTTTGCAAATGAGGCATTCATAAGAACAGTAATCAGGGCAGGAATTTTCCAGCAAAGAATAATAAGCATTTCCTGTGTGTCCTTCCTATGTGAACACAGATATACAACAGCACAGCCTGGACTTCTGTTGTGTGAGGTAATTTATATCAGTATTTGTACTACTGGGGCCAAGATCTCTCAGCACTGGTGCTGTATTTCCACTCATTTTGTACCAGGGTCTTCCTGTGAATCCCCTGCGGGAGCAGTTCAGTGGTACTTAAAGGGATGGTATTTCTGTAATTATCTAATTATTGCTCCAAGGTTCTTTCTTGTGCTTGTTAAACCTTCATTCCAGTGAAAGTGTAACCCCACACTACTGAATTTGGATTAAATGTGATTGAGAATCAACATTAATTCCCCAGTAGTCTTTGGAGTACGTACTCTTGGCTTACTTTTATTATTTCCAGTTTGAAAACACAGAATTCAGACTGGATCACTCTGAACAAAGTGAAAACTTTGAAAGGTAGTGGAGTGTGCAAATAGGGCTGTGATTCTCCATTAGATTCTTTATATTGGCTTAAAATTTCATGGGACATCTATTTCATTTTGTGAATTCTATAACAATTATCTGAATTCCTGTTAGTTGCTATCAATCACATTTCTAAATTCTGAATTTTTCAGTAAGGAATCAACAGTGAATTGGATCATATTTATACTCAACAACCTTACAGTTACTTACCCCTTAATTATAATATTGTTTTATGCTCTTTCTTAATTCCTATATGAATTCCTTCCTCCTGTGGGACACAGGAGTCTAACATTAAAAAATTAAGGAAAAATTAAATGTGTCTTGGATTGCTTCCTTCTTGTTCATACTTTTTAATTCACTTTTCACAATCAGCCTTGAATATTGCACCTTCATTTGAATTTTCAGCTGCTGAATCATGATCAGTTGAAGACCCAGTAGCCCTGCACTACTGGATATAACTCAAGGGGTTGTGCTGTTTTTACTATTTGGCACATACTCAGGAATGGCAACTTAGCTTAGCAGTTGGAGCATATGGCAGGGGGAGATAGGCCAGCATCTTGGATGAAGATGCATATATTTTGTACTCTCATGGTATGATGCATTCTTGTGCTTTGCAGATGTCACCTCAGAATTGTGGCTCTGAAAACGAATTTTGCCCAGCCACGCAGGTCTGCTGACACAAGCACAAGGATCATCTGTTTCTGCACAGACACTACTGCACACTGCAGATATCCCAGGCAGGAATTTTTCTGTGAAGAACACCTGCATCTCAGTTGCTGTGGTAAGCAGAAAAAAAAAGCTCAGGAACCTATGACTAGCCTTTGTATCTAGAGAGAACAATTCAGCCAGACACAACTGCTACCTTCATGTAACACTTAGTCGCTGTTTCTCCGGAAGTTTATTCCATCGTGGTAGTCAGGGCAAGAGTAACAGGAACACATTGATCTTATGATGGCTGGAAAGAGGGGTTTATTCTAATTGAGAGAGATCTAGCACTGCCTTTGATTTGCCAGCAGCTTCCCTGCATGCATACCAGCCATCAGCCCTCAGAGAAACTGCTTTTGTACCAGAGGGATTGTAGCACTAATAGTGCCTCTCTCAAAACTTGTTTGTGTTTTATGTTTGCCTCTCTGCCTCCACAAAACCAGCATCTCGTTACATGTGCAAGTGGATCAAGGGCTTGCTAGGCAGGTTTCAAGCAACAGATTCTGTGCAGCTCACAGAACTGCAGATTAAAGTATGAGCACTTTCTGTTCTCTGGCATAATTTGCATTACTTAAAATCACTCTGGGAACATTTTTTAAATGCATTAGGCTGGAGTGCAGTTTTTCTCAGAACTGTGTTGCTTCCTGTCCACTCTCATTATTTGTGGTACTGTGTCACTGACCTGATCAGGAAGATCATACAGGGAGATCATTTAGGAGTACATCAGGCAGACATATTTTTAAAGATCGTTTTCCTGCATGTGCAGTGGGCTTCACACAGGCTACTGTCAGGTCTCCTTTGTTGGTTTTTTTCCCCAAATTTCTGTGCTCTCTGTAGGACAGACAGCCTCAGTACCAGTCTGTGCTTTTTGCTGGATATTCTCCTGAAACTGTAAACAGTTTGGCAGCAAATAAAGCCATGGGTGATGGACACAAACAGATAAATTCTATTGTCTACCTGCAACAGGAGAGCTAAAGGAGAAGGAGAAATTGGAATTAAAAACAGATCTGTCAAGCAATGAATGGGATACTGTCTGGAGTAATGTGAAAATTACTGCCAGCTTATGGAGTACCAAAGGGCTTCTTTTTTTTTTTTTTTTTCCAGATGATTTCAAAGAACTATTATTTACAGGACCCCTGAGCAATTGTTTCCACATTGAACTAAGACAAGGGAGCTGTTGCTGGCACTACCAATAATATATGTCTGCCTGCTACCAGCAGGCTGGAAAGCTCAAACACCTGCAGGGTAAGGGATGGATTCTAGGGAGGAACCTACTCTCATCACACAACTTCTGTGGACACAAAAGATGCACACATTTTTGACAGCATGAGAGTAGATAAGAGCATTTGCTGCCTGCAAATGAAATGCTAAAACAGCAGAGAGGTGCCATAATACCATCCTGCATTCAGATGTTGTGTAAATTAGCAAGAGATTTCAGAAGGTACCATATTAGCCTCAGAAGAAGGAGCCAATGTGCTACAATCATAGCATAGATTTAAGGCAGATTTGAAGACTTAGAATAGAAAAATATCTGCCCTCTAAATTTATGGTGCTCTGTCTCCCTTATTTTTCCCATTTTTAGACTTCAGCTGACTACCTGGGGTGCCTGATTTAGGCTTTCTGACTACTATTGCATCCAAAATCTTCAGTGATTCAGACTGCTACTGACAAGCCCTGGTTCTTTGTACAGTCACTGGAGAGAAGTAATTTCCATGCCGAAGTGCAGATCTGACTAGGACCCATCACTGTATTGTCCGTTTTATCTCCACAAGCAGAAGAACAAATAATTCTGAAGCACTGAGAAAAATATTTTCTACCTTCCTGGGTCTCATCTGTCATGGTTTCCCAGGAAGAAGACAAGAAGAGGACCATATATTTAATTTTTTCTATGGGTTTTGTTTGCTTCAAAGATTGAACTGAATTTTCTTTTTCTTTCTTCTTGTATCTGAGGGGCCCAAAAACATGAGAAGCTCTTCTCTTGAGCCCATTTCAAAAGTATGTTAAGTGCAGGAGCATTGCTGAATTATTTGTTCATAGTGTTCTTCACAAGGGTATAGAAATTAAAATTCAGTTCCAAAGGAGTGCAGAGCACTGGTATGATAAAAATCTTTCTAATTGAGTTATTTAAGAAAAGATGTTTACTTACTCCTTATCTCAGTGACCAATTTATTTACATCCAGGCACTTTTCCACAATACATTTTTGAGGAGAAAAAAAAAGGGAACATAAGACTATTTTGAAATCTTCAGAAACAGAAAAAGTCTTGAAAATCATGGGCAGTGATTATGCATCTGAAAGAGAACAGAAAACAAAAAACTGAAAAAGGCTTTGAACTTTGCCATAGTGATCTCTATTTTCACTGTTACCAGCAAAACTTTGGACACGTGCATTCTGAGTGGGTTGTTTAATGATAAATGAAAACTTTCTTATAAGCCTTAAGGAAAAAAAATAGCATGAATGGAAAGTGAAAACCAATTTGGTATTTCTTTTATCAGTCAGTCTATCTAAAGTGGAAACCTCAGAGGTGAAAATAAAAGAAACAGTGGAAGACACGGAGAATTCAAACCAATAAAAACAGATATGCTAGCAGACGACTAATGAGAAAGAAGCTGTTATTGTACTGAGAAACCAGAGGCTTTTTTATAACATTTGCCATGACTTTGCCACGGCACATAAGATCTGTCATATATTGTTGTGTACCTTATTTGGATGGTCCCTTGAAATTATTCTTGCTGTTTCATGATGTAAAACATTAAAAAGGCAACAAGAAGGGACTGAGACGTCAGCATAGCACTGAAACTAATTTTTCAGCATATTATAGGAGGAGAAGCCATGGTACCTGAAGCTGAAAATCTATGAGACAGTGCAAATTTGTTTTGAAACAAATATCAACATAGAAATACTTATTGGACTATCTGAGCCCTGGAAAGTCAGTCAATTAGTTCCATCATTGACACAATGAGATTATTTCACCAAGCTGATAGACTGTAATGATTATCAAATGTGTTTAAGGAAATAAAATCCTGTAGCCAAGTCAATCCCACCCAGAACATGATTAGCTTTAAGAGCTCAAGCTTTATTACCTTGATTTCATTAGGTAAAAACACCACAAAACTAACAGACACTTAGAACCATCTAAGGTTTATTTTCCTTGTGATCTCAGAGTAGATGTCCTGTGAGAAGGCAACGTGAGACTGACACAGACATTGGTTCTTCTTCATGAGATTTGCACAGGACTTTTTTACTGTCTTTTGGTTGTGAAGAAGTTGTCAGATGCACCTTTTTCCTTGACCTTCTACCTGTAAGAACATGTGAAAAATGGTGGTATACTGAGGGAAATGGTTTAAACACTCTAGACAAACACAAGAGAAGAACTTGTGTACATGAGACTGCTGGTGGTGCATCTCATTTAGATACAAGCTGCTTATAGATGTTCCTGGTAGACACTGTGTGGTGCCCTTCTGAAAACAGGAAGACATGACATAGTCTAGTGTGAAGAGCCTGTGTTGTATCGATTTTTCTTATTTCTCTGGGCAAAAATTATGTTTTGTTCGAGAATGTTGCCTGGTAAATAGATAATGCCTTCTTACTGGTGCTAGTTGTCTCATTGAATGCACAGTTGGAAGACTACGTGGATATATAGATGAGGAGATATTAAAAATTATATATAGCAAGATATTCAAAAACTGCCTGGACATGGTCCTGCTCTAGGTGCCCCTGCTTGAACAGGGGGGGTTGGACAAGATGATCCCTGGAAGTCCATTCCAGCCGTGATTCTGTGGTAACATCACAAAAGCTGATCATCGTCTTTGCTCAGAAAACAACAGCTCATGTCACACTCTTATGATGAAAATAGTAACCATGTGAGCCTTAATTTTAGTGTCAATCCTCCCTTTTAATATAGAGATGTCAGCCTTCTTGCAGACAGCTACTTGGTGGTGGTTGGAATTTGATTGGTGTCAGCAGGTTTAATCTGGGCTGGTACTACATCCCAGTGAAACTTAATGACCCCGATTCTCATTTATGCCCCATACATCTGACATGGCTTCACAGAACCTTGTGAAAACATCATATTTATGCATGAAAACATCATATTTATGTACTTTGGGATCCTGAGTGTCTCTGCATCATGTGTAAGCTTTCGAAAGGGTAAGCAATCATTTCTCCTGCCTACCACCAGCTCTGGTTGTTTGGGTGGCAGCTGTAGAACCACTGCCCTGGAAAGACCAATCTGTCTCTGCAGAACCTTGTGCTACTGTCACTGTGAGACTGGAGCTCTGCCAGCACCCACATTGCCACGAGGGCTGGTGGGTACATGAAGAAAGTAAGATCCCTGAGCCTCTCCTTCCCACAGCTCTCCCACACAGGTCTTTGCAGAGCTGAGCCTCAGCTTTCAAACCAGTGCAGTTTTAAAAAATACTCTTTGGATAACCATTTTAGTACCTGAAATTGTCAGTTATTAATCATAAAATTCTCTGGAGCCATGAAGAAGGGGCTGGAACTGAACCCAGTCAGACATCAGATATTTTAATTATACTGCCTCAGCAATGCAGTTTTGCCCATGGTGATTTTCCATACAACATTTGCAAGGTGGGAACTGTCGCAACTCCAACTCAACAGAGTTCAACCAATGAACATACCATTTAAAACTTAATCTTTGAAAGGTATATTTCATTGAGATTTCATGTTGCAAATAAAAGATGGTCATAGATTTCACAAACATTTCTGCAATTAATTCTTCCCATTTTTCTGATACCTATGATGTTGGTAAAAAATAGTAACATTTCTGGCTGTCACTGGGAAGAAAGACTAGTATTTTAGGAACTTTTTAAAAAGTGTTCTTTTTTTCCCATACTTCTATTTTTGTGGGACAAATTAAATATAGTTGGGGCTTAGAATATGAAGGTGTTTTGATATGTGAATGTTGGTGCTATACTCAGAAATTATCCGCTTCTTCCAGGTAAGTCCTTCTTGAAGACATTTACCGCCCTGAGACTTCAGCAAAATGCATTAACTAATGAACATTGAATGTGCCTAAACTTTGTCACTGAACCAGAAAGTGGAGAACACAATTCTGCCTTCTTCCGCTGGCTGCCATGTTCTCCTCACCTTTGGAATCCTGTACCTCAGAAATACATGGATGTCTGTGCAGTGTGTGATTACTGCTGAGTGGCTGTGCTGCATTTCGATGTGGCATTTATTCTTGGTGGTTTGTGTTTTGGGGGGTTTTACATGGAGGAAGAGCTTAGTTTCAGCATGCCCTAGGAAACCATTGCTTTTAGGAGTGCTACTGCCTACTGCTGTTGCAAAGAACACAAGAGGAGGATGCAGCAGTGATGGCTTTTATCAATAATGATAACTGCTTTTTATTTATATTTCTGAAATCTAGCTTGCATACTGTTTAGTGTAGTGGTTCTGATACGTGTTCCAACTCCCACATGGAAGTAGCTACTCTCAGTACAGTTGCAGTGAGCTGCCTACACTTAAAATGTGCCAGCTGATCTTGTGTTTTCCTGCAGGATGCTTTTAGTAGGCATGAAAAAATGTGGCACAGACTTGTCATGGGCTTTCTGAGGAAACTTCTGTATCCGAATTCCTCAATCTGGCTGGCCATATCCAGCCTGATTTCCTGTCTTACATGTAGTTTTACCATAATTCTTTGACCAGCGGACAAGGAACAGCCTTTCACAGACTCTTAGGAGATCATTTCAAGTAATTTCTTAGTAACTAGCAATTCACTTCCGGAGCTAGAGGTGGTCTAAACTGAGCTCCAAAGTGACCATTAACTTCTCTTTCAAGCAGAGCCAGTGATTATTTTTTCCCTCTGGGTGCACACTTGCATATCTTTACAAACAGGGCACTGTTAGATTTCTACCCTGCCATAAACTCTGACTGTAATACCTCATCCACTACTGACCTGAAGTGAACTCTGAGGAGAGGGAACAGTAATAAAGCAAAACCCAGCAAACAGTGTGAAGCTTTTGTAAGATCTTATATAACTGGATTGGCTATATTGGGAACTTGACTTTGGTTTTAATTATAGATTTAAGGGTGCACTTATCGGGCTCTGTGCCATCTCTTTGCTCCCTCCCTTCACTCTCGATTTGCTTTATATAATGAGCAGCCACTACAAAAAAAGATGTTTTCCCCCCTTCCTTTCAGGAAGAGGACAGGCCGACAAAAGTTCACGGGGGGATGGGGAGGTCTAATGTGTTAATTGTCTCGTGTGTCACTCTGGTCTCAGGCTTCAGCCTGGTCCCTTCAGAAGGCTTCAAAGATCAGCTGTCAGAGCCCAGCAAATATGTGTGCTGTCCCAAAACTGGCCAATGTTTCTTCCCAAAAGCTCGGGTTGAGTGACAAGTACCTCTTTGAACTTGCAGAAGAGTGTCAAGAGAATGACAATCCCCAAATCTACCCAGATCTATCTCTTACTCACATCTGTTCACCAGCGTACACAAAAATTACTTTCACAGAAGGAGAGCCAGAGCAGGTGCAAATCAACAACGTCTGCTGAGGGCATCATGAAGTGTTAATGAAACCTGACTTGAGATTTGAGGAAACAGGACTTGGATGTGCAAAAAAAATTTGAAATGTAACTAAGTCAATTTATGCTGCCTGAGCCTCACTTCTCGACTTAATCTTTAACTCAATTTGTATTCATTTTCCTGGTGACTTTTACCTCTCAGAGCATCTGCTATATCAATTGTTATATGTGCATAGGGAGAGAGGCTTGTAAAGCAATGGAGAAGCTGTCCCGCAGAATTACTCTGGCTGTGCCTTAAAGGGTAGACACCTGCTGCCTCCTTTGAGAGGTCCCAAGCTCAGAAATCAGGTTCCTGATTCTGTTATTCATGTCAGAAGCTAGTCCCCTGAAGGCCTACCTGGAGTTTACTGCCCTGCCACATCCCAGAAGGTGATGGTGGAGCTAGTGGCTATCCCCCTGCTCTGGCTTAGATGTCTTCAGCTTTTTGTTTCAGTCCTGTGAATGGACAGGGGTTAGTAAAATCAATAAAAAGGTGTTACAATGTGAGCTGAATTCCTCTAAGCCAGTGAAATTAACAGTATTAATGTCCACTATCCATAGTAAGTAGAGGGGTTCTGTGATGTAAGGGTAATAAAAGTACTTGGGAGGAGAGCAGGATACCTGAGCATCTCAACACAAAGGCAGGCCAGCTCCACTATTGCTGTCCCACAGCCTGGAGCTAAGAAACTCTGCTTGCCCTGCTGTTGCTCTAAAATAGGTAAAACATAGCAGGGGAATTAAGAGTTCACTGTGTTAATAGCTTTTTTTGATCCTAGAATGTTCATAACAGTCCATCTCTTAAATTACAAATGTAATGGCATAGCTTCTGGTTTTCCTTTCACCAATACCAAGTTAGAAATATTACTAAGAAGGGCAGCAAAACTTTGGAAAAATGGTGAACCTGACTCTCCTTAACAGCAGCCTACTTCTTACCAGCCCTGTGACTACTGAAGAATTTGTCATTCCAGAAAATTGTACATTGTGTTGACATGTGAAATTACAAAAAACACTGCTCCTAATGGAACTGCAGCTGAACAGACAGAAAGTTTCAATCCTAAGGCCTTACAGAAGACACTGCAAAGAATAGTCTGGGCTTCTAGGTTGATATAGGTGTACAAGCTCTATAGCAGAAGTGGGTGTGTTCATCCTTGCTCCCAGCTCTCAACTGATATCACTGCATCCAGTTTTGCTTTCTTTTTTTATGCTTTTTCCTAGGATGTGACTCAGTGCTTTTCAGAAAGCAGAGCCTTTGTCTGCATCATTCTCCCTGCCAATCCTTTACATCACCTGCTTGATCCAGAGTTGGGAGTGACTCATTTTTCTCATCCAAGCACATGTGCACACAATGAGCTGTCTCCCATCTAGTGGCCCTTCACAGAAACTTATATGTAGGGTCATGATTGTGTTTTGTTGCAGATGCCCAGTGCCCATCTGTAGAGGACAGTCTCTGTCTGTCTCAGGATTTATATTGTTCTGAATGCTTTAAAGGCTTTGCAAGTGAAAGCAAATGATTTATTTTTTTTCCCTTCCTCCCTCACTAGCTAATTTTGTATCTATTATTTACTGTGGGAAAGCTATGCCAAACAAGCAATCTCTACATTTTGTTCTGAAGCTGATTTCCATCCTAAACTATTTACTGAATTGAGCTTGAACCTGTTTCTGGAAAAGTTTCACACCACCCACTCAACACCTTACCTTTGTCGTTTGCCCCATATGTAAAGATACAGTTTTAAGGGAATCCCTTAAACAACATGGAGACACTTGTGGTGGACTAAGTAACTAAAATTTATATATGAATGACTGAAATCAAGACATGTACAATGCAGACACGTGAACTAGTCCATCTCTTCTTTTGCCTAGTTAGAGCCAATGGAAAGATTAAGCACTTCCCAGCAGTAATTTGGCTCAACCTGAATTGGACAGCTACCATAGGTCACATGGATTACAACAAAGAAAAGGCAAAGTGAAACAGCTTTGATGCAGATGTCTACATTTTGTTGGTGTCTATTGTTACAGCGCCTTACATAAATTAAAGTTAGTAAATTTGTTGTTGAATAGAGCAGAGATTCAGGAATTTCCAAAAAGGCAGATTACAACATCACAAAATGATACCATTTGAATTTTAGATTTTAATTCTACTGCTGAGAGTTCATTTAATCTTAGCATTAGGTATAGGCATCTCCTGTATCTACTTTGACAGTAACACGGGCAAGAAAAGTTGCAAACTGTTAGAATAGAATAATGAAATTTCTTAGGTTGAAAAGGACTTTTAAGATCATCAAATCCAACCATTAATCTAGTGCTGACAAGTCCACCACTAAACTATCCCTCTAAGAACCCTGTCTACATGTCTTAAATACCTCCAGGAATTGTGGCTCCACCACTTGCCTGAGCAGCTTGTTCCAGTGCTTGACAATTCTGAAGAATTTTTTCCTAATATTCAATCTAAACCACCCCAGCACAATTTGAGGCCATTTCCTCTTGTTTTATTGCTTGTTACTTGAACAGAGATCAGCCTTCATCTCAATACAACCTCCTTTCAGGTAGTAGCAGAGAGTGATAGGGTCCCTACTCAGCTTCCTTTTCTCCAGACTGAACACCCTCAGCTTCCTCAGCTGCTCCTCATCAGATTTGTGCTTTGGACCTTTCACCAGTTCTGTTGCCCTTCTCAGGACACAATCCAGCCCCTCAGTATCTTTCTTGCAGTGGGGGCTCAGAACTGAACACAGGATTTGGAATGTGGCCTCACCATTGCCAAGAGCAGGGGGATGATCACTGCCTGGTCCTGCTGGCCACACTACTCCCCTGGTTGTCCTGCACATGCTGTGTGATGGCACTCAGGATGATCTGCTCCATGATCCCCCCAGGCACTGAGGTTGGGCTGAGAGTTGTAGTTCCTAGAACCTCCATCTGGCTCTTCTTGTAGATGGGCATCACATTAGTCAATCTCCAGTCAAACAGGACCTCCCCAGTTAGCCAGGGCTGCTGGTAAACATTGAAAAGTGGTCCAGTGATCTCTTTCCCCATCCCACTCCATACCTTTGGACTGCTCAATCCCATAGACTTCTCCAACAGCTTCTCAGAGCTGTGGGCAGGGTAAGGGCAGATAATTACAATTAACTACAATTAACAGTAGCATGATTGCCCTGGAAGAACTGCCTTAGTAGGACTCAGATCCAGCTAAGAGACTGACTATCTCTCCAGGCACCTGTTCTCATATCCTGGCTGGATGTGAGATAGCAATGGAAGTATGGGAGAGATAAGGGCAACAGCCTCATTCATGGAATCACCAGGAAATTGGATGGACTAGTGAGATGACTTTGACCCTTCCTATCAGGAAATGCTTCCACGTTGTCTTATCTCACACATCTTCTCTGCTCATCCTTTGCATCAGTGTGAACTAGAAATGTCTATGATACTGTGCTGTGCTCAGGCCCAGTAGAGAGGACCCAACTTCTGGACTGTAAAATGTCAGCAGCAAAGAAAGAAAGATCCAATATGTTCAGGGTCCCAGAAAACTGACAGAAGGGGGTAAGGCTTTATAGAAATATTTTAGTGATGACTCAGAGAGCCTAGGGTATCTGCTTCCCTCTTCTGTCTCCCAACAACCTGAGGAGAGTGAGCTGAGAGCCTCTACAGAGTAAAAGACCTTGACAGTTTATCAGACTTAGGTTGAATTTTGATAATGCTCTCAACAAGGCTGAGGCAAACTTCTCATTGCTTTTCATGTAAAAGAACCCACTTTGCTCGTTGTTGTGCTCTAGGAGCCTTGAAAATGGATAGCCTTGGAAGAGCCCATTACTCAAGAGATGCAAAAAATTCTGATGCCTGTTGTGGCTCCCTTGTGTGAGCCATTGGCAATGTGTTTTTGTACTGTTTTAGGAACAGGCCAGAAAGCAGACAGCATATTTTAGCATGACAGTCTTGCTGTCTTATTCCATAAGTGGCTTGTCCTGTGCTGGCATGATGACAACGTGTCCTCCTGCTGACTCTCTGGGGTACAGAGGATGGGAAGAGCCACTGGTGAAAGTCCTGACAAGAAGACAATGCTTTCAAGGCCTCCCTCTCCCTGTGCAAGGACAGCCAGAGGTAGAGAGTACTTTTAATTTCCCTGCTGCCCTTTGTGCAAGGCAGGTCACAGACCTTGTTTTACTCAACATTTCAATATATTCTCCAGGCAATATTTTTTTCTTCTGCTTGGAAGACTGTCTTTCCTTTAATCCATTTATTCCTGATCTGCTTTTCCCGTAGTCCTCATGCTCACTGAACACTGTAGCAAATCTGTTCTTATTTATTGTTAAAACAATGGAATTTTTTCACAAGACAAACCAAAAATGGGTGCCAAAAGCTTATCCAGTTCTTTTTTTATCTTTTTTTCAGGAAGCATGGATTATTTTAGAAATTCCTCTATCTGATTAAGAGTAAGCCTTAAAGACAATGCATAAGAGCACTAGTTCTTCCAGCAAAAGCTTGTTTTCATGGGGATAGCAAGGAAGAAGTACCTGGACTCTCTCAGGAGAGCTTTGGAGGAAAGAAGTGATAGATTGAAATGAGCCAATATAGCCTTTGTTCATTTAATGTCAAGTTTTTCTGCTTCAGGTTTTATTCCTTTTGTGATAGGTAAAATATTACCTAAATTTTGATTGTATCTTGATTCCTTGCAGGTATTTTCAATTATAAAATAAGGTAATGTAAACTCCCATGATTAAATCTGGTGAGTAATACTATAATATTGCTTTCCCTTGCCTTTTCAAGCAGCAATCTGAAATTCTATGAGGAGAGAAGATAACAACTGACATGGAACAGAGATGAATGTTATGAATTTTGTGTTTTGTTTCAAGAAATCTTATACATTTGCAGTATAGCACTTCAGTACAAAACTCACAGGGATATTAAGGGATGGGAAACCATTTCAGTAAAAGGTCGTTGAACCATAAAGCTCATCAGGAGATGTTGAATTAGTTGCTGCAGCCCTTTCTGGAATTTGCTCCTTTCTAGTAACTTGTTCCATGCCATGTTTGTGACAGACCTTTCAGAGTGGCACCTCCAGACTCTGCCATAGCAGTACAGTTGAACACTAATTTTAACCAGTTATATTTGCAGCTCAGGACAAGAGAAATCATAGGATGATTTGGGTTGGAAGGAACCTTTAAAAGTCATCCAGCTCCCACCTCCTTGCAATATGCAGGGACATCTTCAATTCAACCAGGTTTGTCAGAGCAACATCCAATCTGGCCTTGAATTTTTTCCAGGGCTGGGTGTTCTACTACCTCTCGGAGCAACATGTTCCAATGTTTTTTAATCATTAAAAAAATCTTAAATGGCTTGACTGTCTGTCTGTTTCAATATCGGTTTGCAAGTTTTACCCTTTACAACCTTGCACAAACATACATGATCCTGTTCTGAGAAGACAGCAAGGCCTGAACTCACTGCATGGTTTGAAAATTAAGTCCCCAAATGCACAAGCCATCGAATGTTCACTTCCACTCCTTGTGACCTTGCTATCAGTGCAAATTTAGCGATTTACCACAAGCTGTAAGAGTGTGAGTCTGCTTTTGCAAAGTTGCAAAGAAGAGGGGGGGAAGAGAGTACAACTTCTCCAAAGGACCCGTCAGAGTACCTGGCCCCAGTGAACCCTCTCTGTGGGGGTTCATTCCTGGGATGTGCCCACAGGGTCTGCTGACCCCAGCACTGCCACCTGTGGCAGCGTGAGGGTGAGAACATCTGTCCTTCACAAGTGGAGTGGGACCACCAACTGTTCCCACAGGTCAGTGAGCACAAACCTCGCCACAGCTATAGGTATTCCTCTCCACTGACCTACATGATTTGGTCTGGTGACCTACTGCTTTTGTTTATTTTTTTAGGTTATAAAATATGCTTATCCCGCCTCTATAAGCAAGTGTGCAAATCTGAGAGTTGCAGTTCTAGAAATCCACTCAAAAATGCCAAGGACTGCTAACCAGGCCACTCTTGCCTTTAAGCACCTGAAACCTTCCAAACATGCTTAGAGGTGCAAGATTGCACATCCTATTAGGAACCTGCTAAGCTAGTCTGTCATACCAGCTGGATTTTTAAGGTACTCTGTGAAGATCATAATCCTCTTCTTTCTGAGAGCAACTTTATTACCCCAGGGAAGCAGCTGAGTCAAGATTGTGCCAATATTTTCATCACAGTGTTAGCTCTCTTTTTTTTAAGTCTTCATGAAAAAGAAGTCATTTTGTCCCATAAATAAGAACCAAAAAACTTCTCATGGCAGCAGATTTTGTTTATGATTTTCACACAAATATTTTTGACAGCGTTGACATTTTTACAAGCATGACTAACTACACATTTACCCAGTTTCTTTTTTTTTTTTTTTGGCACTTAAATGTGCTAATGTAAGCTAGAGAACTCCAAAATCTGGCAAGAAGTTTACTACATGCCAGGGACTGTTTTCACTTATTTTAAAAGACAAGTAGATGGCCAAGATACTGAATTTGAAATGACACCTGCTGAGCTTGCATCATGGTGACTGTGACAAAGGATATTTTTGTCATAGAAGATTTTCTCAATAACTGTTTTCATTCAGGACTTTGTCCCATGCTTTTTTTGCCATGTTGGGTATGGCACAAATTTTAGAGCTTCAGTTTCTTTCTCTGTGAAATGAACTTCAGTACCTACTTCACAGGAATATCTGTGCATAAAGTACTTAGGCAATGCTGGGGGAGGAAGGGACTTCATAGCCTGGAAAGGACAGGAGGGTGCCTGCACACGGCAGGGGTATGTACAGTGCTCACAAGTCTGCATGTGCAAGACTTTACCTGGGAGCCACCTAAAGGCACAGATACCTTTACTCATCTGTAAATTTATTCATGTACCTCCCTGTGATATCTGTGCTGCTCCTTGTGAAAGCCACTGCTTCTCAGGGATCCATCTCAGACAGCTGAGGAAATGCCCTGTGCTATGAAAATCACAGAGCAGCACGCTTACTAAAGGAACTGTTTCTCAAAACTCCCCTGTCTGTGCTGACAGTGATATCACTCTTGCAATATGTGTGCTCCAGTGGCCTCTGAGATATTTGTTTATTGCCAGTTTATAGTGTTAAGGAGAAGAGTGGTGCCTTGGAAACTGTTGTGCACAAACTGCAGACAGACACTGCTATTTATGATGGTGTCATCTGACAGTTTCAGCCAGGGTGATAGCTGTGTATTACTGACCCCACAAGCCTTCTGCTGCTTCTACACTAGTGCCACCTTTAGCTCTCTCTGCCCCCTTCAATATCTTCTGCTTTTTAGTATGCCACTACCACACTCCTGTCGAGCAGCTGCCTGTTTGGCATGACTCATGCCAGACATTTGGCTATTTTGGACAAATGGGGATAGGCTATTTATCCCAAATAGCTGCCTGCCTTGGATAGCACATTATCCTGAATAATGGAAGTACTATCAACCTAAAAATCCTTTAGAATTCTTCTGCCTGCACCCACATATTGCAGCAAAGGACCCAGGAAATATGCAAATAACTATTAATACAGCAGATGACAAAAGACACACTTTTGAAGTGATAACTTGGTTTGACTTGGTTATACCCCCACCAAAGCAAGGAGCCCACCTTCCCTGGGTGCAGGGTCTGGGAACTACTCCAGAACTCTGTGCCCCAACCCTTGAGGAGCCCTCAGAAAAGGTGCAGGTACCCTGGTGACTTCCCTAGAACTATCGCTGGTCCCTGGCTCCCTGGTGGAAGGCTTGACATGGAAACATTTCTGAGTATTTTTTTAAGCTGTTGATTCATACACCAGAAAGAGCAACTTTGGGTTTGAAAATCTACTGGGCATATTCTGCCTGGGGAAACAAAAAGCCATACAGTCTTATGTATTAAGAAATTAGGACCTTTTTTCCCTGCTTACCTGGAGATGGCTAGCATGGGATGTGAAATTCAAGGGGTGTCCTAGGAGTTTATAGTGTCCCAGACACAGAAAAAGGGGACTTGAAAGAATTTTCTGTCTTGACACAGACCCTCCTGGGAGAGCTTTTTTTTTCCTTAGCTTTTGCACTTCTTTTTTTTAGTTAGGTTTCCCAATCTTTTAATGGACCCATTGTAATTTATAGTAGATTCTTGCCTAATGATGAATGATGTAGTTTGCTAATGATGGATTTGGTTACAGTGTGTGTGTGTTGTAGAGTGAGAGATGATTTTATCTTGTTCTGATGGAGGACTCAGGTTACCGAGAAATCTTTATAGCTCTTTATCAATCCACCAGTGGAGCCACCAGTTTAAAATGTGAGATTTCTCTACTTTCTCCTCCAAATCTTAATGAATTTTAAAACAACTTTTAAAAGTGATTATTTCAGAACACTGCTGTCCCATAGGCATGTTTGTCATCATTTGCACTGGTCAAATTTGCACTGGTTTCAACGTGTGATGGGAACAGTGCTGGATATGAAAAGAGTGTGGGATCAGACCCAAAGAGAGAGAGGTGCAGAAGGACCAGCAGCAGGACCAGTGCCCCTGGTGAGCATTAGGGTGAGCTGGGAATAGCAGTGGAGCTAGCACGGGGAATCAGTGGTAAATGGAAGATTCTCACATAGATTAACCTGCCAGGCTTGTTTTTAGAGTCTGTTCTTCAATCACTTCAATGGCTCATGGGCATCCCTTCCCCCTCCCCATCTCACTTGAACACTTTTAATTTATTTTGCTTGTGTTTTACATCACTAACATCCTTTATAATTTCCTGATATTTGGTGTGTTGTTTTATGTTTTAAACAGTTTGGTTTGGGGTTTTTTTTTGTTGTTATATTTGTAAACTAATTGGAAACTATGACAATTTTTTATCAGATCAGAGCCACATAATTTGGATATATGTATATGCAGTTAATTTACTACTGTTCACTAGCATTATTCAGTCCACTATTTTTCACTTGTAAACACTTTTTTCAAGGGCAATTTTCTTTTTTCTTGAAGAGGGATGGGGAAAAAATATTTGCCTGTAAAATGCTTTGAAATTTTAGCCTTAAAATATGAAATCAGTAAATAAAAACATGTCATTCAATGACACTATTTTGCGAAGGTGTATGAGATCTGCCACAATCATCTGTTTGCCTGTGACTATAACCAGAAGAGTTCTGTATCTCTCATCACTATTTTTGCCTCCAGAAAGGTTACCAGTATGCTGCACACAGTATAGAATTTTCAAATTTTGAAACATTTTGCTTTATAGTAATGGCTATTGCTGTTCCTAACACATACCCTGTCAGATGGCTTAAAAAATTTATGCCTTGGTTCATGCAAAAAAAAAAAAAATGGGGAGGAGGGGAAAAAAAAACAAAGGTCAAAACTTTTAAAATGTCACTTCTTCTACAGTTTTGCATAGAAAATACATTGAAGCAGTGGGAGGGCTCCTTGCCCATAGAAACAGGCTGTAAGAAAAGAATGTTATCCTGCTGCTGTAGTTTCCACTTTCACTGGCAGCTGCGGGCTGAGCAGAAAAGCACTGTGGGAGCCTATTGTTACCCCAGCTGGGTAATAGTTTTCTTATTTTACAGTCAGCAACCGAGGGGGGTTGGGGTGTCTCAGCAAAGTGCCTGAAAATATAAGTCCTGCAAACAGATCACTTTCTCCATCCCCATGAGAAAGAGGGATCCATAAATCTTTTATTTCATTTGTTTCCTCTACCAAGGTAATTAACTATTTAAAAAAAAGATGGATTTATTTTCCAAATAAATTTATGCTGTGTGGAAATGTTGCTCTGAAAGCTGTAAAATCACAGATCTCTACTGAAAAGCTCAATAATATTATTTTTTGGTGGTGGTGGTGGTTTTTTGCTTTTGGGGTTGGAGTTTTTTATGTATGAAATTTGATTTCTGAAGAGTAAATTTTGCAAGAATAAGTCTGTATGGATGACAACCCACATTTTTACCAGAACAAAATTTTGATAGGAAATGGAGGAGGTGGTGAGTAAACTTTGCAAAGCCTTTCTTTTCCTGACAGGAAAAGTGTGAGCATCCCTACAAAAGTGGCATACATGATTTTATGTTGAATGGTTATAGCTCATAAGTCTAACTCGTACGGGACTGTAGGTTTCTTTTAGTGCTGTCCTGTCCAAGAGAGGGCAACTATTTATGTCACCACAGTAACTTAAGTTTAAGGAAGGGGAACAATGACAAAACCATTTAGCTCAGCAGATTTTGCTCATGTCTTTCATTTCCTAACAACTAGAATTTGCAAGACCAGCTGCAAAGGAAGACAAATCTTGCCTACGGTGGGAAAGTTGACTAGCTGAATGATTTATCTCCTCAGCTTTTTGATAGCCTCAGGTGCCACCACAGTTCTCATTTGAAGTCCTGCAGAGCACTCCATCAGCAACATGTAAAAGCAAAACACCCTCTGGTCAGCTGGATGAGAGTAAAGATGGGGTGCCCAGTTGATGGGCAGGTCACAGCTGATCAGAGGACTATTTTGATCAGAGGAGACCTGTTCCCTGGGCTTTTGCTGTTGCAAATCCTTTGCAGCCCCTTGGAAGGAAAGGAGGATCTGCTCCAAAGTGGAGTGGATCTTGTTATAGCCCTGTTTACTACCCAGGAGCATTGAGTTGTTCCTGGAACAAAACTCCCTCTGTAGAAGTGATGCAGGGGAGTAGGCAAGAGGAGTACTTCCCTTACTACTCAACCTAATCTCTGCAAAGTGTGTTTTCTCTGTGAGGCTCATGCCAGAGGAATGTCTGGATTGTGCCCAGGCTTCTCACATTGATGCACTTTAATTTAATCTTGTAGTTTGTGGTGGTGGTGATGTCACAATATCACTGGGTTCACGCTGCTGAGCCTCTGCTGCCTTTTGAAGCTGGATTGCAGCTTGCTTGTTCTGTGTTCTCCCATTCCTCCAGACCTCAGGGCAGACAGAGTTACAGTTTCTCTCCCTTACTTGCCTTGTAGTGTTTCTCCTCCATCCGTGCCATACAGTCAAAACCTGCCTGACTGATGTGGCTGGCTGAGTACATGCGATGAAATGCAGAGACATATGTGATACATGAGAGTAGGTCTGATGATCTGCTGTCCCTTATTTTTCTTCAGTTCCTGCATCCATGGTTTTCACATTGGTGGAGACCCTGCTTCCCTGCTCTGCAGAGAAACCTTCTGGGATGGACATGTACTAGGTGCATATGCATATAGGGTAGACTCAGCTATTTGTGTCACTGGAAGATGATGGCACGTGTGGTGGCAGCTCCCTGGGAATGGCCTAGCACTGCCAAGGCCACAGCTCAAAGCCTTGGGAAGTCTGTGGCTGTGCTAAATTTGCATACATACCCTCTGATGCTCTCCACCCTACTGGAGGAAAATATCTCACTCTCCAAAGGGAGAACCTTATATCAAGATGTCCTGACTGCCAATACTGAGGGTTTGTCCAGCACAAATTCCTGGATCCCAGAGCTGAGGTATAAATATAGCCTGTCTGTTGTGCAAGGAGAAAGAGAGGGTTGAGACTTTGGAAGGAAAGTAGCCAAACTCCACACATTTTCTGGACTATCTTGGACAAATATAACAGGAATGGTATTGTGGGAAAGAGTGATTCATTCCTTGCTTTCAATACTTCCTCTGCAGATATTTTCAAGGGAAAGAATGAACAACATTAGAGTTTGGCATTTAGACCAATGACAGCAACATAAGTTGCATGCAGTTGTTACATCTGTCAGCATGGAGCCTTGGATCAAGCTGTGGCACACGCTTGCATTTACAGGCCCTAGATTCAAGCCCAGTTATTAAACAAGCATGCTTTTGGAGACTGTGAATATTCATAATAGCAGGGTTGAGCCAGAACCAAACAGATCTTGTTTCAGACCCAAAGGATGGATTTTCAAAACTTCACCCTGTACTTCAAGCTGAAGAAATTCCTGCCCTCCAAAAACTCTTTTCTCAGTTCTAAGCCTGCCACACCAACAACCTCTCTGGCGTATCACACACAAGAGGAACCCACTTTGGCCTTTATATCAACCATGCTCCAACTGTGTGAACCACCAGAATCAGGAGATTTGGGCAGGCTGATAAAGGAGACCAATGAGCTCTTCTCTGCTCAGAGAGCTGGACCAGCTTTTCTACCTAAAGTCTCCCTCATGCCCCAAGGAAAAACCTGTTTCTGGGAGGTCACATCTGAGGGGCATCTTCTTGGTGGTACAGGATAACGCATCATGCTCTGCTGAAAACAGGTATAGAGCATCTACCCTATAGGAAGTTTTGTTAAGGTTTAAGGACCAGTTTATGCAGTGTCTGTGAATCTTCCCCAGCAGAATTCACACTCTTTTAAATATTTGAAAACATGTTGAAAGTCTGCAAGCCTGGAGTGTGGCATGAGAGTGCACAGTCATTGCAGTAAAATGGTTGGCTACTCTTCTATGATTAGTGGATTTTAGGTTAAGCTGGGTCTTTATTTCTAAGAGCATTGCCAGCTAGTTGAATAAATAGCTGAGAAGCACAAGATTCCTGTGTATTAAGTATCTATTCGTGGCAGTGCTTCAGACTCCAGTACCTCTGTGACCTTTTCATTCTGGGTAATAAGTAAGTAACTCATTAATTTCTAAGACAAAACGGTTGTGTTCCTTGAATGAACCAAAATCTATAAGTGAAAGCAGTGGTGAAGGGAAAGACAGAGGCAAGGAAATTTCCTGTTTTATCACTTCAGGAAACAGGATTAAATACATTGTGTTAATGCACACATACATGCACAGTTCCATTCATATTATTACTTTAAATTTGATCTCTATAGTTACTTAAAACCTTCTTTAGTTCTCTGTAGAAGAGAAGCATTAATTAGAAATGCCACCATCCCACCTCTTTCCCCTGTTGGTGCATGAACTGGGTGGCTGTCCAGACCGACAGATACACATGCAGTCAGTGCTATAAATCTCTAGGGCAGAGTTTACAGCTCCCTCTGTGCTGCCTGTTCTACACTCACAGAAGAAAAGACACAAGAGAGCAGGTGCTTTCAGTCTCTGGATATGTCCACCTGGACTTTTGCTCTCCTGGTGCCGTGAGCTGAGCAGAAGTGGTTTCATTGTGTCTAGCAAAGCACAAAGTTGGAGCTGAAGAGGGTTTCTCAGGTCCTAGGTATGTTACCTCAGACTTGGCACCACGTCATCTTGGTCATGCCATTTTGGTTCAGGGCATGGAGTCAGCTGGTTTCCATCTGACTGCAAAATGGCCTGTAGCCATCCCCTGCACAAAGGAGGGTGGAGAAACAGATGGTGGAGCAGTTTGCCCAAGGCCACACAGGAGGTCAGCAGGAGAAGCAGGAGTGGAGCAGACATCCCTGTATCCCACAACAATTCATCTCCTGAATTCACTGCCTGGTAGAGTTTTACTAAGGAACAGCATATTTGAAGTCTAGGCAATACTCCATCTATTTTCTCCACTGCCACTTCTCTGTGAGCAGATATTGGTGTCTGACAGAACACAGCAAGGTTGCATAGAGTTTTCTTTGATTCATTAAAGTTTTTAATAAACTACCAAATACATAGAAAGAATCCAACATCATGCAAAGAAGGACCAAATTCCACTGCAAGCTTTTGAAATTGTTGTCTACTCACTTTACCTTAATAGCAAATGGTGCTCTCATGGGCAGCAGGCTTTGTCTCATCTGTCTTCAGCCATCTAGATGGACAATCTAAGCCAGATGTCCATGTCTCTGCTAGAACCAATGGAGAGAAATAGAACTATCTATTTTAGACACCAATCTAGGGGAGAGTTGAATTGCTCTTCAAGGCTCTTCGGCTACAAAACATCTTAGCCAAATAGTTTAGTCTGGAAAACCAACTTTCAGAGAGTTTACATTTGATATGAGAAGTAATGCTTTGGGAATAAAGTTATAACTTCAGTAGGGCCAGGTTTCACTCCTTGGTTTTGCCAGTTTATACAATATCTCTATGTTCTGCATACAAATACTGCATACAATAGATTAAAATCTGTCTTCTCACTCACAAATTCGTGCAATTTTTTGAAGACTTGAACTTTGTGGGAGCCCAGTAATTTGAAAGGAATTTGTCATCAGCCTCACACATAAAAACTATTTGTCTGTTTATGTTTTGTTTATTTGCAGGTTATTCATCCCTAAAAACTTTGTCTTAACAATGGACGGATTTAATAAAATTGAAAAAAACCCCCTTCCCTTAGTCCATTTTTGCTTTTCTAGGTGAATTACAATATATTTATCTAGGTAAGTGCTTGTACCCCATTGAAAACACAAGAAACACTGTTGACTTATAGAAGACCTTTTCAGTTTGATAAAATTCCGTGTGTGCATAAAGCAGACAATTAGTTTTAAAAAGCAGAAATACAATGCCCGAGTTGCAGACTGTCTACTGTAATGTATTTTTATTTTGATAACACTTTAAAATTGCAAAGATTTTGCACTGATTCCATGTTAGGTATTATAATGTAGCCACTCTGTATACTAGAAAATCACTGCTTCTTCAGGAGCACTTTTTAGTGTAGTTTTTGGATAGTGTTTACTGCCATTTTTTTTATCCTTTAACTACGGACCATTTCCCTTAAATTACAGGGAACTTTGTTTGAGTGAAAGGAAATAAGGTGCTGTCCTGTAACCCCAAGTTGATGCAGAGACATACTGTGGTATTCTTTGGAGAAGAATTTTGTATTTGACAAGTTTCAGACACTTTATGCCTTTTGGGGAACTGAATGGACTCAATGGTCTTCCAAAACACCATTAGGTCTGCTTAGAAATTTTACTGAAAAACAGACTCTGACACTGAGGATGGAAAATACAGACAGAGATTGCTCAGAGAGATGAAGGAAACATCCAGGGTCAGGTTGGATGGGGCTCTGAGCAGCCTGATCAGGATGAAAACATTCCTATTTGTTTCCAGGGATTGGACTGTAGAGGTCTCTTCCAACCAAAACTGTTCTTTGATTCTATGACTGAAAGGTGCTTTGAATGGAGTTGACATGTTGCTAATTATGCAGTTTGCTGTGACCAAGGACCTACAAATATTTGTGACTTTCTCCCACTTCCACAGTCTTCATGGGCACAGGTTATCTCAAAAGCACAGCTTCAAAATACGTGTTTAAAATTGTTCAGAGAAAATAGTCCCTAGATGTGCCTTTTCCCATTGTCTACAAAGGGAGTCTTTGGGTCAGATGAATACAGGGCATACACATTGGATAAGATGCTCCCAAGAATATTCCAGGAAGCTTGGAAAAGCATTAACCCACTGAGGACAAGTTACATATGATTTTTGTCTATCATCCCATTATATTGAAGTGTGGCTGTTCAGAAACACAGAATCATAGAATGGTTTGGGTTGTAAGGGACCTTAAATATCATCTAGTTTCAACCCCCTTGCTGTGGACAGGGAATATTCCACTAGGCTAGGTTGCCTGGAGCCTCATCCAACCTGGCCTTGAACACATCAAGGGATGGGGCATCCACAACTACTATGGATGGAGGCTGCTACAACATCTCCCTGGGGCCTTCTCTCCTCCAGGCTGGACACTCCCAGGTCTCTCTGATCATCTTAGCAGCCTCGTCTGGACTCATTCCAACAGGCCAAGATCTTGTGTTGGGGGCGTCAGAGCTGGATGCATCACTCCAGGTGGGGTCTCACCTGAGCAGAGCAGAGGGGCAGAGTCCCCTCCCTCTCCCTGCTGGCCGCACCTCTTCAACGCAGCCCAGGATGCAGTTGGATCTTGAGTTGTGAGCATGCTCTGCCAAGTCACATTGAGCTGCTCTTCCACAAACACCCCGAGTCCTTCTCCCCCGGGCTAGTCTCACTCCATCTTACCCAGGGCTAAATATCCATGGATAAAGGTCTCCAACTGCTGCATTTTCCTCTTTTGCTTTATTTTGTCCCAAATCTGCCCTTTCTCTTTATTAATAATTCATATGTCCATTTCCATAAATGGAAATTATCTGGTTTTCCTTTCAATTTTAAACAGATTCTATTTGTCTTCAGAACTAGTTTGAATTTCACATTACTCTTTTCCTTTTTTCTTCCTATACAGATGTGGACTCCATGAAAACATCTACTCCCTGCAGATTTTACAGGAACATGCTCATTTTTTTTGTAGGAGGATCTGCAGAAATACAACTGAATGTAGAGGATGATGATGAGGAAACAGTTTGGGTTTTTTTCTCAAATGGAAATTGATGGGAAAACAAAAAAGTATTAGTTTAATGTTTTTTTAAAAACACATCTCTGGTATCAAAGGCAAAACAATCAAGGTGTGGGATTCAGTTGCCTATATGGAAATGTTAAGAGTTATTTTAGGCATGCAGGGTACTTATTTAGTTGCCTCCTTCTGCTCCTCCATAGGTAACTCAGAGGCTTTCTAACATGTCTGCCAACATCTGACACTGGCATCTAAAGTGCTTGATCAAAGACCAGGGAAAATCCCTTCAAGTGACATTGTGTGCCTGTGTTTGGAAAGTGAATCTTACCTTTTCTTTTTAGTTTCATTTGCCATTTTGGTAATTTTTCATTGTGTCTCCTTTTTTGTAAAAAACAACATTTAGTTTTATATTTCCATTGTTGTTTTCTTCAGGGAAATCCCATCTTTGATGTATATACAATATTGGTTAGTCTCAGGCACTTCTCAGTAGAGATTGCACAGAAAATAACTGAGGATGCAACTCCCAAACACCACTCACATGTAAAGTACCAGACATACACGTTCTTTTAGTAATTACTGGGGGAAACTATCTCTTGACAGAACTTTTTCTGCTTGAAGAATATTTATTTGTGGACTAGTGATTAGAAAATTTATAGAAAGGAGATCTGAGGCTAAACACTTGCAGGCTAAAGGAGATAAGAAATATGCCACACCATAGGAGTTGTTTGAAGACAAATCTTCACTGCAGACCACAGTAAGATCCTGAAGTTCTGCAGAGGGCTGAGCTCCAAGATTTGTTTCACTTTCTAGTGTTTCTCTTGGCTGATTCTTGGCAGTGCTCTGCCCAGCAGGATGGCTGTGCTCAGTGTCCTCACCACTGGCCCATCCCTCTTCTGTGTAAAAGCCTGGGGGTTCATCTTAGACTCCTCTTGAAAGCCCATGTACCCAAAATCATCACATCATCTAGTGTTTAAGCACTGTGTCTTCTTTCTTTCCATTCATCCACTGTAAAGGACTGATATATCAAAAACAGACTGAAATCACCACATTATTTTTATACAGACACGTAATGACTAACATGCACAGCAGATTTTATAGTCCTAACATTCCTTTGATGACTACTAACCTGAGCTAGTAAAGCCCCTTAAGCAGTTCCAATTGTCATCAAAGGTCAGATGGGATTGTACAAACTAAAGGTGATGAAAGTGTTGAATGAGATGTCTGTAAAAAATTCCATCTTTCATTCAAGTATTTTCCTGGCAATACCCCTGTGAACAGCAGTGAGAATTTTGTGTGAGCAAGAATTGGTTGAAGATAGCAAAGATAGATCTACACCCTGGGCATCTCTACTATGTATTGTTGTAAGAAGTAGCACTGGGATGCATAACACCCTTATTTCATAACAACTAGTAAATTGAGGCTGTTTCTCACCTTGGTTTACATGAAATATTTCTATTCTTATCTCTTTTTTGCTGTTGGATCTTTGGTGAAAGGGAGAGTTTACTGTATTGTGGAATGGACAGCCTGCTCTGCTAAAGCTGTTCTTGAGTGCAGGGATTCCGAGTTCTACAAGAGAACAAAGGTCTAGAAAGCCACTGATGCCATTTGCCTCTTGTTCAAGCCCCTTCTGATGGTTTTATTCCTCGACCTGCAGACCTACTCCAAGGAGCAGCTTTGGCAAGGCCACTTCTTCAGAGCCACATCCTCTCATATGTCCCTTGGTTTCCCCAACTTTGGGGTGAGTTAAGGCAGAAGACACGTTTCTGTTGGCTGTGCACCATCCTTGGGAAGCATAAAACCAGAGAACATTGTCAGGCTCCTGCCTCCAGCCTCCTCCCGGAGGGGACTCCAGAGTTTTCTGGGGAATCTAGGAGTGGCATCACAGCTGCTGACAGCCCTACACACCAACCCAGGTGAGTAAAGGACCTCTTGCTTGGCTGTTTCCCTGCTGTAGCTGGTACAAAACTCTGCCATTCCAGAGCTACAAACCCTTCCCATCATATAGATGGGTCCATAAGAGTTTCACCACCCTTACAACTCTGCCCAAGACGCAACATTGACTGACATGAATCATGTTTTCGCAGACGTTTTTCCATACATGGAAAAATTAATTTAACCTTTGTGAGAAGTTGCCTTAAAATAGAACATAAGATACACACAGCTTTTCCTGTGACTACATTTTATGTTTCCATGAAAGTAAGAAACCAGAAGAATGTTTCCTTAAGAAGAAGCTTTAAATAAATTTCATGTGTTAGTAAGGGTAAAGATACAGCAAAACAAGGTATGAGTGGATGGAACAACAAGCAAATCTGTTTAAAGAGCTCCTTCTCCTCTGCAAAGTTAACAATGACTGAATAGTAAATTGTTTTTTAATAAGTTTTGTATTCTCCTGGGGTATGGTTAAAGGGTTAATTTAACGCTTGACCCATTAAAACCGTTGAGTGCAGTGAGAACCTTGTAAGGCTGATCAGATGATTATTGCTGGAAGATAAGTGGTTGAAAACCGAGCCTCACTAGTTCAGGTAATCAAGGGAAATTGGCATAAAAGAGAAGATGCGGCTGAGTAAAGACAGAACAGCTACCTGAGATTCTATTACTTGTCGTCTTTCAAGCATAATAATGAGATTATAGTAACCCTAAACTGGCTGAAAACAGAAATCTGGCTGTCTGTCAAGTTCATTGTGTTGAGTTTTACAACACTCCAGATCTGGTTCCTCTGAACCTACAGTAATTATACCAGGAAGACAGGCTCAAAGAAACCCTTTTCAACCTTGGACCTTTGTCAGGTTTTGGCTTATGACCAGACTACCATTGTTTATGTCATGGGAAAGAAAAAAGAAAAAAAAAACCCAACCAAAAAACATTGTTAATGTTTATTATTATTTTTTCATCATGCAATTCTTAAACAAATATTGCCTCAAGTCTTTCCTCACTCCAGCTGTCACACTGCCTTGTGATTTTCTGAATGAGCTTGTTATAGAACCATGAGTGCCTTGGCTTCTCCGTTGTTATTCCAGTCAGAGCCTTTTGCTGGAATAATTTTTTATGCCTTTCATTGACACACAGTCTCACATCACACACATGTGGTGTAGTGCTCCTACTTCTTAAAAGACAGAAAACTACATGAGAGACAGAAACATGGAGTCCATTATGCTCAAAGGAACGTCTGTTTCCATCATGGACTAGTCTTAAATTCAGGTTGTTTTGGTGTGGAGAGTTGTCACAAACATGGGATGTGAGATCTTGTTTTGAGATTGATTTGAGATGGCATCTGTAAGGCTGAAGTTCAGGAGGGCTTTTAAGCACATTTGGAGTCCAGTCGGCTTTAGCTCTGTCAGATGCACCATTTCTCCTGCTCAAAGGGAGCCTCTACCTGCCCTTCCTTCTGGCTTGGTTCATACTTATAAAAATACTTTTCCAGGTCAATGTAGGCTTGGGCTTCTAGTAGGAAGACGTCCACATCCGTGACTCACTTCAGACTGTGAAAAGATAATCAGGTTAAAAGCCATTAATCACTGTGGAAAGAGCTGTGCCAGAGGAGGTTGTCACCAGCCTGCTCCTGGAGGTCACTGCTGTTGTTGTTGTTGCATGGGCAAAGCTGCCTGGGTTAGCCTGGATGAGCTGGGCAGCTGGCATTAACCTGGCTGCTTTCTGCCAAAGTGCTTTGCAGGATTGTTCACACAGCCAGTGCTGCTGGAGCAGTACCCTCCCACCATGGTCAGGGATCAGCACCTTCACAGAGTACTGCTGCCACTTAGCATGGCAGCAAGAGGGGACATCTTACACAGCTTCAAGCCTCTATGCAAGAGGTGCTGATCTCCTGGCCCCTGATGCTGGCAGATAAGCTCTTTTGCCCCGTGTGTATTGTAGTCTTGTGAGCTGATCTAACTGACTCGCCGAAGAACCCTTTCCCCTGCTCTAAGCTGTGTCTCCCAGAGGGAGTCAGAGCACAGGAATATCAGTTTGCAGTTCCAAAAGTCTTTCAGACACAGGTCAGGCCTTAAGCACAAGTATGGACTTAGGAATATGATTACATGCTTTGTTCAATGGAGACTGTGCTTGGAGGAAGTGTGTTTCAGACAGACAACCATGTGTTAAGGGTTGTGCCCACTGCAGGCTCTCCCATGATTTTTATAGGGTATTGAGTTGTGATATTGCTCATGAACTGCCTTTATTCCTATTTTCAACTCCCAAATATTCAGGCAGAAAAAGAACTACTGTTTGTTGAATAAGGATAATGACTATCACTGAGCTACCTTCCACAATTTCCACTAATTAACAACCTCTGGTAAATACTTCTTAAGTGACAAATATTTTTGAGACCTTGACAACGGGCTTCAGAGCCTGATTTTCAGTGCTCCTATTTCTTAAATGTGAGGTTTGTATCTCAGTGCTTTTTCTGGAAAGGCCACATAGTATGGGCCTTTCTCATGTGAGCAATACAGAATGGTCTTATGGCCTTAACCTTAAAACTGAGCAGAATTTCTGGCAGCAGTGTGTTTCATGAATCACACAGTAGATGTTTTTATTGCAGAACTA
This sequence comes from Drymodes brunneopygia, assembly GCA_013400955.1. Classification (NCBI taxonomy): domain Eukaryota; kingdom Metazoa; phylum Chordata; class Aves; order Passeriformes; family Petroicidae; genus Drymodes; species Drymodes brunneopygia. The sequence continues at coordinate 199,556 of VZTZ01020186.1, read as the reverse complement.
TCTTCCCTATTTGTTCTGAAAATCAGATGCTTTGTCTCATGACTAATAATCAAGGCCCTCAAAATCACCAAGTTTATGTCAAAGCAGAGTTAAATTATGATCAACCTTTGCAGTTTCAGGCCTGTTTCTCATAAATCAAAGTCTATTCAATGATGCCTTGCAGTACCTAAATCACTGGCTGTGAGAAATGAAAATACACCATACCATGGTATTTGCAGTTAATACATGATCTATGGTGCCAAACCTTCAGAGCCCTCTAAGTGCTAGCTCAGGAAGGTGGAACACTGCAGTTAAACAGACTGGTAAATTTGGAATCAGATCAGGTATTTTTCACTTCAGAATGATGATTCATCAAAATGGAACCATTTCATGGAAGTCTATGTTTTATCAAAGCTGCTCTGGGAGAGTTTAACTCAACCTCAGAGGGGAGAACTGCTCATTGTGGAAAGAGACAACAGCTTGAGGCCAAGAAATAAGCTGAGCTCAATGCCTGCAAACAGGGGCTAGTTTTGGCTTTTTAGTTTATGGCAGATTTTATTTAAGGGAGCAAGAAATAGGAAAAGGTATTCATAAGAATTCTGTTACTAAAAATAGATACATCCCTAAAATATTTGGTGTAAATTCCTAAGGCTTCCTGGAAAGGCCACATTGTATGGGCCTTTCTCATGTGAGCAATACAGAACAGTCCTTTCCTGGGGAACCTCCCTTCCTGGGTTGAGCAGAGAAAGATCACAGCACAGTCCAAGCTGTCCAGAGAGCAGAGGGGTGCAGGATTTGAACAGAAGGCTGCCCAAAATGTTCCATGCACAGTGCTCTGGTTTTCCGCCCCAGCCACGTACCTAATCCTGTATCTACTCTCATGGACCCACGAGTAGCTCACAGACCCCCTGCTTCTGCCATTTGCATTGAATGTGCCTGGCAAGATGAAATGAATTAATGGCCATTTGCACATGGAATAGCAAGCTTGGCTAAGGTAGAACTGAGAAACTCATTCTTCGCTCTTCTGTCCTATATTGGTTCATACATACCTGACATGGTTCAGTTACTGTTTAACTCTAACATGGATTTAGGACCTCATCTTCATATATTAAAAAAAAAATTACTGGCATGAATAAGTGAAAGAGGAATGTGTAAAGAAACAGGAATGCTTGAAGACCAGCATAAGTCCTGAAAGCGAGGAGTTAAGTATGCTTTACTTCAATTGCCTCAATATTAGCAACTCTGAAAAAAAGAATGTTTGTAATATTGAATGAACCTCTGCAGTGATGTTAAGGCCAAATATTATGAAGGAACTATGGGGAAACTGCAGAGTTAATAGAACTGAATTGAAGCAAGGATTTTCAGAAGTGACTTAATCTGAGGCTTGAAAACTGAAAGAACTTTAATCCTTGTTGAGAAACTGCTGGCTCCCTTCACCCAAACATATTTATATAGATATTTAACTGATTTCACTAGTGAACAAGCTAATGTATTCTAGAACAATTTATTTTAAAATGTGAACTGTAAAATTGTGCTACAAAGTTTATTAAACTTTCAGGTGTTACATTTTGACATACTCAGATCTTTCCTTTAACAATGACAGAATGCTACACAAAAATACTGCATTTCATCTGGTGCAGGTCTTTATCTTATCTTGACAGATTATTGCTGGTTAAATTGTAGAGCTGACTTAAAGGCAGGACTCTTCAAGGGAGTGAGAAATTAAGGCTTCACCAAATGGTAATAAAGCTATTAAAAATGCAAACAGAAAACAGCTACACTGTACAGGTTAGACAGCTAATCCAAACTAGCAGTTTAAAAAAGCAGAGCAATTACACTTTTATTTAAATGCAAGGAATATGAGCAAGAATAGAATGAGGTGCCTTGTTTAAATGCATTCTTTTGAATATTTATTAGAAATAATACATGTAGTTAAGCCACTTATCTGATTTCAGTGAATAAGTAAAATGAAAAAGATCAATTTTCATAATTATACTAAAGAAGTCTGTCTTTCATAAAAATCTCATTAATAACACCATTATTACTGAAGAAATATCTCAGTATTATTATTGTTATTCTAATTATCAGCAAAATGCTACTGATAATGTTGTCATAAAATTCCTTTTTAGTATCCTATTAAGGAAGATAGACTAAGTAGTGGTTTAAGTTAAATCTAGATGCTAAGTGGCATTTAGAAAAAAAATATTCTTTGTGTATTTGGATAAAATACATTATGTGTATAATTACATACATTCCTTCAGGTTTGGCAAACAAGAGATATATAGATAATGCTTATGTGCATATGTATTGTTGTATCTATAGAACTATATAGCCAGCTTAGAAGGAAACACACTGAGGCATGCAATCAGAGTAACAAAATGTTGCCTGAGGACAAAAATAGTTTCTTGGCAAAATTTTAACAGACATTTTCACTTGTTTTTCATCATAATTATTAGAGGACCTGTCAATCCTCACTATTTTTTAGTACTCATCTGGATTTATTAAATTGTTAAAGATCTGAGGATCCTCTAGATATTAATATTAGAAAGGGCATATTACCTCACACAGGAAGGAAATTTTAGCTGCTTATATCCATTTTCCAGCATTATTCAAAACTAGGCCAGCGTGGGCTGCAGCACAGAGGAGGGAGCAGGAAGGATTTTTGGAGCTGGAACCTGACAGTTCTTCATCCTTATGGCAGACAAGGACTTGGACAGCCAACATATCTAGAGAAGAAGAGAATTTGCTCCTGCCATGTAATTCTCAATCCATGGGCTGGCACCATGTTGAGGATCCGCAGGCATGGAGACCAGAACCTCAGCCAGACAAACAAGATAGCTGGTTCCCCATCCGAAAAGCTGACTAATAAATAGTAGCTATGATAGCAAGCAAAGGCAATAAAAAACAGGTATGCAGGCTTCCTTGGGAGGACCAAGGCTGTGAAGAGGTTTCTGAAGCAGGAGGCATCTGGAAGATGAAGAGACAGCTGGAAATGTTGCTCAAGTTGTCATGGGAAGGCAGTCTGCTGCCCTGCTGCCCTCTCTGGGCTCTCACACCGTGCAAAAAGAAATACACCACTGGCAGCTTAACAGGCTTGTAACCCATATCTCTGGAAAGATAATGTCATAAGACATATTCAGGTTTATGAAGCAATAGATTTCCATTGATTTAGATGGTTCTGGCAATTTCTGGTTCTGCTTTCATAGCCACAGCAACTTCAGTAATAGTGGAAACAAGTTCATTTGATAGTACAAGAACATGCTGGTGTGTGGGAGGCAATGAAAAAAATAGACTGAAGGACACTTTTCTGACCAGGTCTTGATTTTTAATATACACTTAAATGCACAAAAACATGGAGGGCAGTGATTGGAAGAATGGCTGTTTACCATAGCACTGATTAAGCAATGCCTACAGGCATGATTAAGGAGGATCTAAGCAAAAATTCAAGGCTTTTCCTGAACACGGTTAGAAAGAAACATATTCCAAAGTAGATCATGGACTGTTTTTCTCTTCATATGTATTTTTTTTTTGTCAATTGGCATCATGTTCTGAAAAAAGCCCTGGCAAGTGAAATGTGTTTGTGTCTATAACTTGACTACCTTCTCTTGCATTAAAACACTTAGAGAGAATTCATTTATCTGAGTAGAGAGAGTCAGGTAACTTTCAGAAACAACTTTCAGTGTATTACTGGATGCAATAGAAATAGTTTTACTTATACCAACATGTCACAGGTAGCATTTGCCACTATGCATGAGAGTTAAAGCAAACAGAAACAGCTTTTATCACAGCAGAATGTCATGATCTGCACTTAGGGTTCAATCTTTCCATTGACTATGTGGGCAAAAATTGACATGCTTCAGAGAGTAGGATTGAATTCCCTACTTGTTTTAGAATGTGTTCTAAAAATAAAATCAATACAGGGATTTGTAAAAATAACTTTTTTTTTACTTGCTAAGGAGAACTGCATAAACTATAGCTTTATTTTCTTTTACTTGAGAATTACATAAATTGTACAAAAAACTCAAAATAATTTTATACAGCCACTGTGCTTTTGCATCAGAATGTCTCTGGTGATTTCTTTTTCCCTCCTTTTTTTCTTTCCCCTTTTCCCTTGCTCTCTCTCCTGCACTCGCTGTCTCTCCATGACTCACAGGCAAGCACACACACACACACATTCCCCAGTAATAAGGGCATATGCCATAGGCAACCCACAGTTTTCCCACTTGAAAGTGTTCCCGTGGCTTCCAGTATGATTTTCTTCAGCTTTGATGTATAGCCACCTACCTCTGCAGGACAAATTGATTTCAGTTGATCTCTTGGGTGCACACTTAGGGCAGGTTTCACTTAGTCAATCTCTGTCTCCGATGCACTGTTTGGATTTACTGTGGATACTTTGTAAACAGTAGCTACTTTTAAGGAGGAAGAATAAAAATAAAACAATAACACCGGTGCATACTCTTCAAGACAAGAACTGCCTTCTTTTTTCTAGCACTATTTCTGTTCCTGCAACAAAGCAAATCATAATTAACTAGGGACCCAAAGATTCCTCACATTCCAGCTAAATCCTGCAATTTTTCTGTTCAAAAACCCTCACTAGATTTTCTTAGCAAAACTGTTCAAGCCCACAAAACTGTTAAAGCAAAGTCTCTGTCCCCAGTGTCCCTGGGAACATGGGCTTCTTGGGGCTGTGTGTGCAGTTAAACCTGCATTCACAAAAGCAGCAACAAAAGTCACACTAACCCAGGTGTGCTCCCACCCTCACAGTCCTTGATTATGTGATCACAAAGCCACACACTCCCCCAAACCATATCAATTTTGCCTACAGAGTTGGGCACATGGATATTTTACAACATTCTTTTAGTCTAACCCAGCTACTTTAATTGGTGTGTCAGAACCTTTATTGCTGTAATCGCTCTTCTCTCAAACGTTCACATTAACAAATTGTTCAGCCTTGATGTGCTGTGTACTTACAGAAAGGAAAACCTTGTTTTCTTCTGGAGATGGTACTTCAGAAATGTAAGCACAGAGAAATGTAGAAATGTCTTTTGATGAGTTGAGTGTCTTGTTTGTGACTGTATCTCCTACATAAAGCTGTACCTGCTTTGTGTTTTTCCTGTGATCAGTCCTCAGGTTCTTTTAAGGCTTGCATTCACTGATCAATGTGGTAGATCTCTTTTCCTTCTCCATTTCCTTTTCTTCTCCTCACCTCTCCTCTCCTTCCTTCTTTCCCTTTTTCCTTCTTCATTTTCCTTATTCGTAAGAATCTGCCCTTGTTTATTGTTGATCTGGAAGTCAACAGCATCTCAAAGACACTGATGAGGTGCTGGAGCGTGTCCAGAGAAGGGCAGTGGAGATGGGGAAGGGTCTGGAGAACAAATGCTGCAAGGAGTGGCTGAGGGAGCTGGGATTCTATAGCCTGGAGAAAAGGAGGTTCAGGGGGAGCCTTCTCACTCTCTACAAGTAGCTGAAAGGAAGCTGAAGTGAGCTGGGTGTTGGTCTCCTCTCCCAAGAAACAAGCAATAGGACAAGAGGAAATGGCCTCAAGTTGTTCCAGCAGAGGTTTAGATTGGACAGCAGGAAAATCATCTTCACTGAAAGGTTGATCAAGCATTGGAACAGGCGGCTCAGGGAAGTGGTGGAGTCCCCATCACTGGAGGTGTTGAAAAGACGTGTAAATGTGGCACTTGGGGACAGTTTAATCGTGGACTTGGCAGTTCTGGGTTAATGGTTGAACTTCATGATCTTGGATATCTTTTCCAACCTAAATGATTCCGTGATTCAGTAAGTCAGTAACAATAATTTGAAAAAACAGTTCCCAGGAATACTTGGGATATATATGCATTCAAGTGTTACCTTTTCACATTTTAATGAGCACAAACACAGAAATAATATTTGTAGCAGGTATTCAACCTGCAATGAACTCAAAAAACATTATCTTCTGTACAAAAGTGTCACAGGTTCCTGAAACTACTTTTATGCATGAAAAACTGAATTTGCTCACTTAGATATTTTTTTAGAGTTGAAACAAAACATGAGTGAAATAATTGCTGAGTCCAGGAAATTACTGCAAAGTGATACGTGACACATATTATCTGTCAGTGTTACTGCAAGTGAATGTACTTTGGGCCAGATTGTGGCCAGCCACTGAGAATTTCAGGAGAGAAAGAGCAGGCTACAGCTGCTAGATAGCATTTTTCTTTCTTGAAGTTACTTTTCAGTGCTGACTGCTGTGTCTCTGTTCCCAGGAGAGAAGGTCAGGAAAAAGATTTTGTAAATCACAGGATGTTAAGCTAAGACCAAAAAGCTAGTCCAGTCAGGGCAGACTCCTAACTGCTCCTGCTTTCCTCTGAGGAGCAAAACTGGCCCTTGGGAATATGAGCTGAGCACTTCAGATGCACAAAAAGAAGCACTCACTTCAAAGTGTGTCAGGGAGTATTTGACAAACTGACCCTTGAATGTTAGAGAGAAACCATGTCCATTGATGCCCACCAAGCAGTCCTTACGTACACCTGTAATCCTTTCTGCACCAGTAATAGCATGAATTAACTGCATTAGCTTGTTTCCTTTGATTTCTAAATGTGATGTAACTTTTAAACTCCAAATCTTTTGTTTGTTCTGTTACGCATTTCAGGTTCTCTACGACAATTCCTGTAAATTTCACCGTGGCTCCATACATAATTTCTCTTCACACAAAGCTTTTGTTGATTTAACATTAGGCAGAAAAGCATGTACCCCATCTCTCCAGACTCTCCACCCTAATTTCTCTCCTGATATTGGAGGTGTATTATGACTTTTATTTCTATTTGCCACTTTGGGGGAAGGATATGTTTATAATTTTGAAAATGCATATGCTTATGGTTAAAGGGTATTTTCTGTCTCCAAGTAGGAAGGCAAATAACTGTTTTCAGTTGCTACTTATTAAATAAAATTGTAGCTAGTAAATGGCCAACTTTAGCCATTTTTAAGTCTAGCCATTCAGTTAGCATGACGTTCCCATCTAGAAGATATTTACCCTTAAGAAAAATTACAGAAAAAAACGGATATATGGGAAGGTGAGAGGGGGGACAGAATGATTCATAGAAAGAGTCATGGCTCCTGTGGAGTTATTCTTTGTTTCACAACACAATCTGTGCTGTAATCCTCTCTGCTCAAAAAGGACTGTAAAAGGGTCTGTTATTTCACCCCTCATTTACATGGTAAGAGCATGTTTTGATCCCCAACTGCTGAACAAAGAAAATACAGTAGCTCATGCTCTTAATTTGACCCCTTCCTTTATGAAAAAGCATGTTACTGTAAACATTAACTCTGTTAATAGTCCTCAGAAACGCTGCTTTTTGTCTTTGCTGTGACAAACGTCAACCTGCCTTGGCTGTGAGATTTGCCCTCATTTGAAGGTCCAAGGCTCTCTTACAGGTTCCCCTTTCCAACCAGTGCAGCTGATGAGCTGTCCCAGCATGTGCACAACTGTGCTGCACTTGTGGCATGTCATCTTCATTGGCTTGAGGCCCCTCAAACTTTTAGGACTTATGAGGGAACGTGATTCTTTTAGGTGCATAAATGTCACAGAATCACAAAGTGTTTATGGTTCTAAGGGACCTCCAGAAGCTGGTTCAACACTCCTGCTCAAGCAGGGACACCTAGAGCCAGTTGGCCAGTACCACATCTGGACAACTGGCATAAATCCAAGGACAGAGACTCCATAAACTCTCTGGACAACCACTCTGGACAAACACTCACTATATGTGCTTGATCATCCTCATAGTAAAGTATTTTATTATATCTAAAAAGAGCCTCCTGGGTTTCAGGTTGTGTTCATTGCCACTTGTCTTGACACCACTGAAAAGAGCCTGTCTCTAACTTCTTTGCACCTTCCATTCAGATATTTTTATACATTGATAAGATCCCCCTGAGCCTTCCCTTCTCCAGGCTGGACAGTCCCAGCTGTCTCAGCCTGTCCTCATATGAGAGGTGCTCCAGCCCCTTAACAATCTCCATGGACATTCATTGGAATTCCTCCAATATGTCCGTGTCCTCTTGTACTGGGGAGCCCTGAGCTGGACACAGCAATCCCCTTGTGCTGGGGACAATGCCACAAGTGCTAAGGAGAATGATCACCTCCCCTGACCCACTGGAAGGCAATATTTGCTCTCCAGCTGGGCGACCCCCAGCATGCACTGGTACCTGGGGTATTTCCCTTCCAGGTGCAGAACTTCTCACTTCCCCTTGTTGAACTTCATGAGGTTTATGGCAGCTCATTTCTTCATCGTGTCAAGGTCCCTCTGGATGGCACCACAACCCTGGCATATCTGTCAATCTTCCCAGTTTTGTGTCACTACAAAATTGCTAAAGGTGCACTCTGCTCTGTCATTCAGAGAATTAAAGATGTTAAACAGGGTTGGATCTCTGGGGTACACTGCTAGTGAGAAGCCTCCAAATAGACTTCATGAGACTGACCACTACCCAGTGGCCCAGCCATTTCACCCAGTTTTGAATCCACCTCACTGTTTTCTTATCCAACCTGTAATTCAACAGTGTCAAAAGCCATACTGAATTCCTGGTAGAAAATACCCTCTGCTCTCCTCTCATATATCCTGATAGTAATTTCAGCATAGAAGGTTATCAAGTTGGTCAAATATGACCTCCCTTTGATGAAGCTGTGCTGACTACTCCTTGACAACTTTCTTGTCTTTCAGGTGCCTGGAAATTATTTTCAGGATGGTTCCATGACCTTCCAAGGGAACAAGGTGAGTCTGAGCAGCCTCTAGTTTCCTGAGTCCTCCTTCGCTTCTTGGAGATTGAAGGGATATTTGCTTTTCTCCAGCCTTTGGGAAGTTCTCCCAATTGCCATGATTGAACTAACATCATTGAGAGCAGCCTCACAATTCACAGTGACAGCTGCTGGTTCCTCAGAACGAACTTATGTATCCCTGGTTTGTTTAAGTGCCCCAAGACCTGATCCTCTTCCACCAAAGGTACACTTTTCTTGCTCCAACCTTTCCTCTGGTTTCTTAGACCTGGGATTCTTGAAGGCTGTTTTTGCTAGTAAAGACTGAGGCAAAGACATGAAGTACCTCATACCCTACATAACCAGGTCCCCAATCTCCTTCAGCAGTGGTTAGTAACATTTTTGTTACTCTTCCTTCTGTCACCTGTACTAATAGAAGCCCTTTTGCTGCCTTTTCCATCCCTTACCACATTCAGTTCTGGTAAATTTGACTGTGGCTTTTTTCCACTAAATGCTGGGATGACACAATGGATTTCTGCTGTCCAGAGGATGACTGTGATGGAGTGTTAAAAGAACATCAAGACCCAGAGGATGGTATTCTGTGTCATCATGTCTAACTGCAGACCTGGAGAAGCATCAGCTGAAGGGAAGGTACAAGTGCTGCTACCCAAACACTGTGACAGGATTGTCAGCCTGGGTTGAAAGCACCATCGAACTCAGACAAGAGCTTGTTGGGCTAGATGGGTTGGATATTAAGAGTGTAGTAGCTGTGTTTAAGTCTCTTTAAGCCACAAAGACTGTGACACTGACTCTTAGTCTAGTTTTACTCCCATAACATGGTCACCCTGATATTTTTGCTGTATCCATGCTAGTTCACATCCAAATCCCTTCTCCAGTAAGTTACTTGTTTTCCTGCGGAGGGAAATCTTGCAGGTGATAGTCCACTTTGCTGAAGGACACATGACAAATAAGCCACCTGGCTGGGGCTAATTCTGCCTTGAGCAATCCTGTAGACTCTCCCACAAGTCCTTGCACAACCTGGCATCCACATGCCATCATGCCCCCTCCCATGTAACACATCACTCATTGTCAGCATCATGCTAGAGAGCCCCTCTGCTGTGGGCTCTGACCTGCTTTATGCTGAAAAGTCACTTTACACCAAAGCCCACAAAACTCTGTGAAGAGTGTTGTCTCAAAGTCACAGGGTACCAGCAGACACCTCAGTTAGGCTAGGGCATACAGCATTATCCTAGGGCAGAGGAGTCACCACCCAGCCCCACATTTGACAAGGGTCCCAAGGTCTCTCACCAGTGCACTCCCCAGAAGGTGTGGATATAGCATAAAACATAGACTCTGTGTCTGTGCATTTTATTTTATACTGTTTTTCTAACTGGCAATAAATATAACAGGAGGAAGAAGAATGAAAATAAAGCATCACCAAAGAAAACTCACACATTGTCCTGTGTGACAATGTGATGATTCAAGGGGCAAGCTCCCTACCATGGAGCACTGTGATTGAAGGCACCTGGCACTGACAAAGAGGCAAGAGCCCACCCAGCTGGGTGCTGTGGGAGATCCCTGTGAATTCAGTGCAGGGAAGAGAGCTGCTCTCCTGAGACTGCATGCTGCAAAGGCAGCTGCTTAGAGATGCTGCAGGAGAAGAGATCTGCCTGAGCTCCTCAACACTCCTGCAGGCAGCCACTTCTGCGGCTTCAACTTTGTAATTAAGCTCTCTTTGAGTAGATATTCCTGGAATAAAATGGTTTTGTTTATTTTTGAGAGAGGAAGATAACTTATCTTCTGTCCTGGAATTAGGTGGTGTTTAGATTACTTTGAATGCATTTAGATAATAAAGTAGCTCAGGCAAGAGGTTAGTCATCAAAATTTCCAGACTCAGAATTTCTAAAAGTTTTTGAAAGCTAACTCTGAGTACCTAACAAACTGAGGCTGAACAGTGAAGTAGAGTGTTTGGGGCAGTTACTGAGGAATAGAGAAAAAATAGCCTTGGACACTCAAAATTGTTGTCTAAAGCATTAGGCTAGTCACTGGGGAGCAGAGCTATGATCGATCAGTTAAACTCTGTTTGTTTCTCAGTTGAAAACAAAGATATCCCTTGTGATTATTTGGTGGCTTGAAGAACATTATCAGGTATCACATTTACACCAGTACTTGTGCTATATTCACACAGCACTGAGGATGCCATTACAGAATAGTTGCCATTGTAATGTATGTTCTGAAAAGTGACAAGGATGAGTGAAGAAGCACTGGCAATGTCCAAATGAGGTAGTAGCTGCTTATCTTAATATATAACAATCTGATGTAAATTATTTTTACTCCTGTTTTCCACATATGTTTGACAGACTTGCTTTCTATTTTTCACTTAATTCTTCTTGAAGTGGGATTTTATTATACAATTTGTATTAGAATCATACTGTACAGGTCCCCATCTTCATTGCTGTATAAAGAGATAGGATTCTTATTTATGAATTTTAAAAGATGCATTGCAATTCTAGTCCCGACAAAGTGATGACAAATTTATAAAAATAAAGAAGGAAAGATAGTTGCACCCTATCAAAGTCAAAGTAAGCGGTATCATAATTTCAAAAGTGTTTATAATTTTATATGTGGGTTATAATGATGATAAGAAGTTTTCCTAGATATTTATCTCCTACTAATGGTATTCTCCCTCAGAAAGAGCCGCATTAGAATTATCTTCTACACAAAAATGGCTTTTCCCCCAATAAGTTGAACTTGTCCCCACTAGATTCCTTTAATTGCTCAACAAATCCTACATTATCTTGTTAACTTAAAGAAACTTCCCTCTATCCATGACCGTTGCCTCCCTCAGACAACTCATCTAAAGCCTTCACATCTGGGCAGCAGAGGAAGACAAAGCTGTGCCAGCAGTACCTGCAAGAGGTACGCCTCTCCTCATGTCCTTCTGAATTTGCTGCTGCTTCTTGTTCACCTGTCAATGCCTCAGAAGAAGAATAACCCCATGGTCTCAGCTGGAACTGTGATGGGGAGCCTCTTGCAGGGACCTAGCTGTATCCTTCCCATATAAAAAGATTCAGAGGGATCCATAGTGTGTGACAAATGTTTGTGGCCATCTCAAGGGTGTAGCCAGCATCAGCCTTCTGAGGGTGCAAGGCAGGTCCTTACGAAATAGGGCGAATTTTGCTGTGCTTGCCTCAACATCTTTTTCCTTCCTTGGTATGGGATTCCATGCAGTTGCTCCTACTGCCTGTCCATAAATTGGAGACTGGACCAAATGCAACTCAGTTTGTGTACATATTACTGCATGGTTATAGACTATTACATAGTTTTAGTTTGTAAGGGAGTGCAGCGAGGAGCAGCACCACTGAGCAAAGATCCTGCTGAACACCAAACAAAGACTTGGTAGCTCTACATTCATGGAAAGTGACAAAACTGTGTGGGTATCTTTTTCATAACCATGCATTCCCTCAGAACCTCTCCCAAAAGGTCTGAAGAGCAAACAAAGAACTGGTCATGCCATTCAGAAGGAGGATTTACATGAATGTGTCATGAGTAATTGCTTGCATTAGTAGATGCCATTGGCATGCATTTATATAATTATATTTTATACTTTTTATTATATAATTTATAACATTTATTAATAATTTAATGACTCAAAAATGTGAAAGATGTGCCAGAAAAAGCCCAAAGAAATCACAATATGTTCCTTTCCCAGAATAGCACGAAGACTGAATTGAAGGCAAAAAGGAGCATTGGGACCATGGAGCTAAGAAGAAAATCATATAATGAGTCCCATCAATGAGACATTGACAACTTTTTCAGCTGTCCCTCCTTACTTGTTCTTCTTCAAATGGAGGAGAATTAGGAAAAAACCCCAAATACATAGAAATTCTGGCAAATAATATTCTTTATATTAAGTTTCATCTCGGGGACTGGGTATAAGGGCTTGTGAAGAAGTAAAATGTAATTAATATTGGATCTGATGTCTGCTGGAGAGCAGAAAAGAAAGGAGGCAAGCAAGAAAACAGGTGGAAGAAGACATGGTGATTGGCAATAGATTTCTATTTTGACAGTTTACAATGTTACAACATTCAGTTTTGTTATCACTGACAATAACTCAGCCATCTTCACCAAAGGAAAAAAAAAGGAGTGTCTTTTGTGGAAAAAACTTTGTGTGATGGTCATTCTGACCAACCTTATCGGGGAGTTGATAGCCAAGTGATGCTGATCCTTAAAGACAAAGAGGAAAAACTTTCAATTCATAGGTGACAGACATGGGTCAAGACATTTGGACTGAAGAATGGGTCACTTAGGTGAAGCAACTGAGAGAGGAGTTTCAGAAAGCAGAAAATACATAACTATCACAGTAACAGGCATGTAATAAATGAAAAGAAAACATCGTAGTATGGAATATAACATCACCTTGTTGGAAAGGACAATTTTAGTCTCTGAAAACGCATATAAATGGAACCATAGGGAATATGGCAGTGTTTGTTGAAAATCTGAGCCATTAAAAGGTGAATTGGGTGAAGAGGCAAAGCCACATTTCTAGGGAGCCTCAGTGCATGGCAGACACACAGAGATGCTTGTACAGCCCAGTCAAACTGACTGATGGACTATAATAGAGACTGCTGGGGAGTGAGGGGTACTTAGCAGAAAAAAGTGTCAGCATTCTGTCATGCAGCACATGCCAGGACTGAGGCTGTTCCCCAGAATACATTTTAAGATAACAGAAAAAGCAGCGATTATGTGGGTATATTAAAGAAAAGAGATGGCAGAAAGTTCTGAATTGTTTTGTTCTTTTTCTACTTGAAAACAGAGCATAGAAGCATTTGAGAATTAGACTTTTATGTAATGCTAGTGAATGAAAATGAACACTAAATTTGTCCTAAGCTTGTGACTTCACATCATGGACTCCCAGGAACAGCATATCAAAAAAATTATTTGTTATTCCTGCTGACTTTCAAAGAACTCTTCTATATTTCAGGGAGAATTGAAGGCCCAGGAATCTTGAAGCTTGAGCTAGGTACGCTTGTCCTTGACTACAAAGAAAAGGAGATTCTATTTCCCAGTGGGAAAGCAGAAATTAATTAGTAATTCCAACCCCTTATTTATTAGTTCCACTCACCAGTAATGGAAAAGAAACAAACCCGTGTGACTTGGGGGACTGGTTACTGTGGGAGAGCATTAAGCATGAATAGTGAAGGCACAGATCCAACATGCAGTGGGCTGAAATTGGCTGAAATATGTTCCCAGCAAGTATTTCTTGAATACTTAAAAGTAACAACAAAATACAAAACCCCCTAAACTGTTCCAACTGGTTTGTAAAATGATAATAGCCCATCATTTGGTGAACATACTGTTTGCCATCAACTGTTTGTCCATCCCTCCTGCTGATGGAAGAGAGCTCTGGCTGAGTGGACAGATGTTTCTTTCTGCTAACTTTGACAACACTTGGGTCCATAGTCCTTGACCAGAGGAACTAATTAAGTAGTAAAATCAGCTCTTTGTAAGACAGGAAGAAAGAAAGGGTAGAACCACTGAAGAACATGAGGCACTGATTAACTCACAAGTGTTTCCTGTATAATGCAAATCATTAATGCTTAATGGTCTCTGAGAGTAATAAACCAGGACTGTAAATATAAAAACAATATCACAAATCATATATGAATCCTACAGGATCCTTTTCCTTTCTTCATTAATCGTTCAATCTGTAAGAATAATTTCTTTAACTTCTTACTTACTAATCTCTACATTTTGATTCTATACATTACAACTGAACTTAGCTGTCAGGTTCTTAGTAGCACGGGTAATGGTGAAAAAAAAATAAGAAAATAGCTCTCCTCAAGTACTGAAATGCGGAAAATTTGCCAGAATTAGCACAAACGCAGACTACAATCAGCCTAATATTAAATGAACACTCACTGTATCTTTCCTCTGCCTGTTAAACTACTAATTGATGTGCTACTGATGAATAAAAGGGCTGGCATTTCAGCCATGAACTCACTTCACTGCTGCGGTTTACTGAGAGCCCCAAGCTGCTGAGCTCATTACAGATCCCTTCACTGAGCTGGCTTTACAGGCAATTTTGTGAAGGGGCAGCATCAGAGCTAGCCCACTGATTGGGACTCCATCGGCTCAGCGGGGCTCCAGGAGTTCAGGGGAGAGAGCACAGCACTGAGCTAAAAATACGTCTTTGCCTCTGTAGTGCCAGGAAGATTGCCTGGCTGCGCTAATTGGGAGGGACCTGGAGATCTGGGTGGTATTTTAGGCTAATCTTGGGGTGGGACCTCTGCAGCGTGTATGTGGCTCTGAATACAATCTCCTTCGGCACCGTCATTTATACCATTGCAGGCATTTACAATCAGAACCTTCCTTGATTGACTCATGGCTGTCGCTGCACCTTAGACTCATCTTGCAGGAGTGAGGGGGGATGAGGGAAAGTGAAATGGCTGTGCACGGAACACAGTGACAATTTTAATGTAGTGTTGAAGTTATAAAATGGGAAAAATTGCCCTGGCAGGACCAGGGCTTAGTAGGACTGCTCAGATATAAAGTCCTCCCTCAGAAACTGACTGTAGAGTTGCACAAAAGAGAGGGTTTTCTTAAACCCTCTCTGCTGAGGTTTATTTATCAGTCCTGCCCTCTTTCTCTCGGTAATCTTATTTTTAATTCTCTGAACAACCTAGCCCTGATATCAGCATTCCCTATCTCACCTCTTAATAGAGCCCAAAATACCAACGTTTGTAAACTGGGCTGGTCAGAGAAGTCTGTGTTTCTGCTCATCCTTCATGGACTTGGTAAGGCAGAAGGAAATAGAGGAGAGAGAAAAACAGGAGTGTAAGAAACAGTGACAGACTGAAAGCATGCATAAAATCAACAGAAGCAGAAGTAAAAATTCTGACAGGAAAGGCTAGAAGAAAAGCTCAGTCATGGGAAATATTGAGCAACTGAGCATTTTTGATTAAGTAACACACTGGACTACTTTGTTTGCTTGCTTGCTTGATTTAACAGATATACAGTTTTACAGAGTGCTGCTTGTTTTACTAGTAAAATGTATTTCAGCAAAACAGAATGTCATTCCTCCAGTTTTTTTTCTATTGAGCAACTTCATAAAATACAGGCATGATTAAGTGAGAAATGCCAATTGCTCATTCATTGCATGAAATATCTGTGCCATCATCCAGTCTACCAACTGTCAATCACAGGCTGAAATACCTAAAATAAGTTTTGTAACTTATTTATCTTCGTGTTACTGCAACATTTTCATGAAACAGTTGCAGTGGAGATTTTGTGACATGTATGAATTTTAACAGTGTAATTATCCAAAGAAAATGCAAATTAATTTTAATGTATTACTTTTACCCCCAAGCAAAGTGCTTTACAAACTTCAGTATATAATTTCTTTGCACAGCATCAGTCCTCCAACCATGCTGCTGCAGTAGACACTGGACATAAACACTGGACAACCTTCCAAGAGAAAGGCAAAGAACAGGGCCCTCACCCAAAGCAAGACGAAAAATTTCAGGATATTAAAGCACACTTGCAAATAAATGAAAAGAGAGGGTTTCCAGGTTTTGAAATTACATCTCTTTTCAGGCTACTACATCTGTCTTTAGAAACCCCGATGGAGAGGTTGATGTCTGTAAGTGCTGAAGGCATAAACACCTTTTATTTTCCCATTAAGGCCCTGAACCTAAAGCTCTAACCTTGAAGTAACAGCTGATTTGTAACATTTTGGTTTTTTGCAGATGTTGCTAGTTATTTCTAATGCCTTTATGACTAATATAATTCAAATAAGAACTTAACACAAGCCATTGCTCTGTGTTTAAAATGGTCTTAATTCTGCACTGTTGCTTGAGAACATCTGGCTATGGACCTAGAGGATGTTGGAAAGATTTCAGAGGAGAACAAGTAGTGCGGTTAAAAGACTGGAAAGCATTATTGGCAGAGTATGTAGAAGAAATGGAAGGTACTCAGCCTGGAAAAATCATATTAAAGTCCACGTTAAAGGATGACTTTAGTAGATGACCATGCAGTGTCTATATGGGGGCAAAAGGATGGCTGTGGAAGACTCTTCAGTCTATCAGGAAAAGGTATTAATGTTATACTGCACCTGGAAGTTCCAGATAAATTTTTGCTTTAAAAAATGTCAAAATGGTCAATGGGGATGGCAATTAACCACTGAAATTCTCTACTGAAAATTTTGAATTTTTCACCCTTCAAAATTTTCAAAAAAACCCATGTTTCTAAACTATACTTCATTCTAACCACAGGCTTTTGATTTGAAAGCAGAATTAATTCAGGAAAGATCAGAGATATTCATACACCGAACACCTATAACATTTGCTACATCAATAAAATGTAATGCAAAACACAGCATGGGCCAATCATTCCATTTTATTGTTCAGTTAAATTCTATCCTGAAAATGTTTCTTGTTGGCAACATTTTGTCCAAGGTTTTGCACAAAACTGTCACTGATGCAGAGCGACAGAAGGGAATTGCAGGTACATCCTGATTTCAGATCTACAGAAAAGAGTGTGGTTGACTTCAGTGGGACTTGGTCCAAGGTCTTACTGAGGATTTGAGAAAACAGAAACTTTTTTTTTTTCTGGCCTCATGTGTAAGTGGGTAAAGGTTTAGAATATTTATAAAGGCTTAGAATCATTCTAATTACCATGGAGTTTATTGTGTCAGGCAGATAAATTTTCTGTGATCTCTCAGGTATAAAGTTAGGGATAAACTTGGGTATTTCAGAAGAAGACTTTCAGCCCTATCATCAAAACTAAAAGTTATTTTGCCTATAGCAAATTATTTAGTTTAAGTGTATTAAAAGTGCACAACATGAGTCCTAGAATTTGCTTTTCTACATTAAAAATAATGCTGGGTATGGAAATCTTGTCATTGTTTTCTACCTCATCTCTAGATGAGACAGAGAATGTACTTCTGTTTCTGCTTCCCCGATCACATAGGGTAACCCACCAACTTAAAATTTTGAATGCTATATACTTTTGATTGAATTTGGTTCTGAAATCTGAGCTTTTAATAGAGTCACGGACTCAGATTTCTGGGCCTGTAAAAGCCCAGAAGATAAGGGGCCAGTGTGTATGTCTCAAACACTGGTAGCTGGATAGCTGTGGAGCCAAGCAAAGATTGCTGGTAAGAGCAGCCTGTGAGAAAGAACAGGATGTGACTGGAGAAATGAACCATATGAAGGTAGGACAGCACTTTTCTTGGACAAATACCCTTGTTCTGACTCCTGGAGAAAAGCACAACAAGCAAGTGCAAGAATGAGGTCGAGAAGCGGGCGTGGACTGTTGACTGAAGGCCAGCCCAGTAGGAGAGGATCATGATCACCAAAGACCCCAAAGCCCTCTTACCCATTTCCAGAAAGGCCTAGCAGAATGAAATGCCCGTGATAACTAATTTGCATAGAAAGTGAGAAACTTAGCTCCAGGTTGGGAAAAGTTGTCTGTAAAAAGGTGACCCTGTTAAGCCCAGGCAGCATCCCCTCAGGACCCTGGGTAACTCATCAGCTGGATCGATGCTGGAGCCAGGACTTGTGGTCTTTCTTTTTTTCCCTTTCTTCCCTTCTTTCTCTCTTTCTCTCTTCCTGTATTTAATCCGTCTCTCTTCTCTTTGACCCTACCCATTATTCAAAATGCACCACTGTGTGTTTATGTGGTAGGATAAGGGACTCACATATCAATTTCCATGCCATGTGTATAATTTACTAATAAAACTTGGTAAGTTTTTGCAGACCCTCTGACTTTTGTAGTTCATTTTTGACCACAGGAATCTATGAATCTCAGGTCCTTCCTTCCGTTTTGAGGTGGAATGCCCCACGGCCCTGTAAACGTATGTTTTCTACATGTGAAATTAAAGAAAGGGGTGAAAATATATTTAAAAGCAAGATCTCACAAGTTCTTAGATTCTACTGAGACTGTAAACTCTCCCTTTACTGACAAACTCTGAATTTTTTAGATTTCACAGTGTCAGCTTCTTCTAGAACAATGAGACAAGCTGCATTCATAAAGTGAATGACCTGATGAATTCTCTTTAGAGTCACCCTGAAGTGAGATCTGGACAATAAATTCCAAAGATGCCTAGTATATAGTGGTAGAAAATAGCATCTTGAATGTATTAGCACATACAAAGCTTGCTTTTTAAAACTGGTTCATTGTCTGCTTAAGGGATCATGATGAGTTCTAGATGCAAGAGGCATCTTTTATTAATGCTTTCTAGTACAATAAAAAATATAAATCCCATATAAGTCTGTTTTGTCACTGGGTCCTGCATTTTTCACCCACCTGAAAGTCCCACAATGTATGGAATGCACAAGAAAGATTGGAAGGAGCCATAATGTTAAGTGTCTGTCTAATGGCGAGGATGCTGCAGTTCATCTGCACTGGTAAAGGCAAGACCTGCACATGAAGTTCCCACTCCTGTGAGTTATGGGTCATTTGCTCATTAGCGAAGTGACTAATCCAGTAGTGAAGAGGATGTCTACTGAAAATAAATTACATTATACTACTGACTGCTGTGATGGATTCTTTATATGCTCTTTGTGTTATCGTTCAGAGGAGCCCTTTTACCCAACCCGTGGTGTTGCTGCCATGTTATAAGGAATTTTATCAGAGCAAACAGGAGTCTTCAGGAGGCAAGAAACAATGGAACAAGCAGGAAATAAATAATAACCAGATAACCAGGAAACAGCACTAGCACAATAGATGTTCAGTCATTAGTTTAAACTGTCGCATTTGTCCTGAAATGATCAGAACAACCACAGTGGAGCTGCAATAGTGAAGTTTATGATAAATCCACGCTTACGCATTTTGAAGGCCACTTCAGGAGAGTTAGAGAAATAAACAAGGGTATCAAAGTTGATGATGAAAGTAGGTGAGCTGGAAAACATTTCCAAACATTTAAATTCTGTAACATTTTAGAAGCACTTACCACTGAAAAGAAACATTGTTTCGCTTACCCACCATTTATGATAATATAGCATTAATACAGAAACTAGACTGGATGTTTAATCACAATGGAGTTTCTTTCCCCACACTTTGTCTTCCCTCATAGAGTTTAATGAGGCAAGCCTGTCCAGCCATTTCAGTCCATGTAAGTGGCAAAAGATAGTTTCAACACGTGGAAAGATCATTCTGCCACTGTCTGACCACTGATAAAATTTTATAGATTATAGATTGTTTATCCAAGCTACATTGATCCTGGATATTCAAATTCATAACATTCATGCAAACACTGTAAACTCTGTAAACTAAGGTCATTTATGACAAGATTTTTTAATAATTTAACCTGTTCAGTGCATACTGGGCTGAAGAAAAATGATGAGTAGATTCCAGTTTGCTTTATTGGCTATTGATGCTTACCAACACAAAAAGATTCTGCATTATATTTCTAGCATTCTGACTGCTTCTTCCACTTAGATTTCTCTTTTGTACCTCTTTTGCTGGAGATAATTAAAAGGAACTCTACCAGTCTGCAAGTAAAACAACCTCTAACAGCAAGCAGCAAAATTCTGATTGCTTTGTTTGCAGCTCTCAGAATCAAAGCTAAGTTTAATAGGAGCTAATCTGAGTCATCATCAAAAAAAAAATCTTTTTTTTTCCCCCCTGTACGTGTTGCAGTACAAAACAGAGAGAGAGAATTTGAGTTTTCAGTTGTAGTTGTTTATGACCCTCTTTGGTAAGACTTGCTGAATTTCTATTTATGTGCTTAACAACTGGAACAAGCTCCATATATTACTGCATAAAAAGTCCTCCTTCATCGCTTTCTTCCAAGTTACACAGAAGCCTTGATCAGTGAAGGTATGGGATTGCTTTCCTGACATTTATTGAATAACTATTATTTAAATTATTTTGCTTGTTTCAATGAATTTGTCATACGTTGTATTGTACAATAGATTCTTTTTTTGCTTGTTATTTACATAAAAATTTCAATGCTGTGTTGCTAGAAATAAGGCAATGAGCACACATTTAAAACTGAGATTCACTAAAAAAAGCAAAGATGAGCAGAAATATACTACAAA
Source organism: Drymodes brunneopygia (assembly GCA_013400955.1). Taxonomy (NCBI): domain Eukaryota; kingdom Metazoa; phylum Chordata; class Aves; order Passeriformes; family Petroicidae; genus Drymodes; species Drymodes brunneopygia. The sequence continues at coordinate 178,808 of VZTZ01020186.1, read as the reverse complement.
ATGCAAATTTTTATGCTGCTTTCAAATTGAACTTATTTGTAAGAAATATTTAAAATAAAAAGTATTGCCATAAAAAGTAACCTTGAGCATCTCTGTTCAAGCATTTCTAATTCTTTCCGAGTTAATCTGGTTTCACAGGAAAAGAAAGATGTAGCAAAAATAACCTTTTTCAGCCTAGTAGCAAGAGGCACAGTGGTGTAAAAGTCCTTGAACCACAGCCCACCAGAAGTCATTATATAGTGACATCACTCAGGGTTGGATCAGAGCTTGAGCAAAGGATGTTTCGAATTTTAAAATGATGCAAGACCAGGATCAAGTTCAATATATAGATACTGTATCAGTTGCACTGAAATGTGTTTCTCTATTTAAGCAGGATCAGAGAACAATTCTATCAGCCTGCATCAGTACCTGCAAAAAAAATTGCTTTTCCAAAGAAATCTCAGTAGCTGACAATTTGCTCCCAAAATCTATTTCCTTTCACATTTTCATCAAAGCTATAATTCAATTTAGAAAATAAAATAAATAAATATTTCTAACAGGTTTTTAGCAGTATTTTTATAGTTCAGAATTTTACTCTGAAAAATGAGGTAGGAAAAACACAATGCTACATATGCAAATGGAATTAAAATTCCTGAAGGTTTGCTTTTCCATGGTGTAGACATTACACAATAACTGACAGGAATTTAGATTTCATCATTATCATCCATTTGTAGAGTTTCTTCAAAAGTTACACTAGTAGTTAATTTGAGATTGCTGACTTAGATCACAATACAGTAATTAGCCAAAGTTAAAATTAAAGTAAAATTTGAAAGAAAATTAATCAAGTAATACAATACATGGTGTAGTACTTTTTCCATGAGCAACCCAACTGATAATCTTACACTGCATGAATTATTAGGGAAGAAATATGCTTTGGTTGTACAATTCTGTTACAAAACTGTCTTAGAATGAAGGTGGCAATGCAATAGGTGCTAGCTTAACTGAAAATACTATGTGTGGTTTTTTATATCTACTTTAGAGACGTATTTTGCATCAATTTTTATTGTGGCAATAAAAACAGCAAAGGTTTTGAGGACTGCAGGATGTCTCATAGTGCTCTACTACTTTCCTCCAAAGTGATTAGTTATGTATCACTCACATATGTCTTACAGTAAAGTAATTATTTGAAAGACTAGAACAAATCCTGAATATAAAGAGTTAGTGCAAACATTTAAAAGTAATTCTGTTCCTTATCTGAGCATGAAGTGAAATGAAACAGAAGGAGAAAAAGAAGAACTTGCATTTCAGCAGAGAGGGGTTCTTGTCTCTTCCTGGTGTCTCTCCTCTCCAGTAATTTTTAATCTCATACCTGCAAGCTTTGATCATTTTTCATGATGGAGAATTTCTTGGCTATCTTTTCCACATAATTTTAAACAGAAACTGGAAGAATAAGAAAAACAAGGCAAAACAAAACCTAAACCCTGTATGCTCCATTTGCTGAATATATGGTGTGCATGTGCCAGATGGCACTACACTGGGCTGGATGATAAAAAACATGAAAAATACAGTCAGTGCATGAGCAGATATAACTGTCTGAATGTATCAGGGCTAGGGCTGGTAGAGGGATGGGACAGTAGTTCCAGCTGTGAGAGAAAAGTAAAGTTCAGCTTCTCAAGGGAGGAGCTGATCTTGTTTCCAATTAGTTCCCCCTGCCCAGCGTGGGGCCACTGGGAAAGGAGGTTGTCCCTGCTTATCTTAGCACTATGCCCAAGGGGCAGATTGGGGACCATTTCCCTCCCAGTAGAGCCAAGGTCATTAACCTGGTGTGATGGGAACTGGTTTGGTTCCATGAAGAGACAAAAAGCCTGAGTGGAGGTGGCTAACCCACCTTTGGGCTCTCATCCCTGGCATGTGAGGCTGGCAGGCTGCTGAGAAGGGGTAAGGTCCAGCTGGCAGCATGAGCTTAGAGCAGGGCTCTTGTAGGAGAGGGACATGTCTGGGTTGAGAGTGTTGATGTGACCTTCTGGGCCTCTGTTCCCCACCCTTGGTCTGGGCCCTGAGGACATCATCCATTCACCATCAGCTGGGAATTGTGGTGGCCACAAAGGGGTCTCCCACCTCTACACAACCCCATGGCAACACCTACATGGGAGGTGTGGCAAGAAGCTACTCCTCTTTGAAACTCCTCCTTCACAACATCTTTCAGAAAGTGCTTCAGAGGAGACTGAGATGAAGATGCACCCAGTTCCAGTCACAGAGCATTTGGCCCCTGGCTGTATGCATTGCTGCTGTCCTCTGTGTGGGCACTGGCTGCACAACATCGTTTTTCCTCTGGATTTCTGCATTCAAGTCAGTAAGTGAGTTACCCAGACCTGAAGCATGTCTGACACCTCCTAGAACAGAGATTTTGGGGGATCATTTGTCTAAGAGGTAAAGTTTTGAGGTGCTAAGTGAACAAATACTCAGCAGAGAAGGGTGCTTAGAGTGTGTATCAACTGAAATCAAATATCTGTATGAGTTCCTGCATTACTCATTTGACCATGGGGCTGACATAGTTGAAAAAAGGCACTTTTTAAAACATAGTAGCTATCCTTGGAAAACTCTGGTGAGGGGAAAGATCTTCCAGACAGAAGATGAAACAATACCCATTCATTAATTTATTTGCCCCATTCACTTCCCTCTCTCTTTGGTTTTCTTTGTTACTCTCATCTTTTCCTTCTTATCCACCACTGCATTCTGAAAGGGGCAACCTTAATTTCAGGAAGCCAATCAGATTACAGTGAATAATTTTAAATAATTCCATCTTTTGCTTCCTTTGTAATTTATGTGATATTTTTGCAGAATACATTAACCAATCTAAAGGGAAAGAGCCAGTTTAAGGGGTAGGAAAGAGGCACTGAATTATTATTGGTCCTGCAAAGAATGTATTGAAGAGTTTCTTAGGTCAGCTCTTTTAGACCGATGAAACTTTCTGCTCCCACATGAACACTAAACAGTCTGCACTGAAGGGTGACCACTCTCAGGTGTGACAGCTGTGTCTGTCGTGGCAGTGTCAGAGGCTGGGCACTATCCATCTCTGTAGGCTCACTGGAGTAAGACTACCCTCGGAGAGGAAGCTTTGGATTCACTAACTCCTGTGAGATAAGAGATGGGGAAGAGGAAAAGACAGCCCCCAGAATTTTTAGATATCGGTGGCACAGACCTTTGCTCCTTGAGCACAGACTCCTGACATGAGGGTGGAAGAGAGGGGAGTTTCCTCTGCTCACCACATGGTGATCACAAATGTCACCTACAGACACAAGAAAATGAAAAGGAACAATAAGTGAAACACGGGCAATGATTTAGTCCCTTGAAAATGCACATTAATCATCTGACAGCCCTCAGCTTTACTGAACTGAAAGTTCGTTTTTCATGGCAGAGCTAACTTTGGGACCAGTGCCGGGAGGCTGGAGCAGGGCTGGCAGCAATATTCGGGAGCGACAACTGCATAAGTTTATTAAGAAACAGAGTATTAAAAAAAAAAACTCCTAAAGGACCCATAAATACCCAGGCTAGCTGCTGGTTTAATCACTCGCAAAGACATTGCCTGACTCTTTTAAAGCCGCGCGTATCTGAAGTTTTGGAAGCGATTGTGAATAAATACTTCACTGCCTGCTCACAGCGACGTTTCCCCGGCGTTAGCTCATTAGAGTGCCTGAAAGAGACCCGACAGAAAATAAGTTAAATGCAACTTAAATCATCATCCGATTCGACGCTAAAAACAACACGAAAGGCGAGGCGTTCACCAAAAGGTTGCAAAAGGCGTCAGCTGCACCGCAGTTAGGAGTGAGTGGAGGGAGCGGGATTGCGGGATGTGAGTGAGCAGTGTGGCTGGGAACCCAGTCCCCAGTTGTGGTGGTACTTTTTTCTTTTCTTTTCCCCACACACTTTTTTTTTTTTTTTGGTGACTTCGAAAGATGTCACGGCAAAGTGAAATCTTTGAGGAGGGCTGATCATGCATTCAGACTGTAGAGTTTTCAAAATGTGATGTTTTGCAATGATGACATTAGAGTAGCAACCAAGGGTCCGAGACAGCAACGCCTGCTGCAGCTGGGCTTCGCTTTGAAATGCCCAAGACAATGGGGGCTACTGTTCTTCATCGCTTCGCCTTTCCATTCCATTTGCATAGTCTGTTCTGCCTGATTGACCAGCTTGGGCTGTCCAAGGGACCAGCATTGTTCACAGATCACTTCAAGATGGCACAGATGACAAGATTCAGGTGAGAGATGAAGTGGGATGATTCTCAAATGCCATAAGAAAAAGCTACCCTGGGAACTTTTAGGTCAAGTGAAATAATTCGAGAATTTAAGCAGTTAATTTTTTTTTCAAGAAACCGATTATATTTGGAAATTCACTGCCATGACACACAAATAAGTAATAGGAGGTTTGTGTGTTTTGTTGAGGTGTTTTGTTTTGGTTGTGTTGGGGAGAAATTCTTTTCTGTTTTGTTTTTTTGGTTGGTTTTGTTGTTGTTGTTGTGGGTTTTTTTTCTTTTCCATCCCAGACCTCAGCTTCTTCAGTCTAGGACGCGAGTCGTGCCACTGGAAACCTTCGTGAATAAAAGTTTGGTTACAAAAAAAAAAAAAAAAAAAGGTCTTAAGTCGAATATAAATAAAGCTCATCATAGAGGCGAGTTTTGAAATTCTTTGATGCCTGCTCCGTAACTAAACGCCAGGATTACTCAGTTAATGTTCATAAAGCGCTTTCGAGGTGGAAAACCCTCCTAGAAAGGCGAAGCGCGCCGAGCGCTGTCAGCCAGCCCTGCGGCGGCCGGGCGGGACAGCGGTGGCCTCAGCCCGGGCTCCGGGCGGGCAGCGAGGAGGGGCTGCAGGACGCCTCGCTCTTCCCGAAGAAGTTATAAACTCTCTGCTGGTACAGATTCACAACTGGAAAGTCAATGGTTTGGGCTGCTTTTATTCTTTTTTTCTTCCCCCCCCCCCATCACCCCCGACACCCGAGTAAACACACACACAAGATAGCGCCCCTAAAATGAGTTTCATTTGACTCCGATGTTTTGACTTCATCTCAAAAAGACAAAATCTTTGTCATACAAGTATGTTTTCCCTGGAGGGGTTTCCAGCACAATTTGCTATAATTTCCTTACACCTAACGGAACTGATGGGATCTGAGCAGTAAAACATATTCCCACAGTAGTTTCGCTCTCTCGCACTCTCTGTTAACCCTCCTGGGGTTCAGCTCGCTCTCTAGTATAAATATTGCCAATAATTGTGCTAATACGGTGATTCTCGGAAGGCAGCAGAACTCTCTTCTCCTCGTGTTTCAGACCTAAAGCCATGAGACTCCTGCTTAATCTCTGGGTGTATTTTCTCCTAGCTGCTCGTCTTTCCCCTGCAGAGACTAATACACTTAATTACATGATTTACAAGAATTGCCTACAAGGTCCCAGGGGCCGCCAAAGACCGACCGCCGCCCGATGAGCGGGGCGTGAGGTGCGTGTCTGTCTGTCGCACGGGCACCTCGAAGGAAAGGCGCCTTCAGCAGCACTCGGCTCTTCAAAATTATCCAAAATTTCAGGCCCGTCTTCACTGTTTCACACACACATTCACACACACTCCTTTCGTGTTCCGGTCCCAGGTTGGTTTGAGGGGTGTCGTCGTACCCAGACCCCCTCCTCCCGAGAAGGAGGCTAAAAGCTGCAGAGGAAACTTAAGTGGCTCTGGAGTTTGTTTAATTTCCCTCCAGTGTTTACTGATAATTCGAGAGACGCTTATCTCGGGGAATATAACGATTAATACAACCGCAGGTTTCCAGATAAGTGATTGTGATGGAGATTGTTGGCGAGAAAATAGACAATTATCCGCTGTTAGCTTTACATAAAGATCGCATTAACTTGAATTAGTTATCAGACAAAAGAACATCAGAAAGCTGCACCTTTCTGCCAAGGCAACCGCTTGCAGGCGGTGCGCTCCGCACAAGCAAACGCACCGCTGCCTCCCCAGCATCTCACAAGCATGAAAGGGGCGGCGGGCTCGGGGCCCGGGGGGGCCCGTGGCACCGACACTCCGCGCTCCTGCGGAGGCACGGCCGCTGCGAGGAGCGGGGAGGGCGAGCCCCGGGGCCGGGGGATCGCTTTAATATCAGCTGCCCGGCCGGGCCGCTTTCATTTCCATAGGGCGAAATTAACATGGACGTGGGGCAGGCGCTGGGGCGGGGGCAACGCGCCCGGGGAAGAAGCGGCGTGGCTGATCGCCAAGGAAACCTCGCTGAAAGGGAAGGGTAGAGCATGTGGCTATTAAAACCCCGACACAATAATAACATTAAGAGGAAAAAAAATAAAACCATAATGATAACTTGGAGGCAGCTCGCTATTTGCATATGAAACCAGCGGCCAGAAGCGCGGCAGTCCCCTTGCTGCATTATGTGCTCGGCGGTCCGAGGTCGTCCTCCCCCCCAGCAAGACTGAAAAGCCTTTTGATTATTTCTCCTCTCCCTAGGAAAGGCTGATTCCTCCGTAATTGATAGCGGGGAAGGGCCGTAATTAATTTTTCAGGGAAGTAAAGTGCAGCTTCTTCTCTCGGCTGGAGGGGAAGGGCTGAGAGCGAGGAAAGGGGGCGAGAGAGCGGAGGCGAGAGGAACTCCTTCCGAGAACCCCTAATTAAAAGTAATCACGCTTCACCCTCTCCGGCACCAAGACCCCCCTCGACTCCTCGCCACCCCCTCGCTCGCCGGGGAGGCAGGAAGGGCAGGGACCGTGGGCTGCTTTCACCGAGTCAGAAAGCATTCACCAGGCGTTTGTATTGCGGGAGGTTTCTGTGGGAATCGGGTGGCTCGAGTAATTGGGAGGGGAGGAGGGTGCACTCTCGGCTGGCTTCTCTCTGGAATTAAAGGCAGTCTTGAAAAAAGGGTGTTTGTTAGAGAACTTCAGCTGGGAGGAAACCTGCCATTTCGGATCAGTGCGTTTTCTGTGCTGGCTTTCCAGACAGAGCCTTAGCACCGTGTTTATCTGGGGAAAGGAAGAGGAACAGGAGGGAGGCGTTTCGTGTGGGATGGGGAGATGGGGAAAAAAAGAGACAGGGTACTTCAGGCGGCAGGCTGAAGACTAACAGATGCTGGGATACAAATAATTTCGGGGGAGCAGGGGTACCTCAGGTTTCCCTGAGGTATCCCTGCGGTGCCTGAGGCAGCCGCGAAGGGAGCGGAGAGGGGATGCCAGGTGAAACGGCTCTGCTCCCACCCGGCACGGAAAGCCCGTCCCCAGCCCTTGGACGTGCCGCTGCCGCCGCTGGGTCCCCGCTGAATGGAGCGGATAATGATCCCCGGTTCCCAAGGCAGGCTTGCTGCTGCCTGGTGAGCCTTGGATTTGTGTGGTCCAAGCCTTTCCCAGCTTGTCCCATTCTGTCACCGGGATAAGGGGCTCCCTCGGCTCGTTTGCACCTGCGTCGCTTTTGGCTCCTTCAGGAATGCGCTGAAGCTTGTAATCAGCTTTGTGAAGCCATTGAGTGCACGGCTGAGTGAAACTTCCAAAGCTCGCAGAAAACTGGCCCGCTGAATAGGAGTCAGCATGGGGCTTCTCTCCAAGCCCCTGGCCTGCCAAATTCCAGCAGAGCCCCTCACAATCAGTCCACACAAGTTTTACTGCTCTCCCCACACTGAGAGAAGCGAGAAAAGAAAAGCTAAAATACCAGTCACCGAGGTTAGCGGTTTGTTCCCAGATTAATGGCAAACGCCTCTCTGCCCGATGCTAACCAATTCATTCGGGTGATGTGTGTGTACATATATTCGTATATATACACATATATATATGTGTGTCTCTGTGTGTGTGTATGCCTGTAGATACACGCGCATATGAATATGTATGCAAGTCTATGGCTTTAACAAAAAAAGGAAATAAGTGAGAGTTATTAAAATTTTGTGTGACCGCAGAAGTTCTAACGGCAGCAAACAGGTAGCAGGCTGTTTTGCTATCCCACAGGGTCACGCTATTCTCGTCTAAATCCTGTCTGCAACCTTGCGGTTTTAAGACTCTGGATGAGTGTGACTCTCATCTGCAGTCTGGTTTTCCATCTGGAGGGGTTTAGTACCAAACAAAACTTCGGGGGAGAGCAAGAGAAAAGTAACGGGCAGGTTAAAAAAAAAAAAAAACAACCAAATAAAACACCAACCCCACCATCACTAAACCCACTACAGGATAACTCAAGAGGACCAGGGCTGCGAGGTTCTCGCAGGACGGGTTTGCCATGCCCAAGGCTCACGGCCACCCCCTGGTCCCCAGCTAGGGGGAAGAGTGGGTTCTTCACTGCAGCCCGGATCACTTCCCCACTGGGGAAAAGCGTTCAGGAAAGGTCCTACTCGAGGGGGAATCCCTTTACTTTGAACATCCTTAACTCTTGCGGTATGTATCCCTTCACTCCTCTGTTCCCAGCATCTGATTGCACAGACGGGAGTGACGCTAAACAACTCGGGAATACATAGCACAACTTCATCATACCTTTCATCCGGCTTCTGTATGGGGTTGAAGATTCATATTTATTAGGGGGAACAACTTCTCGAGTTATATAAACACGTTCCTTTCTAAAGCAAGTCCATTCATTGTAATAAACGCTGTAAAATGTTCTTAAATCTAAAATTGTAAGACGAGTGCACCGTGACATCAAGTCTATGAGTATAGATTGACTGTGCAAGGCTTTATCTTCTGGTCTTGGGACTTTTTATTCCATTTATGTCCTGCTTCTTCTACATGGATCTAAAACAATGAAAACAACATTATGACAACATTAATACTTTTTGCATGCCCTCCTCTTGAGCTAGTATAAGAGGGAAAATGGAGACTTCCAACATTTCCAGAGATGATGTCTCCTGTAGGTTTTAGCCATGCCTCTGAATTATGTCATGGAAATCAAGTTTTCTTGACGTCCACATTGAAATAACCGCGGCAGAAGGGACAAAACTAACTCCCACAGAGCTGGTAGATGTTTCTTGTGAGTTCAGTGTGATTTTGTCTCGTTTTGCTGTCATGCAAAACGTTTGGCGTCTTCTCAATTACAGCAATTTTCAGGAATGTCCCAGAAACTGATGACGGCAGTAGGTGTTTTCGCGATTGCGTTCCGACGAGTTTGTAGGGGCTCATTGGAGAGTCGTTTGCATAGCACCAATGCACTGTATTCTGATCCCCAAGCCCCTCTAAGGATAAGATAACCTCCGATGTAAAAAGTTGGGGAGTAAAAGAGCAGAGGACCACGTCTTGATGTTGAAGTCCTGACCCTTCAAACTGCTGCTGCACAAAGACATCTATATGTGGCCACAAGCGGTCTAAAGCCACATTTCTTTCTGTCTATAAAGTTTCTTTTCTTTTTGGAAGTTTGATGTGCTATTTTCGACCGTGTTGCTCCTTCCAACCATTCTCAGTGACAAGTCATGAGGATATGCAGTAATTCAGAAATTAGTGAAATTTTATTCTTGGTGGGGGCGTTGGATTAAGAGGCTGGGAGAGTGTGAAACAAGTCAACGTGTAATTGTATGATAAGGCTCTCACGAGGAATTTATTGGCCAAGTTGCTATTTCTATTCCTTCCTAATCTCGTTTAGCACATTCATTCTCTGCAATCTGTCTCCATAATCTTCTGTGACAGAATGGCAGCCAATAGAAGCATGCATGTTTGGAGAGAAGAGAAAATATGCAGAGGCGTGATAAACTGATGCTAATTATCCATATTTAGGACACCGAGTGCAGAAGATCAAGGTTTACAAATAACAAACCAGAGCCAATGATGATGGCTTCCTAGTGTGGAATATATTGGAGGGGACAAGATAAGGGTTTCACATGCAGAAGAGATTTATTGGTCAAAGGGTTCACCTTCCACTTTTCCACTTTTATATAGCAGTAAATTATTTGGACTAAATTCACCAGAACATTACTCTTTTATTTGGCAATGTGCCATGACTTGCTCTTTCTTTGTGTCCTTTCAATGCAAATCCTTGTAGTGTAACATCAGTTGATAAGAAACAAATAATTGAAGTAATAGGTAATTCCCTTTAAATTGTGCATATAGGACAGTAAGGTAATCATCTGATGTAGAATGAGACCAGAGTATAGAGCAGATAGCTGAAAGTGAAACAATATCCATCTCGGCTATTAAATTACATTTAAACCGGAGAAAAATAACCTGCAGAAGACTTGTAGGCTGAAGAAGAGACAACACTAGTCTAGTCACCCTTAGGCCATTTTGCTACAGATTTCTCAAATTTATTTAATTTTAAAAGACAGCTTACCACCATTTTGCTCGCTTTCTCTTTCTCTCTCATTTCTTTTTTTTCTCGAAAGCTAACATTTAAATTAGTGAGTCTGCATTCCCCCTTTTAACAAGTGTTGGCTCTGAGAAATAATAAGGGAATTCAGTTTGGCAGTATCTGTGTAGTATGGTTGAGGGTCAGTGGAGTGATCTTAGCAGTCTGCGGTAATTGTATTGTAAAGATTCCAAAATGAGAATAATATTTGTTGAGTTTATTTTTATTTACAAGTTCAGAAAGTATTCTGTACAGCGGCAAAATTCTAAATGTTGTTTCTATTAGCACCTTATTGTCAGGTGCAGGTAACCTGTTCTTTAAGAAATTCACTCTTAAATTGTGTGTCAACACTCCTGGCTTCTCAAATGGTATTCTTCTTGTGTTGGTGGTACGATTATACTCTGCAAAATACAGAACCTCGCTGTTGGAGCAGAAAATACAAAGGCCCTTCCATTAGGAACACTCTTTAAAATATCTCTTCTTTGATATCAGACAAGACATTTCTTCCGTGACTGCTCGTTTAAGAGGAGAAATGTTCTTTTTGTTTTACTGCTGTGGCTTTATTTCTCTTCCCCCCTGAGGTATTCCTTTAAATTGGTTCGTATTTTATGTTTTGTGAAGGGGCAAAAATACTGCAGTACCAAGCTGAACATTTTCACACGTTTCCTAAAAATATTTCTAAAGGCAGTAAAGCTTTTTCAAATTCCCTTAAATAGCTGATTCCCCTCAAAATTACCCGAAACACATCGTTAGAGCAGGAAGGTAGGCAAGCACACAGACTGCAGCTTAGGTCATAGAAATTGCCATTTGGTCACTAGAGGACAAAAATAAAGGGCCTAGGGAGCGGAGCAAGGATGTGGAGCACGACAACCTGGGGACAAGCCTGGCTCTAGGGCTGCCCGCCGCAGTCGGTGCCGGTCCATGAAACGCCCCGGGACACTCTGGGCAGGGAACGCCCGGGTCCCGATTCAACCTCCGCTAAAATCCACCAGGGGCCAGCCCCGCCTGTCCCACTCGGGAAGCGCAGAGTGGAGGCCCTCGCAGCCTGAGTGCCGCCCAAGTCAGGTGAACCCTTGTCCCCTGTCCCCTCTCCAGGGACAACAGGCGTTTTATCTCCTCGGCAACGCCACAGCCCGGCCCCAGAGCTGCTCCGCGAGGACGTGGGGCTCCCCACTCGCATCCACGCTGCCACTGCCCGACCTCCTGCTCTCCCTCCGCCAGCCCCGCACCCCCGTTGCGGGCCACCTGCCCCTCAGCGGGGCAGAAGCCCTCTCCCTACACAGAATGCGGGTGGGCCCGGGGGGAGCCCCGAACCTGCTCAGCAGGACCGCCAGGGCTGCGGGCTGTGCCGCCACGGGTGGCGGTGCCACGGCGGGGCGGAAGGGGCCGCTCACACCGCCTGCTGTAAGAAACTACTTGGCGCTATCGGAGGAGTGGGAGGGAGTGCGTGTGCGCACATGATAGCCGCGTCCTGGGCTTCATGGAATGACTTTTGGCAGGTAGTTTACCTAATCAGGTTGATTTTCAGAGTAACGGGCTCTCAAACCCGACCCGGTTTGAAGCAGCAGCCCCTTTGGCTGAGCGACAGGAAACTCTGCTGCAGCTGTCTCCATCCCTACTTTCCCTGAGAAAGATCTTTTTCTCCCTGCTCGTGGGCAAAGGCAGGCGTCTTCCACCGAAAACTCCAAGAGTTTTGTTAAAATCAGCATTTCACAGTTCCGTTTGTCGTCTCCAGAGAGGCACTTGGAAATCCCTCTAAGCCTGGTGCTCTCGCTAAGCGAGGCGTGCCCACCGGCGGAGGGAATGCCGAAGTTTCCCTTTCAAGCGTTTTGTGGCTGCGCTTACTATATGATACTCAATGAGGGAAAGAGCTCCGTTCCAGATGTTGTCCAGCTCTTTCACAGAATAGAAACGGAGCTTTTTCTGCCCGTTTTTGGGATGGGGTGTGTGTGTGTGTGTGTGTTTTTGTTTTTTTTTTTAAATTATTATGTCTTGCACCACAAAAGCGAAACACGATCCTCTGTGAATTTTAGCTCTGATTTTCTGCCTCCATACTTCCACTCAATTTTCGTGCCTGTAGCGAGTCCTCTTCCTGTTAGGCAATGGGCATGTGATAATAAAAGTAGAAGGTACGACAAAACTCCTCGATTCGACGGTACCTGAATCGGGTGTGCAGTCATGTAAGCATGGAGAGGGACTTGCATTCTTCAGCAAACGTCCGGAAAGTATGATGGGATGTTCCCAAGGCCATGACGTCATTGCATATATTTGTGAAGCAGTTGGTATCCACACACTGATTTTTATTACAGATTTTTTTTAATGTATCTCCTTATTAAAGGAGATCAACAAGAATATCCTGAGAAGCAGAGACTGTGTTTTAAACATCGGGCTCTGAGTTCGTCCATTTCCATGACAATAGGCTTACCTTTCAAATGTAGTATTTTCTTGTATTGATCATCTAAGGCTACCCTAAGACAGATGATAAAAACAGACGTCTAAATAGGAACACTTAACCGTGAAAACGTGAACACATAGTTTAGACACTATGAAATACATAAAACATATCTGAGACGCACAGACACATTTCGTTTATCTACCTGAAACTACCCACTGAATAACAGAGTTACATAGCAGGTTTCTACTAAATTGTACAAAACTGGGCTCATTTGGTCACAAAAGGATGCCTTTTGCGTTAATGCCACTTTGTTGTTTTCCTAATCTTAAATACGTGGATATATGGCACATTCACCATGATCAGCTTGTCCCACTTATCTAGTCAGCTTTGGTCTGTGACCCCTAAAACTGAGATGCTGCTACATTCAGGAAAATCAGGTAGAACTTTTCCCTGCAGCTGCTCGGTCAAAACAAAACGCTTCGGAGACTATTTGTTCCTATGTTGTGACCCAAACTTAGTCGGCTAAAAGGACATTTTGGTTGGACGTGCAGCAGAAACTTCCTCAGCCGTGGTAGAAAGTTAGGAACTGAGAGGAACATGAACGGAGGAAGTGCTTTTGGAGGTAGAAATGCATGTTCTACGCTCATTACTCCATTCTCGACTGTTACATATGTCATATAAGCAATGATTTTACATGAGAGCACAGAAATTGCCCTTTTGGAAAACACAATCTATGCCCGCATCCCTCCTCTTCTATCTTATGGCTGTTCAAAACACTGCTGAGGAGTTTTTAGGCTAAACTCCACGCTTCCTTTATTCGTACTCTGTCCCAAAACATGCAGGCTTGAGCTCACCTAGTGTATTTTAAAAGACGTTTCCCACTTAGTTTTCTTGTTTACAGTCCTTCGAGGTAGAAAATGCACATGTTCACAGTGACAGCATCTTGGGGTTTGCATTATTTTCTACATTCTATCATCGGGGAGGAGGGGGATGATGGCGAACCATGAAGCTTTCACCTGCCCTGTGACTGAAAAGCAATTTAGGGGAAAGTAAGACTGATAATGCATGAAGGCGCAGATAAAAATTTTTAAAAGCCCTAAACAAACTTTTAACAAAAGCAAAACCTCTTTCTCTCTTCTGCTGCCTACAGGTAAAAGAAAAGGTAATGCAGAATGTTATTCTGATCCCTTGATCAAGGAATTACTCAAGATTTTTCCAAAAGAGAAAGATACCTGTGAGCAAGGAAAGAAGGAGAGACCATGTTTGAGGTGTACGTGTAACTCGGAAGCACTGTAGATCGTTTTAGAGCTTTCCTCACCGGGTGGAAATTGTGCTTTCGTGTCTATACTTTGTTTTGAACTCCCGTGCTTGGGGTTTTAGGTCTTTCTCGGCCTTGCGTTACACGTGTTTGTAGATCCAAACCTGAACAGCCATTCATTCTTCTAATCTGACTAGAACTGAACTGTCCACTCAGCAGTGGTTTCAGAAAGACAATCTTCCTATAGACTTTTTCTGCATTGGAGAGATAAAAAAACAAAAACCAAAAAACCCCCAAACAAACCTTTCTGAAATCTGTGCGAGACGATTTTGGGGTAGGAAATAAACCACTCCCTACTCCCTCTGCACCCCTCCCGCAACTTCACCCCCCTCCGTGGATGTATGGTGCCTTTGTTCACCACTAGTTCCTAGTTGCTATGGAGTTTTACTCCTTGGTAAACTATATTTCATCTCCTCCCGGTGAAAGCTATTCTTTTCCTAAATGCACACTTTGCAGACTCCGGTGCTTCCCCCCCGGGTCCGTCGCACTTCCTCAGCCCACGCTGATCTGCCCTGGGCTAAAGCCGCGTTTTCCCACTCGGATCTCAGCTCACCCTCTAGCACTTGCCCAATTGTTTGATCACCGACAGATGCTCTCCTGCCTCTCCTCGGTTTCATTGTTCTTAATTTTATTTTTTTAAGGTTTCTGAGGGATAGTCCCTCTATCTGAGAGCCGCAGCTAACCGTGGCACACGTCTTCTCCAAATCAATGAGAGGTGTTCGGGCTGAAAGCGTGGACAATGGGATTTTACCGAGCATGAAGCATATTACCCCCAAACCCGTCCTGACAGGCCGTGCTAAAGCATTTGAATGACTTTCTTGAAATGAGACCTTTCTGAAGGCTCCTCCCTTCAGAGAAATACACCATCCAGGAAAGATAGGCATGAAACTGCACTGGGGCACCCTAAGGCTTTGTAAATTGGGGGTGGGGTGTGTGTCCTTTGTCACAAAGCACCACTGCTTCCACCCCAAAGCCTGTGTGCTTCACCTTGGGGGTTGCCCCTCACTCAACACGAGCTCCGGACATGCTTTCACTTTGGAACTTCCAGACTTTTTTGACGGCACATACAGCAGTGTGATTCACGTCAGTCACCTACTAACTTCTAGCCTATCCTACAGAGGCATCTCCAGGTGTGTCCTGATTTTAGGCATGAAGACTGGGAGGGACTTCCAAGTTTCCTGCTAGCATCTCTTACCATTTTGGTCATGCAGCCACAGTAGTGAGCCCCGTATATCCCATTGCTGTTACATCAAAGATCCTCAAGATCCTCCGAAATTTAGTTTGGTAATATTTACTTTTGCAAAGTTTCCTCCAACAGTAGAATGGTTCATTGCTTGCAAAAGTCAAAGGGCTTTCGCTTCAGCCTCTAAAGAAAGCCACCCTTTACATCTGTACCTGCACACCAGGTTCCCCAGCTCCTCTGCCATCTGCCCTGCTCCTCGGGGCCGCCCTTGTGTTCCAGCTTTTCCTCACATTATTAAGCAGAGGCACGGTGGGGCTGGAGCCAGCAGGCAGGCAGGCAGGGAAACAGGCAGGCAAGGCCCTGTCCTCTCTGCCCTCACAATCTGTTATCCTTCCTACCACCCGGGCAGCGGGAGTGGGCTCTCACCGCTCCCCCACGCCCCTCTCTGAAGCTACTGCGTTCACACCAGCCGCTCGGCTCGGAGCTCTGCAAGACCGTGTCCTGCCACGTTTTCTGTTTAGTCTCCTCTATCTCACTTTTGGCCTTGTCTCTTCAGAAGTGACTTTTCAGCCAAGCTTGGCTGTCTGACTCCTCTCCGCCTCGGCAGTGTAAAACCACTTGCCCCAGACTTTAGTTTCCCTGCGGAGAGCAGCATACATCCTTCAGCACGAACCGAGGGAGCAGCCTGGCTGTCCCGGGCGCCAGCCCTCTGCAGAGCTGCGTGAGTCCCGTGGCGCTGGGGAGACGGAAGGGCAGTGGGGCGAGACGGCGCCGCGTTTCGCAGAGTTGGGCCACGCGTGGCCGCAGGTGCCAGGCGCTCCATTCTGCACTTTTACAAGGGATGTCTCCGAAATGGGCCAGGCCCACTGGCTTCAGATCCCCTTCGGTTCGGACGACGTGCACAGAGGTGCTCGGTGCGCGTCGTGGGGTAGCGCCGAACCATCCTCGCTTTTTGGGGTGCTGAGTTTTCTGGAAGAGGAGGAGCCAAAATGCCGTGCGATGGAGGGACCGCTTGCTTCACCGTCTACCC